>LNAC01000609.1:51869-138968 GCA_002007465.1 Ailurus styani | reverse complement strand
GTGTGTGTGTGTGTGTGTGTGTGTGTGTGTGTGTGTGTGTGTGTGTGTGTGTGTGTGTGTGTGTGTGTGTGTGTATACCACATCTGTATCCATTCATCAGTTGATGGACACAGGTTGCTTCAACATGCTGGCTATTGTAAATAATGCCACAATGATCACAGAGGTGTATGTATCTCTTTGAATTGGTATTTTTGTTTTCTTTGGATAAACACTCAGAAGTAGAATTGCTGGATCGTATGGCATCTCTATTTTTATTTTTTGAGGAACCTGCATAGGGTTTTCCGTAGTGGCTATACCAATTTATATTCCCACCAACAGGGTATTAAAGTTCTCTTTTCTCCACATCCTCACCAACATTTTGTCTTTTTGATGACAGCCATTCTAACAGATGTGAGATGATACCTCATTGTGTAAATTCTACTTCTAAAATGGCTGTTTCGAAAGATTTTAATGGTATGGAATTCTATTTTACAGGCTGTGTTTTCATCTGAGGCTGATCTGATCCACATAATAAGCAAGTATTTTAAAGTGAGACAGTCATGCTAGATGTTCCCTAAGCTCTTCTGTTGGAGTAGAAAGAGCACTACATTTCCAGCCAAGACATCTAAGGGCCATGTGATATGAAGTACTAGAGGTAATAAAATTCCCTGAGACTCAGTTTCTTTATCCTGAAGTCAGGACTGTGTGAGAAACAAAGTTACTTAAGGTTACTTCCCTCCAACTGCTAGTGATGTTTTATTGCTTCTTAGTTCCAGTGATCTAGAATTTGATAAGAGCTACCTATTCTTATAAGCACATCACGTGTCATTTGAGCTTCATAATTCTGTAAGAAAGAAGCAACTTTGCATTAGGTGTTCATTAGCCTTCACTGATCCTACTCTAACATTCTTTTTTTTCTTTTTTGTAAGTAATCTCTGCTCCCAACGTGGGGCTCAAACTCATGGCTCCAATATCAAGTGCCACATGCTCTACCGAGGAACCAGCCAGGCACCACTCTTCTTCTAACATTCTTAATGTTTTCAAGGATTCTGTCTTCTATTTTATACTATATCCTCTCTTTGGTATTCTCAAACCTTTATCAAAACTGCAAGGGTTAACTGAAGGGTTGCATGCATGTGCATATCATCAAATAAATTTCGTAGCTGTTTCTGAAGAAACAATGAAGTCCACTGCTTCAGTTGGGACATCCATCCATCTCAGGAAAATAAGCTAGTAATGGATAGCGTGAATGGCAAACAGACCATCTACAGGACCCATCTGGTCTATAATTGTATTATACTTGGATAGCACAGTATTCTACAAATCAAGAAACATTACATTGTTTTAAGATTTTTTTTATTTGAGAGAGGGAGGAGGCAGAGGGAGGAGAGAAAGAATCCCAAGCAGACTCCCCGCTGAGCAGGGAGCCTCATGCAGGGCTCGATCTCAGGCCTGAAATCATGACCCAAGCTAAAATCAAGAGTCGGATGTTCAACTGACTGAGCCACCCAGGAGTCCCAAAACATTGTAATTTTTTTTAATCCACTGTTTCTTTTTTTAAGGTTTTATTTATTTATTTGAGAGAGCAAGCAAGCACAATCAAGAGAAGCAACAGGCAGAGAGAGAGGGAGAAGCAGGCTCCTCACTGAGCAGGGAGCCCAATGAGGGACTCAATCCCAGGACCCTGGGATCATGACCTGAGCCAAAGGCAGATGGTTAACCGACTAAGACACCCAGACACCCCTAAATCCACTGTTTCTTGAAACATGGGAAGCCTTGGCAAGACTGGGTTTATTTCCAAAAGTAACAACTATATCCTCTATCCTGATGACTTTCAAATCTTTATTTCCTGCCATGATCTCTCTACTGAGCTCTGAATACAAATATGAACTTGATATAGCTAAATGGATGTTCAACAAACATCGAAATCAATGTGTCTACAGCAGAATTACACCATCACTAAATTAACTTGTCCTTTCACATTCTATACCTCAGTAATACACTATTCAATCTCAACATAAACCTGAGAATCCTAATATCATTTTTCTTTTTTTTAAGATTTTATTTATTTGATAGACAGAGGGAACACAAGCAGGGGGAGTGGAAGAGGGAGAAGCAGGCTCCCTGCTGAGCAGGGGGTCTGATGAGGGGCTCGATCCAGGACCCTGGGATCATGACTCTGAGCCGAAGGCAGATGCTTAACCACTGAGCCACCCAGGTGCCCCATCTTTTTTTTTTTTTTTCATAATAATCTTTTCTTTCCTCCTTATTCCCATAAACCATTCACCAAATACTACTGGCAATATCCCATTTATCAGAAGCATTCTCAAAAGCTATCTTCTTATCTCCATTTTCACAACATTTGTTGCCCTCCTAATGTTTTGCTTATTTATTCAAATAACCACTGAAATGTTAGAAAAGAAAATAAGGTTTCAAATCAATGACCTCAGCTTCCACCTTAGAAGATAGTAAAAGAACAAATTAAACCAATGGGAAGCAGAAAGAAAGAACAAATGAAGTTGAGAGAGGAAAACAATAAAATAAAACCCAGGAAAAAAATAGAAAAAATATCAGTGAAACCAAACATTAGTTCACTGAGAAAATTTCTAAAAATTCATAAACCTCTAGCTAGGTTAATCAGAAAAAAAAAAGAGAAACTACACAATTTACCAATATCAGGAATAAGAAAACTAATATCACAAAAGATTCTACAAATACTAAGTTGACAATGAAGGTGATAAGGGAAATAAGAGTTTTACGGTGGCCGACCAATCCAGCAAGGGAATCCCAGTCCCGGCCTCAGGGCCATTCCGGGTTTTCACTCCTGCCCTGCCTGCCACAGGCCCAAGAGTGCCACAGATAAGGAAGTGAAAGTATATAAACTACCCTCTTTGTTTGTGCTTGGAGCTCAGACCTTGGGAGATCACTTTCCTCTAAGCCCGCCAGCATTAAATAAACCTCCTATGCTCTAAGATCTCTGAGAGCTGCTTGGTTCTTCCATCAGGCGATCCAGTCCAGGTTCCCCAATAAGGGAACATTATAAATAACTTTATAAGAAGAAGAAATAGACAGATTCTTTGAAAGACAGTATACCAAAACTTGTACAAGAACAGAAAAGCAGAACAGCCTTGTATCTATTAAAGAAATTAAAATTGTAATTAAAAACCTTCCCAGGGCGCCTGGGTGGCTTACTTAGTTGGTTGAGTGACGGCTCAGCCGTCAGTTGGTTGATCAGCTCAGGTCATGATCCCGAAGTCACAGGACTGAGTCAGACATTGGACTCCCGGCTCCGCAGGGAGTCTACTTCTCCCTCTGACCTTCTCCCCTCTCATGCTCTCTCTCACTCTCTCTCACTCTCTCTCTCAAATAAATAAATAAAATCTTAAAAAAAAAAACAAAAAAACAAACAAAAAAAACCTTCCCTAGTGAAAACCCTTGGCCCGGATGGATTCACTAAAGAATTTGACTAAATATTTTCAAAGGAAATAATATCAATTCTACACAAAATCTTCGGGAAAAGTGAAGAGCAGAGAATACCTCCTAAGCTATTCCATGAGGTCAACATTACCTTGACACTAAAAATCAGGCAAGGATATTTAAATAAAAGAAAACTAAAGACCAATATCCCCATGAACATAGATGTAAAAAGTCTAAACAAAATTTTAGCAAATTGAATTCAACAATATAAAAATAACAAAATCTATGATGACCAAGGTTTATCCCAGGAATCCAGGTTTGAGTTAATATCTGAAAATCAACCAAGGCAAGTCACAATATTGTAAAAGAAAAAGGATGCTATCATTTCAGTAGTTGTAGAAAAAGCATTTGACAATATTCAACATCCACTGCTGATAAGAACTCTCAGCAACTAGGAATACAAAAGAATTTTCTCAACCTGATACAGTTCATCTCTAAAAAAACCCAAAAGCTAATATTTTAAATCATATATCTCATAAAGTACTTATATCTGGATTATATTAAAAACACCTAAAACTCAATAAGAAAAAAGTGAGTAATACAATTAACAAATGGGCGAAGGATTTGAAAAGACACTTCTCCAAAGAATATATACAAATAGTCAATAAGCACATGAAAATATGTCCAACAGGGCGCCTGGGTGGCTCAGTGGGTTAAAGCCGCTGCCTTTGGCTCAGGTCATGATCTCAGGGTCCTGGGATCGAGGCCCACGTCGGGCTCTCTGCTCAGCAGGGAGCCTGCTTCCTCCTCTCCCTCTGCCTGCCTCTCTGCCTACTTGTAATCTCTCTCTCTGTGTCAAATGAATAAATAAAATCTTTAAAAAAAAAAAAAAGAAAATATGTCCAACATCATTAGCCATTAGGGAAATGCTAATTAAAACCACAGTGAGATACCTACCACTTCACACCACAAGGATGGCTAGAACCAAAAAGGTAAACAATAATTATTGTTGATGAGAATGTGGACAAATTAGAATCCTCAAACACTGCTGGTGGAAATGTATATTGGAAAATAATCAACAATAAACTCAAAGATAAACACAAAGTGACCATATAACCACTCCTAGGTATAAAACAAAGAATGCTGAAACAAGTGTTCAAAAAAAATTTGTTCACGACTGTGCCCAGCAGCATTATTGATAATAAACAATGAATGAAAACAGCCCAAATGTCCATCGGCTTATGAATTATAAATAAAATGTGGTATATACACACAATAAAATATTTAAACATATAAAGAACTCAAGTACTGCTTTATGCTACAACATGGATGAACCCTGAAAACATACAAAATGAAAAAAGCAGACACAAAAGATCCCATATTGTATGACTTCATTTATAGTAATGTCCAGAATAGGCAAATCCACAGAGACAGAATGGTGGGAGGAATGGGAGGGGAGATTACTAATGGGTAAGAGGTTTCTGGGGTGATAAAAATATTCTAGGGGAGGAGCTAAAATGGTCAGAGGTGCAGAGACACAGTTTGGTATCAAGAAAAGGATCTTGAGTGCTGCAGAGGGGAGGGAGCCCTGGTCACAGAGAGAGGTGAAAGAGGTGAGAGAGAGACAGAGACAGAGAGAGAGGAGCACGCAGGGGATCACACAAGAAAAGCACTTCCCTGAAGCCGCTGACAGGGAAAAGTAGAGGGGCTGATTTTTGGGACTTGTTGCAATGAGTGGGACAAATACTGGTTTTACAGGTCTGTGGCATGGCTGGTATAAAGCCCTGAGGGTTACCATGCTACTGCACAGTACACAAGCAGTTAACCCAGAGGCAGACTGTGCAATCTGTGGTTCCCCTTTTTGGAGCACGTCTGAGAGAGGTGGCATTGCCTCTCCAGGGACAAAGGTGCAGACAGGTATCATTTCCCTCCCCTGCCCCTCCCTTTAGTGCGCTTTGCTCCAAACCCCACATTCTTGCACTCTGGTACAACTGCCCTTCTGGGTCTAACCAGCATCAATCCCAGCCCAGCGAGACCCTCCCCCAGAAGATCAGCATAGGTACCCCCCACATCTGGTCCCTACAGTTTGGAGGATTACAACTCAGCTGACCTGGCTGGGATAGAGTCCAAAGTACCCTGTGCTGCTCCAGGAAGGCAAGCAACCCAGATATAGTGTGAAAACAGCAATCTGAAAAACACCTAGGATACATGAGGGGAAATTATTCACTCTTCGGGGAGGGCTTCCCTGGCAGCAGCAAGCAAGAGCTCACCTCTCTGGGGACAAAGGAGCTGGCTGGTGCCATTTCATGCTCCCACCCCTCAGCATAAACTAACTTCAATAAGCAGCACAGTGCCAACAATGGCTGCCTAAATTGTTCACACCAAGCCCCCTCACCAAGTGCTCTTCTGGTACTGCTTTTCTAGGATAAGTGTGCCTAAGAACCCAGAGCGGCACAGGCCCCTCCCCGAGAAGACCAACACAAAACCCCACATGCACCATTTCTACTGACCATAAAATTCTGCAAAGCTTCAGCTCCAGTGGAAATAGAATAAGGTCTCTTTTAACAGCAGACCAGGACACACCTAGTTAAAACCCACCACACTCTGGCCAAGGTCCAAACATACTCCCCATTGCAAGCAAGGAGAAACTCTGCAGAGGACTGATCTGGGGGATAGAGCAGCCATAACATAGCCAACTGCATGCAGCATACACCAGAGACACCCTGAAGAGCCAAGCCCTGGAGATTATATGACCTCTTCTTCATAAAGCTTTTAATCTCAGAAGCAGGAAGGATAATAGGCTTTCCTAACACAGAGAAAAAAGAGACCTAGACAAAATGCCAAGATGGAAGATTTCATCGCCAAAGAATTAACAGGGGCACCTGAGTGGCTCAGCTGGTTAAGCGTCTGCCTTCGGCTCAGATCATGATTCCAGGGTCCTGGGATCTATCCCCACGTCGGGCTCCCTGCTCAGCAGGAGCCTGCTTCTCCCTCTACCCTTCCCCCCCGCTCATGATATTTCTCTCTCTCTCTCTCTCTCTCTCTCTCTCTCTCTCTCTCGTATGTTCTCTCTCTCTCAAATAAAATAAGAGAAGCTTTAAAAAACAAAAGAATGAATAAGAAAAGTTCAGGGCCAGGGATCTAACTGAAACAGATATTAAGTAATATGCCTGATCCAGAATATAAAGCAACAATCATAAGGATACCAGCTGGGTTTGAGAAAAGCATAGAGGATATCAGAGAGATCCTTACCACAGAGGAAAAGAGCTTAAAACCAGTGAGGCTGAAATGAAAAATGAAATAACTGAGATTAGAAACCAACAGGTGTAATGACCACAAGGATAGAAAAAGCAGAGAAACAAACAAGTGATATATAAGACAGAATTATGGAAAATAACAAAGCTAATCAAAATAAGGTAAGAAAAATCTTGGATCACAAAAGTATATTAAGGAGGCGCCTGGGTGGCTCAGTCATTAAGTGTCTGCCTTCAGCTCAGGTCATGATCCCAGGGTCCTGGGATGGAGCCCTGCATCAGGCTCCCTCCTTCTCCCTCTCCCACTCCCCCTGCTTGTGTTCCCTCTTTTTCTGTCTCTCGCTCTGTCAAATAAATAAAATCTTTAAAAAAACACACACACACAAAAACACAAAAGTATACTCACTGACTCCATGAAACATAATAACAATCATATCATAGGAGTCCAAGAAGAAGAAGAAGAGAGAAAAGGGGGCAGAAGTTTATTTGAGTAAATTATAGCTGAATATTTCCCTAATCTAGGGAAGGAAACAGACCCAGGAGGCACAGAGAACTCCTATGAAAATCAACAAAAACAGGGGTGTCTGGGTAGCTCAAGCATCTAGCTCTTGGTTTCAGCTCAGATCATGCTCTCAGGGTCATGAGATTGAGCCTCCTGTTGGGCTCCGTGCTCAGTGTGGAGTTGGCTGGAGGTTCTCTCCTGCTCCTACCTCCCCCTCGGGAGGATAAATAAATAAAATCCA
Source organism: Ailurus styani (assembly GCA_002007465.1). Lineage (NCBI taxonomy): Eukaryota > Metazoa > Chordata > Mammalia > Carnivora > Ailuridae > Ailurus > Ailurus styani. The sequence goes on along the minus strand of LNAC01000609.1, from coordinate 131,575 downwards.
AATAAATAAATAAAATCCTTAAAAAAATCAATGAAAGCAAGCCAATACCAAGCCAAATTGTAAATTTGAGAAATATAAAGTAAAAATCCTAAAATCAGCAAGACAAATGAAGTCCCTAACTTATAAGCAAAGACAAAGTTAGCAGATCTTTTCACAGAAACTTGACAGGCCAGAAGAAAGTGGCATGATATATTCGAAGTGCTGAATGGGAAAAATCTGCAGCAAAGAATACTCTATCCAGCAAGGCTATCAATCAAAATAGGAGAGAGAAGAGTTTCCTAAAAAAACAAAAACCAGGAGTTGGTGACCACTAAATCAGTCCTTCAAGAAATATTAAAGGGGATTCTTTGAGTGGGAAAGAAAGACAAAAATCGACAAAGACAAGAAAGGAACAGAGAAAATCTCTAGAAACAATGACAAAACAAGTAATAAAATGGCACTAAATTCATATCTATCAATAATTACTGTGAATGTGAATGGACTAAAAGCTCCAATCAAAAGACAGAGGGTGTCAAAATGTATAAAAAACATCTATATGCTGCCTACAAGGGACTCTTTTTAAACCTAAAGACACCTACAGATTGACAGTGAGAGGATGGAGAAATACTGACCATGCTAATGGATCCCAAAAGAAAGCAGGAGTAACAATACTTATATCAGAAAAACTAGATTTTAAACCAAAGACTGTAATATGATATGAAGAAGGGCACTATATCATAATAAAGGGTCTATCCAACAAGATCTAACAATTGAAATATTTATGCCCCCACCTTGGGAGCACCCAAATATACAAAACAATTAAAAACAAACATGGAGGAACTCATTGGTAAAAATACAATAATAGTAGGGAACTTTAACACCCCACTTACAGCAATGGACACATCATCTAAACAGAAACTCAACAAAGAAAAATGCCTTTGAATGACCCACTGGAACAGATGGACTTATCCAGAACATTTCATCCTAAAGCAGCAGAATACACATTCTTTTCAAGTGCACACTGGATATTCTCCAGAATAGATCATATACTAGGTAACAAATCAGGCCTCAACAAGTACAAAAAGGCTGATATCGGGGTACGTGGGTGGCTGAGTGGGTTTAAGTGTCTGCCTTCAGCTCAGGTCATGATCCCGGGGTCCTAGGATGGAACCCCACATCGGGCTCCCTACTCAGTGAGAGTCTGCTTCCTCTGCCTGCCACTCCCCCTGCTTGTTCTCTCTTTCTCTCTGACAAATAAATAAAATCTTCAAAAAAAAAGGAGAAAAGACACAAATAAATAAAATCAGAGAGAGAAGAAATCACAACCAACACCAGAAAAATACAAACAATTATAAAAGAATATTATAAAAAATTATATTCTAACAAAATGGGTAATCTGGAAGAAATAGATAAATTCCTAGAGGTATATAAACAACCAAAACTGAAACAGGAAAAAATATAACACTTGAACAAACCAATAACTATGAAAGAAACTGAATCAGTGACGAAAATCTCCCGACAAAAGTCCAGGGCCAGATGGCCTCACAGGCAAATTCTAACAAACATTTAAAGACTTAATACCTATTTTTTTCTAACTATTCCAAAAAATAGAAATGGAAGAATAACTTTCAAAATCATCCTACAAACTCAGCATTACCTTGATTCTAAAACCAGACTAAGATCCCACATAAAAAGATCCCACATAAAAAGAGAACTACAAGCCAATATTCCTGATAAAAAATTCTCAACAAAATACTAGCAAATCAAATCCAACAGTACATTAAAGGAATCATCCATGGGTGCCTGGGTGGCTCAGTGGGTTAAAGCCTCTGCTTTCGGCCCAGGTCATGATCTCAGGGTCCTGGGATCGAGGCCCGCATCGGGCTCTCTGTTTGGCAGGGAGCCTGCTTCCCCCTCTCTCTCTCTGCCTGCCTCTCTGCCTCCTTGTGATCTCTCTCCCGCTGTGAAATAAATAAATAAAATCTTTAAAAAAAATAAAAAATAAAAATAAAGGAATCATCCACCAGTATCAAGTGGGATTTACCCTTGTGTTGCAAGAGTGGTTCATTATTAGCAAATCAATCAGTGTGATATACATTAATAAAAGAAAGAATAAGAACTGTATGATCCTGTCAATAGGTGCAGAAAAAAACATTTGACAAAGTAAACTATAAAACACTGATGAAAGAAATTGAATATGACACAAGAAATGGAAAAGCAGTCCATGCTCATGGACTAGAAGAACAAATATTATTAAAATGTCCACACTACCCAAATCAATCTAAACATCGAGTGCAATCCCTATCAAAATACCACCAGCATTTTTCACAGAGCTAGAATAAACAATCCTAATATTTGTATATAACCAGAAAAGACCCCAAATAACCAAAGCAATCCTGAAAAAGAAAAGCAAAGCTGGAGGCATCACCATTCCAGACTTCAAGTTATATTACAAACCTGTAGTGATCAAAACAACATGATACTCATACAAAAACAGAAACACAGATCAATGGAACAGAATAGAAAACCCAGAAATGGACCTACAACTATATGGTCAACTAATCTTCAACAAAGCAGGAAAGAATATCCAATGAAAAAAAGACAGTCTCTTCAATAAAAGGTGTTATGAAAACTGGACTGCAACATGTAAAGGAATGAAATGGGACTACTTTCTTACCCCAAACACAAAAAAGAAATTCAAAATGTAATAAAAACCTAAATGTGAGCTAGGAAACCATCAAAATCCTAGAGAACACAGGCTGTAACCTCTTTGACTTGGCTGTAGCAAATTCTTACTATATACGCATCCTGAGGCAAGGGAAACAAAAGGAAAAATAAACTATTGGGACTTTATCAAGATAAAAAGCTTCTGCACAGCTCTCTCTGCAGAATCACCATGGCGGCTGGGACCCTGTACACATATCCTGGAAACCGGAGGACCTTCAAGGCTCTCATTGCTGCTCAGTAGAGCAGGGCTCCGCACCACCCCACTTCCACTTCGGCCAAACCAACTGCACCCCTGAATTTCTCCGTAAATTTCCTGCGGGCAAGGTTCCAGCATTTGAGGGTGATGATAAATTCTGTGTGTTCGAGGGCAATGCCATTACCTACTATGTGAGCAATGAGGAGCTGCAGGTAAGTATTCCAGAGGCAGCAGCCCAGGTGGTGCAGTAGGTGAGCCTTGCTGATAGTGACATAGTGCCCCCAGCCAGTACCTGGGTCTTCCCTACCTTGGGGATCATGCAGCACAACAAGCAGGCCACAGAGAATGCAAAGGAGGAAGTGAGGTGAATTCTGGGGCTACTAGATGCTCACTTGAAGACAAGGACTTTCCTGGTGGGCGAACCTGTGACACTGGCTGACATCACAGTTGTTTGCACTCTGTTGTGGCTCTACAAACAGGTCCTGGAGCCTTCTTTCCACCAGGCCTTCCCTAATACCAACCGCTGGTTCCTCACCTGCATTAACCAGCCCCAGTTCCGGGCTGTCTTGGGGGAGGTGAAGCTCTGTGAGAAGATGGCCCATTAGAGGCTAAAAAGTTTGCAGAGAACCAGCCTAAAAAGGACACCCCACAGAAAGAGAAAAGTTCTTGGGAAGAGAAGCAGAAGCCCCAGGCTGAGCATAAAGAGGAGAAAAAGGCTGCTGTCCCTGCTCCTGAGGAGGAGAAGGATGAATGTGAACAGGTGCTGGCTGCTGAGCCGAAGGCCAAGGACCCCTTCGCTCACCTGCCCAAAAGTACCTTTGTGTTGGATGAATTTAAGCGCAAGTACTCCAATGAGGACAGTCTCTCTGTGGTGCTGCCATATTTTTGGGAGCACTTTGATAAGGATGGCTGGTGTCTGTGGTACACTGAGTACTGCTTCCCTGAAGAACTCACCAGACCTTCATGAGTTGCAATCTCATCACTGGAATGTTCCAGCAGTTGGACAAAATGAGGAAGAATGCTTTTGCCAGTGTCATCCTCTTTGGAACCAACAACAGCAGCTCCATTTCTGGAGTCTGGGTCTGCCGAGGCCAGGAGCTTGCCTTTCCGCTGAGTCTAGATTGGCAGGTGGACTACGAGTCATATACATGGCGGAAACTGGATCCTGGCAGCAAGGAGACCCAGATGCTGGTTCTAGAGTACTTTTCCTAGAAGGGGGGACCTTCCAGCATGTGGGCAAAACCTTCAATCAGGGCAAGATCTTCAGGTGAACATCTCTTGCCATCACCTAGCTGCCTGTACCTGCCCTTCAGGGAGATGGGGGTCATTAAAGGAAACTGAACATCAGGGGGGAAAAAAAGCTTCTGCACAGTGAAGGAAACAAACAACAAAAGCAAAAGTCAGCCTTTGAAATGGGAGATCATTTGCAAATGACATATCTGATAAAAGGTTAGTATTCAAAATTTATAAAGAACTTCTAAAACTCACCCAAAAAAGAAGTAATTTAGTTAAAAAGTGGGCAGAAGACATGAGTAGACATTTCTCCAAAGAAGATATCAAGATAGATGGCTAACAGACACATGAAAAGATGCTCAACATCACTCATCATTAAGGAAACACAAATTAAAACCACAATGAGATATGACTTCACGCCTGTCAGAATGGTTAAAATTAACAACACAGGAAACAACAGATGTTGGTGAGGATGTGAAGAAAGGGGAACCCTCTTACACTGTTGGTGGGAATGCAAATTAGTGCAGCCACTCTGAAAACGATACGGAGATTCCTTAGAAAGTTAAAAATTTTGGGGCGCCTGGGTGGCTCAGTGGGTTAAAGCCTCTGCCTTCGGCTCAGGTCATGATCTCAGGGTCCTGGGATCGAGGCCCGCATCGGGCTCTCTGCTCAGCAGGGAGCCTGCTTCCTCCTCTCCTTGTCTCTCTGCCTGCCTCTCTGCCTACTTGTAATCTCTCTCTGTGTGTCAAATAAATAAATAAAATCTTTAAAAAAAAAAAAAGAAAGAAAGTTAAAATTTTTTTAAAGTTAAAAATAGTACTATCTTACAATCCAGCAGCTGCATTACTAGGTATTTACCCAAAGGATACAAAAATACTGATTTGAAGGTATACGTGCACCCCAATATTTATAGCAGCATTATCAACAATAGCCGAATTATGGACAGAGTCCAAATGTCCATCCACTGATGAATGAATAAAAAAGTGGTATATACGATGGAATACTACTTAGCCATAAAAAAGAATGAATCTTGCCATTTGCAAGGACATAGATGGAGCTAGGGAGTATCATAGTAAGCAAAATAAGTCAGTCATGGAAAGACAAATACCATATGATTTCACTCATATATGGAATTTAAGACACGTAACAGATGAACAAAGGGGAAAAAAGAGAAGGGCAAAATATAAAATGACTCTTAACTATAGAGAACACACTAAGGGTTGCTGGAGAGGAGGTGGACAGGGGGATGGGTATTAAGGAGAGCACATGTTGTGATAAGCACTGGATATTGTATATAAGTGATGAATCACTAAATCCTACACCTGAAACTAATATTACACTGTATGTTAGGTGACCAGAATTTAAATAAAAACGTGGAAGAAAAATAATATTCTAAACTTAGATTGTTGTGACTGTTGCCCACGTCTGTGACTATACTACAAACCACTGAACTATATACCTTAAATCAGTGAGTTTTACAATGTTAATTATATTTCAGTAATAATATAAAAAAAATCTATGTGTGTGTGCCCAATCTCAGGTCGAAAAAAAAAAAGAGGATTTCTATCCATATCTTTCAACATATACAAACATTAACTAAAATTGGATCATAGACCTAAATATAAAACTTAAGATTATAAAACTTCTAGGGGCGCCTAGGGTGGCTCAGTCAGTTAAGTGTCTGCCTTCGGCTCAGGTCATGATCCAGGGGTCCTGGGATCAAGTCCCACATCAGGCTTCCTACTTGCAGGGGAACCTGCTTCTCCCTCTCCTCCCCCCTCATTCTCTCTCTCGCTCTCTCTCCCTCTCAAATAAATAAATAAATCTTTAAAAAAAATTATAAAACTTCTAGGGCGCCTGGGTGGCTCAGTGGGTTAAAGCCTCTGCCTTCGGCTCAGGTCATGATCTCAGGGTCCTGGCATCGAGGCCCGCATCGGGCTCTCTGCTCGGCAGGGAGCCTGCTTCCTCCTCTCTCTCTCTGCCTTCTTGTAATCTCTCTGTCAAATAAATAAATAAAATCTTTTTAAAAAAATTATAAAACTTCTAGAAATAAACACAGGAAAAAATTTTTGTGACCTTGAGTTACACAAGGATTTTTTTGGTTTGAAACCCAAAGCAGAATTTTTTTAAATGATATATTTTACCTCAAAAAATATAAAATTTCTGCTGTTTGAAAGATATTATAATGTGAATGAAAAGACAAACCAAAGACTTATGCCAAAAATATTTGTAATTCACACATCTGATAAAGGACTCTGTCCATTCTTTATAGAGAAAGCTCAAACTCAATGACAAGAAAACAACCCAATTAAAAAACAGACAAAAGATTAGAACACATCATAAAAGAAGTCATACAAATGGCAAATAAGCTGTTGAAAAGATGATCAACATCAATAGTCTTCAAGGAAATGCAAATTAAAACCACACTGACAAACCAGTACATACCTATTAGAATTGCAAAAATTTAAAAAGAAAATAGTAACACTGACAATATTAAATGCTGGTTGAGAATTTAGAGGAACTAAAACTCTCATACACTAGTATAGGAATATAAAATGGTACAACCACTTTGGGAAACAGTTTTGTACTTTCTTATAATGTTAAGTACATACCTACCATATGTGCTAGTCATTCCACTCCTGAATATCTACCCCAAATTAAAGAATGTATATATCTGAAGACTTGTAGATAAATGTTCATAGCTGTCTTATTTGTCTAAGTGGTCCCCTAAAACTGGAAACAATCCAAATGGCTATCAACGGGTCAATGGACCAACAAATTGTCGTATATTCATACAATGAAATACTACTCAGCAATAAAAAGGAATGACTTATTTATACATGCAACAACACTGGTGAGTCTTAAAAACAATTATACTGGGTGAAAAAAGCCAGAAAATAATCATGCATATTCTATCATTCCATTTATATACAACAATAGATAGAAAATGCAAACTAAAGTATAATAACAGAAGGCAGATTAGTGGTTATCTGGGGAAAAAAGATTGCAGAGGAACACAAGGAAGGTTTGGGGGTAATGAACATGTTCATTATCTTGACTATGGTGATGATTTCATGGTATATGCATGTCAAAACTTACCAAATTATACACCTTATCTATATGTTAATTATACTTCATAAAAAGCTATTAAAAATAAAAATTAAAAAATCCTAAAATGAAAAAAACTTGAATGAAAAAACTGACTCTATATTACCATTTCTAAGTCAGGGAAACAACTTGAAGCTAACTATTAAATTCTTCCCCCACTGCCAGCTGGAGAATTTTGAAAATGGGAGCTGATAACTGGTCCTTTCATAGTCCCTCTTATGGCAAGACTCAGTGGGACACTAACCCTTTCCTAAAACAAGCTAAAGAGAGATTAGAGTATGCTAAGGAGAATAGTTTCAATAAGACCTTCCTAATTGATCCCCCTTGCCTACTGTACCAAGAAGGTAACTGGAGTATGTCGCAGTAGTGTCTTTTCTTTCATGTAAAAGAACAGAAATAGAGACTATCCACATTAGAGGACATGTTCTGAAGTTAGACCACCTGGATTCACAGCTTGACTCCACTGTTTATTAAAGATGTGACCTTGGACAAGTACCCTTACTTCTCTTGCCTCAGTTTCCTCATTTGTAAAATGTGCATTCATTCAATGAATGTTTATTGAGAATGCCCCCAAAAACTCTTAAACAGAAAAATGTATATAGTAAAATCACAACTAGTAAACAAATCTTCCTAATTTTTGTTTTCTCAATAAGAGATTGAGTACAAAAAAGAAAGAACTGACATAAAAATATTTAAGAACTAAATTTTTTTTTCACTTTATGTGTCTTAATTTATTTGACCCTCACACAAAATTTTGAGGTAGGTTTAATTATTCCCATTTTATAATTTCTACTGAGACAAATATATATAAAAACAAAAAATACTCAGGAAAGGATAAATACTAAACAGATAATGACTATCCTTCAGAAGGGGAAATGGGTACAAGGATGGTAGTCAGTGTATGTTTGCCTTATTTGCAATGTTTAAATCTTTTAAAGGGAAAATATGTTCATGCATTATTTCTGCAATTAAAATACATGATACGAAGATATGCCTAGGGAAAATTTCCATCAGGACACTGTGAATAATGGGAAAATCATGGGAAACTACAATGTCTATCAATAGGAATTTGATAAAATGATATCACAGCAACATAAGGAAACACCAGTAAGTTATGAAAGGATCTCTCCTGTGTTGAAAGTTGTCCATTAGTGTTTTACAAGAAGAAAGCCTAAGTTTTATAAATAATAAAAAGAATAAGTCATCTTCGAATAAAGAGGTCACTTCTTTCAGGTCTTAAAGGTAAGAACTAAATTTTTTAGGGATGCCTGGATGGTTCAGTTGGTTAAGCATCTGCCTTCAGCTCAGGTCATGATCCCAGAGTCCTGGGACTGGGTCCAGCATCCAGCTCCCTGCTCAGTAGGAAGCCTGCTTCTCCCTCTGCTTGTGCACTCTCTCTCTCTGACAAACAAATAAAATCTTTAAAAATTTTTTTAATTAAAAAAAAGAATTAAAATCTTAAAACATCATGTCAGGGGCACCTGAGTGTGTCAGTCAGTTGAGCGTCTGCCTTCAGCTCAGGTCATGATCCCAGGATCCTAGGATCAAGACGCATCAAGCTCCCTGCTCAGTGAGGAGCCCGCTTCTTCCTCTCCTTCTTCTCCTCCCTCCTGCTCACTCTCTCCTGCTCTCTCTCTTTCAAATAAATAATAAAATCTTTAAAACAAATATTAAAATATCATGTCAAGCACAGAGATGTAATTAGAAGAGAACAGCGTGTAATTTCCAAATTACACTGTAATTCAACTGATTCTCTCTAAATATAGTTATTCACTTGAAGAGGTCAAAGTGGAATCTATAGATCAGATTATGACACAGGTAAAAAGAGCTAACCAAACACAACTCAAGATAAAGTATCAAATCAACACAATGTATAACAAAGTTACACAACATTATGTGTCAATTATATATCAATAAGAATAAATTTTAAAAAAAAAAGGGGAAAAAGCATAACTATATTGTGATCTGCTAACAACACCATGTCCTCTCAACAGTAAATCATCTTGATGTTAGGCCTGAAATGTTTTCTAAAAAAGCAATATTTTAATTATTTGTTTTCATTACACATTTATAATATCACTTTAATTTTATAGTACTACAACTATTATGTGAAACATAAGCCAATTCCTACAAATTTCAGACAAAGGCTGTCCCATGAGATATCGTATGTTACTATGATTTCCAATTTGACGTCTTTTTTTTTTTTTTAAAGATTTTATTTATTTATTTGACACAGAGAGAGAGATCACAAGTAGGCTGAGAGCCAGGCAGAGAGAGAGAGGAGGAAGCAGGCTCCCTGCTGAGCAGGGAGCCCGATGCGGGCCTTGATCCCAGGACCTTGAGATCATGACCTGAGCCGAAGGCAGAGGCCTTAACCCACTGAGCCACCCAGGCGCCCCCAATTTGACGTCTTAAATAAAGTTTAAAATGCAGTTAACAAGGGCACTTAGGCGGCTCAGCTGGTTAAGCGTCTATGGTCAGCTCAAGTCTTGACCCTGGGATTGAGCCCCATGTTGGGCTCCCTACTCAGCGGACAGCCTGCTTCTGCTTCTCCCTGTCCCTCTTCCTCTCCCCCTCCACCCTGCTTGTGCTCTCTCTCTCTAGCTCTATCTCAAATAAACAAAATCTTTTCAAAAAATTAAAAAAAATAAAACACAATTAACACTGAATGCAAATCTTCCCATCAAAGTCTACCAATGGATTTACAAAGGAGTCCAAATGTCTTTCAGCAGGAAAAATGAAAGTAGCAATTACATCACAATCAAGTTTTAATACAGCCACTATGTCACATTTATTCAATGATACGTACGATTACGGAATTTTTCCATACATGTAGCTGTTTTATAAATGCCTTTAAAAGCAGCTTAAAGGGCGCCTGGGTGGCTCAGTGGGTTAAAGCCTCTGCCTTCGGCTCAGGTCATGATCTCAGGGTCCTGGGATCGAGGCCCGCATCGGGCTCCCTGCTTAGCCGGGAGCCTGCTTCCTCCTCTCTCCCTGCCTGCCTCTCTGCCTACTTGTGATCTGACCTCTCTCTCTCTGTGTCAAATAAATAAATAAAATCTTTAAAAATAAAATAAAATAAAAGTAGCTTAAACACACTCATTAGCTGCTATGGTCAAAGTTGGAACTCAGTAAAACGTACCATGGGAAGGTATTCATTTTCATGTTCACAAAGCATGATTCATCCGACTGTGAAGAGAAAGTCCAGTATGCACACAGTAAATTAATATTTAAGTGACCATTTTGTTAGAAAAATAATAGTTACCTGTGATACACCCAACTTTTTACAAGCATCAAGAAAATTTTCTACATTTCTTCGACATTTTGCCATGCTCAGTTTAGGCTGTAAAGTAAGAGGAAAAGGGCATATTTCAGGCATACTTATACAGAAATTTATCAATATAAAATTAAATTTAAAAATAAATAAATAAAATAAAATTTATTGAGGTATATTATTTAAAGACAGTTTCGAGAAGCTCTATCTTCCTTTAGAGAACTAACAAACTATAGACAAAACTTACCACTGCAGGTGATGGCACGTGAATACTAGCTACAGAGCGTGGCCTTATGTGATTGGCTAAATGGCAAAGAACAACCCCATCCATCAGTGCAGCTCCAATGTCATCAGGCAAAATTACTTTTAACCTGGACTCGAGATTCTATAAAGAAATGGATATAAATCACATCCTATGTAAATATATATGCTACAGATTTATATTACTAATCGTTACAAAATCCAAAATTTTAAAAAACTTTGCAAATAAAATTCAGATATCTTGCTAATTTTCCAAGTTAAACCCATTTCTACAAAGCAGATCTGTAAGGTCAAGGTCACTTACATTGCGAAGTTGTCGTATTTGTTCTCGTTCTTCCCGTAGATGTTCCATCTTTCTTCTCATTGTAAATCCTGGATCTGCTGCCCCATATTCCTGGCGAGATGAGCGGCTAAAAGCTATAAAAACAGAAATTTCCTAGCTTATCACAAGGCTAATACGAAGACTCAACCAGCGGTAGGAAAAGAGGCATGATAAAAAAGAATCAGTACAAAATTACATAAAACACTATTACTTATTAATACATTCTAAACATTTTTTAAAGAATATAATTGAAATCCACTTATCTGCACAATTGAAAGCAACAGCGAAGACAAGTGTAACAATTTCTACAACCTATATATGTTCTTATTTAAACATACGTTATTAGAAACTTATGATCCAGGTTAAAAATTATTATTGAACATAAATCAGCCTTTATTATCTTTAAAGAAAAAGGAAATTATTCTTGAAGGTCAATACAGTTATTCAGGAATAAAAACTATAATTCAATACCTTGCCAAGTAACATGGATCCATTTTCTTTTGGGCTTGCCAAATGCGAAAAGATCCCTTTTTAAAACCACAATATAATGGAGTGCTATAATTTCAAACAGTGTTTGGTCTGCTGGCAGAGTGGTCATTCTAATAGCAGTCACAGTAGAGTAGAAATAAGACTGCAGTATATCTAAGGCAAAAAGCTGAGGTTTCAGGAGCTTGAAGGTAAAGAGGAAGAAAGAAATGGGGAATGGGAATTGGAAAGACAAATAAGGTTAAGAGAAAATTACTTTTAGGAGAGGGGAAAGAATCTATGTGTACTTAAAACTATGGAATCAATCCCACTTAAGCTGGAAAACTCTAGTTTCATATATAACCAAAAAATTTTATTTGCATTATATATACTTACCTGATCTAGGCTTCAAGCCAAAAGGACCATGTGAAAAACCATCAGTTCTATCATATTCCTAAAAAAAAAGAAAAGAAATAAAACCACTTTTCTTTCAAAATAACCAAGGTAGTTATTCATATCCATTCCAATTTTAGAAATATTTGTTTCCATGATTAGTGGAGTACAGAAAGGCAAACTGCATTTCAATTCAAATGGATATATTTCACTTTTTAAAAGGTCTACAAATATTTGCTAATTGATCTGACTACATAAGCTTTTAAATACTTCTCTCTCATAGTATAAGGAAAAATAAAAATTACTGAATTATATAAAATAGGTACTGGAGGCACCTGGGTGACTCAATCCGTTAGGCATCGGCCTTCAGCTCAGGTCATGATCCCAGGGTCCTGGGATGGAGCGCCACCTCCCTGCTCAGTGGGGAGCCTGCTTCTCCCTCTGCCCCTCTCCCCCTTGTGCTCTCTCTCTCCTTCTTTCTTTCAAATAAATAAAATCTTTAAATATTAAATAAATAGGTATTATTTTTTTGAATGAACAACCAGATCAAAGCCTCCACAAAGTGAAATAAGCTTCAGTGAAAAAATAAGTGAAATTAGCAACATTCACTCAGTATCTACTATGGACTTGACATCTAGTAGATAATATGAGGCAAACCTGCACATTAATACTAATAGGGGGTGACAGGTGATACTAACAGATAAGAAATTATCATCTCTTCTATTTGAATAAATTGTTTCCCGGTGCTTTCATACAGTGGTGTGCAATGGAAAGAAATATATTTTTTTAAAATCTGAGCCTGGAGTTAGAAAACTTAGGCTAACTTTTGAGCCCCCACTCAGGGCACCTGGGTGGCTCAGTAAGTTAGGCATCTGCCTTTGGCTCAGCTCATGATCTCCAGGTCCTGGGATCGAGCTCTACATCAGGCTCCCTCCTCAGTGGGGATCCTGCTTCCCCCTCTCCCTCTGCCCCCCTGCTCGTGCTCTCTCTATCCCAAATACAGAAATAAAATCTTTAAGAAAAACATTTAATTTCTCTGAGGCTATTTCTTCATATTTAAGATGGGGTGTTTGTTGTGAAGATTAACTGAGATTAACTAAAAGAAAGCACTTTGGAAATTGTACAGTGATAAGAAAACATAATTTCAGCCGTATCCTATTTAATACTTGCAATAACTGTGAAGCAGCTAGAGTCTGGGCTTCAATCACTTGTCTACCATTTATTGACTGGGGTGTTTGGGAAAGGTTACCAATCTCTTTAGCTATAAAATCATGAGGATAATACCCAGCTCATGGCACTACTTCAGTTTCAAGTGTATAGGCAAGCACTTTGTTAACAGTATAGTACTAGGGACGCCTGGGTGGCTCAGTCAGTTAAGTGTCTGACTCTTGATTACAGCTCAGGTCTTGATGTCAGGGCCACAAGTTCAGGCCCTGCAGTGGGTTCTACACTGGGCATGGAGCCCACTTAAAAAAAAACACACCAGTATAGGGGTGTCTGGCTGGCAGTGGAGCATGTGACTCTATCTCAGGATTATGAGTTCAAGCCCTATGTCGTGCATGGAGCCTACCTGAAATTAAAAAAAAAAAATTAATAAAAAAAATAGTATAGTACTATACTAATTGTGTTTACCATTGTCTTTCACATATGAAATGGAAGTAATCAGAATTTTGTTGATTCTCTAAATCTTCTGTTGATTAACATGTTATATGCAGTTCAAGTTGAATGTCAGTTGAGCCACCAAAACACATGTTCATCACCCTATTCATCCACAAGCTCAGTTTATCTTCATTATTTTGATTAAAGCGTTATGAATTCCCCAAAATTTGACTTATTCAAATATAAGCAAAATGTATTATAAAAGCAATACAATTTATTTGAGAAAACTGGAACTAATATTCTCCCCATGAGCAGAGATCATAAAATCATAAGGAAACTAGGGAACTGGTCACTGATACTCTTATATTTATTATAAGTACAAGAAAAAATTAACAAGAGCATGTGACAAAGACTAATTTTAGGATATCCTAATTTAAATTACTTTCTAAAAGAATGCAAACCATTTTACTTGACATATAAATAATTTAGAAACATGTTTATAAAGCTAATATTCAAATCCATTTAAAAGCTTTATAAGGCAACTCACCCAAAACAAAAGACAAATGATCCTGGCTTTTATATAAATGATCCTGACCACCTATATGAAATGAAATACTATCTATGAATTAATGAAAGTTATATGATGAATATGGATGTTCCAAACATTTAGACGAGGTTCTGAATTCACCAAGTGAATACATAATCATTTATTTACTAATGCCAACACAATTTTAGAATACTAAATAATCTGAAGTAGAAAAGATACTGTTTCAAATTTTTTAAATTTATCTCTTGTAAAGTAATGGGTCTAACTAAATTAGAACAATCAATCATTCATTCAAGCCACCAGAATATTTGGGTGAGATCTCACAAATGCTAACTTTCATCTACCCTTCTCCCCATGCTCCCCCTTAGGTCTAAGATGCCAGGAAACATGTACCCTCCTGTCGATAGGAACAACCCACCACAGGGAAGTTTCTCGTGGAAAAAGGAAGTTTCTCTTGCATTGCTTTCAGACCTAATTGGTTATGAGAAAAACCAAAGGCCATTGCACAATGCTGAAGTACTTCTTTCAAATTTAAAACTGCAAAGCTATTCTTATCATTTATCTCAAAATATAGATGAATTATAAAATATAAGAATTTTATAAAGTGAAGTCTTCTCTATGCCCTATAGGCATTTTCCAATAAGTAATTCAGGCAATACTATTACTATAAATATTTGTACAAAAGATGGTGCTCTTAGAATTTTTATAGACTAGGTTTGTGCAAATTAAACTACTGTGGATTTTTTAATATGGGTGAATAAATTATATTGTTTAAAAGAATGATGAGACTAGAGAGAAGAAACAAGGAAGAAACCTAAGTAAGCACATATAAAAACAGAACTTGGACCTCAGATGATACTGGAGATTGTAGTGACATATTAGCATTAGCATTACTACTGTCTTGCTAAAATATAAAAATAAAAAGATGAAAGATGAAATTAAAATACAAATGATGATTTAGACATATAAAAGAAAAACTGAAAATTGTTTTGATCAACTGCTAAAGGAAGACTCTGGAAAATACCACCAACCACCTTGCCACTCAAAATGTGCTCTGTGAACCAACAGCATCAGCACCCTCTTGAAGCTTGTGAAAAATGCAGAATCTCAGGCCATTCCTAGACCTGCTGAGCCAGACTCTGTATTTCAATAAGATTGCCAGATGATAGATTCATAAGCACTTTAAGGTATCAGAAGCATGGGCGCCTGGGTGGCTCAGTGGATTAAAGCCTCTGCCTTCCACTCAGGTCATGATCTCAGGGTCCTGGGATTGAGGCCCGCATCGGGCTCCCTGCTCAGCAAGGAGCCTTCCTCCTCTCTCTCTGCCTGCCTCTCAGCCTACTTGTGACCTCTCTCTTCTGTCAAATAAATAAATAAAAATCTGTTAAAAAAAAAACACTTAAAAAAATGTATCAGAAGTACTATCTATTCACATCAAATATTCCTAAAAAAATCTATTTCCCTTAAATAACAAAAATGAAAAAATCTTTTTGTATTTCTTAGAAGAGACCCATATTTAGGATCAATTACTGATGGGAAATGCCAACAAGATGCTACAATCTGATAGAGATACACAGAGGCATACGAAAATTCCATCACTCCAAGTACGAACGTTTTATGTGGAAAATTAAGTGTATCTAATATAGGCTTAGAAGTAAATACAAAGTACTTAACTGCATAAAATAATATTAAATGTTCATATTTTTTGAATGACTACTACCAACCAAATACAAAAATCTTCACATTTAACCTTGAATATGCATACCACATAGGACATTTATTTATCATTCAACAAAAGATTACAGAGTGCCTACTATATGTCGGACACGGTGCTAGACAGTGGTAATATTAAAATTTAGTAAAATATCATCCACTCAAGGATCTCTCAGTCTAGAGGGAAAAGAGATTCATTTGTACAGGTAATACAACCTTCTCAGTACAATGACAGAGCTATGCATGGCATATTATTAGGCACAAGTAAGGGGCATTTGGGGAAATGGTAGGGGTGGTGGAGAAAGGCAAATTTCCTGAGAAAGTGAAAAACTGAGTAGGTGTTTACCACAAATAGAAGGACGGGAACAACATTCCAAGATGTCCAAAAGGACAAGGACAGAGGCACAGAAACAAAAATGAAAGAAAACCTTTGAGCAGTCCATATTGCTGGAGAGTACAGTGAAAGAAAGAGAAAGCAGGACAGATCATGAGCTGAGGCTGATGTGCTAAGCAGGGGCCTGATCAGGAAGGACCAAGAATTTACCTTCTAAGTGACAAGGACACAGTGAAGCTTTCTAAGCAAGGGAATGACCTGAGCTCATTTTTGTGTTCTTTGAGCAATCATTGTGGCTGCAGGGAGGAAAATGGACTGGAGAAAGGGAAAAGAGCAAGGATGCTATTGCAGTGATACAGGCAAAAAATGCTAAGCACCTATGCCAGGGTAGAAAAAGCAGAAATGCAGGTGGGGAATGTATTCAAAATATTTCAGTATCAGACAGAAAAAGGAGGTCTTTGGTAACTGATTAAATTAAGGCAGGCAAGACCAAAGTGGATATAAAATACAAAGGGACATGATGTCCATCAACAGATGAATGGATAAAGAAGACACAGACACACACACACAGGAATATTATTCATCCATCAAAAAACCGAATTCTTGCCATTTGCAATGATGTGGATGGAACTAGAGGGTATTACGCTAAGTGAAATAAGTCAATCAGGGAAAGACAATTATCATATGATCTCACTGATATGAGGAATTTGAAAAACAAGACAGAGGATCATAGGGGAAGGCAGGGAAAAATGAAACAAGACAAAACCAGAGAGGGAGACAAACCATAAGAGACTCAATCTCAGCAAACAAACTGAGGGTTGCTGGAGGGGAGGGAGGTGGGAGGGATGGAGTGGCTGGGTGATGGACACTGGGAAGGGTATGTGCTATGATGAATGCTGTGAATTGTGTAAGACTGATGAATAGATAGAAAAATTTATCATAATGCACAAACTGTAGCAATTTAATTTTAAATGTTAAAATAGTACATAAAATTTGTAAAAAAAAGATAAATAAATTCCAAAAGAATCTCAACTGACCACAAGGTTGATTTAGGAAGACAAAAGATGAGAAAATGTAAAAGACAAATGTTATTAATAAAATTCTAAAACTTAACTATTAGAAATTCTGTTCAAAATAAAGGATATATGGAAATTACATAATTAAATTAATAATTCCATGATGATGCTGTTTTTATTATTGTAAAAAACCCATGCATTAAATCACTAACCAAGAAGCTGACAGAGGTATTAAATTTTATTCTGAATGAGCCAACTAGATATGGAAAGTAAACATTTTAAATAATTGCTATTACCCTCTTTTCTCACCTCATCGTTTTCATTGCCACTTGAACTCTTCCTTGATGATTTATACTGAAAAACATTTAAAACATATACTTTATTTTTCTTTGAACACTTGAGTTTTCTACCAGTAAATTATGTGTAAGGTTTATTCATATTTTGGTACCTTTATTAAATTATCTGATAACTAACTTTAATTATATAACTAGTTTAAACAGTCCTACCACTTTCTAATAGCTAACACATATAGTGCTTTCATGTGCAAGGCATTGTTCTATATATCTATTAACATTTCCTTCCTGAGCCAATCCACTACCCATTCATTCAGGTTTTCTATCTGAAAGTTGTCTTAAGCTCTCCGTTTTTCTTAATCTACTATATACAAAAGATCATTGGCAATTCTTTTTGTAATGTCTCTCAGATTTACTTCTGAATTATTACAACTACCAACTTATCCTAGGCCGCCATTACCTCACACCTGGTCAGTAATCTCACCATTCAAAAATGCCATCTATTGTTAAGAAACCTACTGATTTCAGGAAAGAAAAACCATTATGTTAGGTATATATATTGACTATACAATAACAGTAATAGTGATAATAGCTAATACTTATATAAGTGTTTACCATACACCAGGCACGGACAAAAGTGTATTACATGTATCGACCCATTTAATCATCCTAACAATGCTAAATTCTATTATCTGCATTTTATACTGAGGCACAAGGTCACATGCTTAAAATAAAAATGCTAGTATGTGAAAAAGTGCTTGTTTGTAGAATCAAGAATTAAAGAAATGCAGTGACAACCACTAGAGTTCTTATTTCGAAGTCCTCTAGGGTTCTTATTTCTAAATCCTCCTCACCACAAATAATCCTGCAAATCAGTGGCAGATTAAAACACTCAAAAACACTACTTGCAACTCATGACTCCCCTACTGAAAAATCTACTTTCAAATTATGTTCAAATTTCTTTACCTGGCACTCAAAGTTCTACTTAATGGCCCTCTTTACTTATGCAGCTTTATATTCCATAACTCCTGGAAAATTAGATAATCTACCTGATAGTTCAACCACAGACTGGAAGGCAAGCAGTATTAGGGATTACAAATATCAGACCTAAATTCCTTCATTATCTCTCCAGTGATTTATTTTTTTTTAATTTTATTTTTATTCTTTGCCCAAGGGGTACAGGTCTGTGAATCATCAGGCTTACATCTTTCACAGCATTCACCAAAGCACAAACCCTCCCCAATGTCCATAACCCATCCACCCTATCCCTACCCTCCCACCCCCCAGTAACCCTCAGTTTGTTTTGTGAGATTAGGAGTCTCTTATGGTTTGTGTCCTTCCCCATCCCATCTTGTTTCATTATTTTTCCCTCCCTACCCTCCACGACCCCCCACCCTGCCCCTCAAGTTCCTCATATCAGAGAGATCATATGATAATTGTCTTTCTCTGATTGACTTATTTCGCTCAGCATAATACCCTCCAGTTCCATCCATGTCGTTGCGAATGGCAAGATTTCGTTTCTTTTGATAGCTGCATAATATTCCATTGTATATATATACCACATCTTCTTTATCCATTCATCTGTTGATGGACATCTAGGTTCTTTCCATAGTTTGGCTATTGTGGACATTGCTGCTATAAACATTCGGGTGCACGTGCCCCTGAGGATCACTACCTTTGTGTCTTTAGGATAAATACCCAGTAGTGCGATTGCTGGGTCGTAGGGTAGCTCCATTTTCAACTTTTTGAGGAATCTCCATACTGTTTTCCAGAGTGGCTGCACCAGCTTGCATTCCCACCAACAGTGTAGGAGGGTTCCCCTTTCTCCGCAACCTCGCCAACATCTGTCATTTCCTGACTTGTTGATTTTAGCCATTCTGACTGGTGTAAGGTGGTATCTCGCTGTGGTTTTAATTTGTATTTCTCTGATGCCGAGTGATGTTGAGCACTTTCTCATGTGTCTGTTGGCCATTTGGATGTCTTCTTTGGAGAAATGTCTGTTCATGTCTTCTGCCCATTTCTTGACTGGGTTATTTGTTTTATGGGTGTTGAGTTTGAGAAGCTCTTTATAGATTTTGGATACTAGCCCTTTATCTGATATGTCATTTGCAAATATCTTCTCCCATTCTGTCAGTTGTCTTTTGGTTTTGTTGACTGTTTCCTTTGCTGTGCAAAAGCTTTTAATCTTGATGAAGTCCCAATAGTTCATTTTTGCCCTTGCTTCCCTTGCCTTTGGTGAGGTTCCTAGGAAGAAGTTGCTGCGGTTGAGGTCGAAGAGGTTGCTGCCTGTGTTCTCCTCGAGGATTTTGATGGATTCCTTTCTCACATTGAGGTCTTTTATCCATTTTGAGTCTATTTTTGTGTGTGGTGTAAGGAAATGATCCAGTTTCATTTTTCTGCATGTGGCTGACCAGTTTTCCCAACACCATTTGTTGAAGAGACTGTCTTTTTCCCACTGGACATTCTTTCCTGCTTTGTCGAAGATTAGTTGACCATAGAGTTGAGGGTCTCTCCAGTGATTTATAACAACTATCACTAATCTACCAGGGTGCTCTTTCCAGCTGATTTCAGACATAATCTCAATATGTTTGTAACCCAATGTTCCAGATAGCCACTGAATGGAGTTGGCATGTGTGAAAAAACCCACTTGCCATCCCTAGGCATGATGCTTGCTGACAGTATGTGTTCTTGGTTCTATTCTATTTCAACAAAAAGTGACATTTGCACAGCAGACCCTAGGACCTGAAACTGGCATCAGTCATAACAGTAAAGGAGCAGAAACTCATGGATGTCAAAACAGAGGAGCTACCAAGTTGAATACTGTTGCAGGATCTCACTCCTGTTAGAGGCACTGTTGGAGTTTTCAAAGAAGTTACTACCAATATTACAAGTATGTCAATGTGAAAAAAGGGAAAATCATTGGGGTTGCTATGTTGCTGGCATCTTCCATGCTTTTCAACTACTGCCTTTCATTCAAGGAACTCAAACATCAAGAGCTACACATGTACCACTGAAGAAGGCCCAGTGTGGAGGGCACAGTCTGCATTCCTGACCATGACCTTCTTTGTCAGGCATCCCTGATATTTGTTGAATCTTTTCCTATTTTAACTGAGAATTAACACCGGATAAAAGAAGACTGGTACAGAAACAAACAAAAACCAGAAGAATGACATTGGAGTGAATAATAAGCTAATATTTATTAAGTGTATACTTTGTGGCAAGTGCTGTTCTCATAACCATTTCACATTATCAAGTAATTCAGTAGTTATAAGAATCCTGTAAAAGAAGATACTATTAGAGTCATTTGAGGATAGGAAAAAATTAAGCTCAGCAAGGTCAGATGATTTGTCAAAGTCACACAGTTAGTCAATATCCAAGTTAAAAACTGGGACCAAAGCGGTTTGATCCTAGAAGCCAAGGCTCTTAACCATTATGCTATACTACCATCTCTAAATCCTGAATGATTAGTAGAAGTTTGCCAGGAATAAAAAGAGCTAGTGGGCATTCTCAGAAGGAAAGCACAAAGAAATAAAAAAGCTTAGCCTATGCAGAAAACAAAGAGTAGCAGTATGGTGGGGCGCCTGGGTGGCACTGTCAGTTAAGCGTCAAACCCTTGGTTTCGGCTCGGGTCATGATCTCAAGGTTGTGAGATCAAGGCCCCCGTTGGGCAGGCTCCACACTCAGCAGGGAGTCTGCTTGAGATTTCTCTCTCCCGCTCTGTCTGCCCCTCCCACCCATGCTCTCTCTCACTCTAAAAATAAATAAATAAATAATCTTTAAAAAATAATAGCAGTATGGCTAGTGAGGAGAATGAATTGTAGCAGATAATAAAACTTAGAGAAGTAGGAGAGCACAGTGTCTGAAGTTTTTTAAAAGCCCAAACTTTGGGCGCCTGGGTGGCTCAGTGGGTTAAAGCCGCTGCCTTCGGCTCAGGTCATGATCCCAGGGTCCTGGGATCGAGGCCCACATCGGGCTCTCTGCTCAGCAGGGAGCCTGCTTCCTCCTCTCCCTGTCTCTCTGCCTGACTCTCTGCCTACTTGTAATCTCTCCCTCTGTGTTAAATAAATAAATAAAATCTTAAAAAAAAAAAAAAAAAAAACTTAGAGAAGTAGGGGAGCACAGTGTCTGAAGTTTTTTAAAAGCCCAAACTTTGGGCGCCTGGGTGGCTCAGTGGGTTAAAGCCGCTGCCTTCGGCTCAGGTCATGATCCCAGGGTCCTGGGATCAAGGCCCACATCGGGCTCTCTGCTCAGCAGGGAACCTGCTTCCTCCTCTCTCCTCTCTCTCTGCCTACTTGTAATCTCTCTCTGTGTCAAATGAATAAATAAAATCTTAAAAAAAATAAATAAAAATAAAATAAATAATTATTAAAAAAAAAAAAGCCCAAACTTTGTGTTACTGATAATAGAGAGCCAAGAAACAAATTTAAGCCAGGGATTTCTCTAAGGACTGTGAAACTACAGATAGGGGAGCAAATTAAGAAGTTATTACAATTGCCTAGACAAGAAAGAATGAGGGAGGAGAGATGGAGAAGAAATGATGAATTGGAGAAAGAACATATAATTAACATCCTGGTGATCAATTACGTGAGAGGAATGAGAGAGGGAAAGGTGCAGGAGGACTGAGGTACAGAGCATAGACAACCAGATAAACACTGGTACTATTAACTAGAATAAAGAATAGAGAGGAAGAGCAAGTTCCATGGGGGAGAGGGGCAGGAGGAAGAGACGTATCAACCTTGAAATACATTGAGGGCATCCAGACAATTAGAAATACAGGTCTGGAGACCAGGAAAAAGTTATGGGATATAAATTTAGACCTGCCAGAATATGAGACATCTGGAGTCATAAAAGCTTCAGAGAGAGTTTCTAGGGTAATGAAAAGAGGATGAGCCCCTAAGAGCAAGCAGAAGCAAAGTCAGAAGAGAAGTTAAACAAGAACATCCAATAGAAAACAGAAGAACCAAGGAAGAAAAATGAGATAGAAACCAAGAAATAAATTTCAAGAAGAGAGATGTGATGGTCATCACTGTCAAATTCTTAGGTATAGGGGCACCTGGGTGGCTTAGTCGGTTAAGCCTCTGCCTTCGGCTCAGGTCATGATCTCAGGGTCCTGGGATCGAGTCCCACATCAGGCTCCCTGCTCAGCAGGGAGTCTACTTCTCTCTCTGCCTGCTGCTCCCCTTGCTTGTGCTCTCTCTCTCTGTAATAAATAAATAAAATCTTTAAAAAAAATTCTTAGGTACATGTTAAGCTCTAGGTAAGGGGCTATTTCAATGGAGAAATGGAAGTGGAAGTCAGACTGTGGTCGGTTAAGGAGTGATCAGAAATTGGAGATACAGAAATGGTAAGTCTGGTTCTAAAAGAAAAGAGACAAGGCAACAGCTCCAAGGGCACTTGGGGATAACTGCAGAGGTCTGAGCGCATGTATCAGATGGAAAGTAAAGAGATGGAAAGGATGTGGAAGAGTGAGTGAATAACTGATAAAAGAAACAGTGTAATGAGGTCAAGAACATAGATAATAAGACTTGTATTACTATTACTCAACTACACTTCTAATTAAAAATATTCATTATATATGAAAACTTAGGAAGGTACTCCTTAGTTTGCACTACTGCACAGATTTAAAGGTCCTAACACCCAAAACCAAATATATGCATAGATTTGAGAATATTCTATAAATCCAACTTTTACTGAATCAATTCAGCTGTCCTCAATTAGTCTGAATAACTGAAGTTTATTATATCTAAGTTCGAATAATTTAGTAAAGACTTGTTTACAAACCAGAGAAACAAAAAAGGTCAGCTCACTTCTGAAGCTTATGTTAATTTCACAGGAGAGACATTAACTTGTGCAAACTCTGACTCAGAACAAAACAAATCAGGTTATTTCACAAACCCAGTTGGCTTCCCTATTCCAGGATAAAATTAATCATGATCAGAGAAAACACATAAAAATATTTTCCTTGGGGGCGCCTGGGTGGCTCAGTGGGTTAAAGCCTCTGCTTTCGGCTCAGGTCATGATCTCAGCGTCCTGGGATAGAGGCCCTCATCGGGCTCTCTGCGCAGCAGGGAGCCTGCTTCCTCCTCTCCCTGTCTTTCTGCCTGCCTCTCTGCCTACTTGTAATCTCTCTCTCTGTCAAAAAAATAAATAAAATCTTTAAAAAAAAATATTTTCCTTGGCATTAGCCTTTAGATGAAGATATACTGTATTTATGAAATCAGATATGTATTTAGGGTCATTATAATGTTTTATCATAACAGTAACAAGATACATTTGAAGACAAATATATATGGCATTTCAATAAATCAAATAATCCTTAAAACTAATATGGTATGGTTATTTTAATGCTTTTTAACTTTCTTGTTTAGAAATCAATCAAGTACATTTAAAAATCTATTATCATTTTTAGAAGAAATTAAAGATATATTAAACATAATTTATCAAAAACTTAGATGTTCATATTTTGTTGTGTATCTTATTAAAAGTATTAAAACATTTCTGTAAAAAATAAAATACATTTGCCTTTCTGTAAGAGATTTCTAATAGAGTTATGTATTTCCTGAAATACTTTTACTTTGAAAAATGCAGTGACTTTATGTTGGCAATGAGGACATTATTTTATTTAGTAGAGTGGTAATCTACACAAGAGTGGTCTGGGAGTCTAGAAGAGTAGTGTAACTCTCCTACAGTGATTTCCTTACTCATATAATCTGACCCAATTTATCTTCTTGCTCACATAATCTGGCCAATATGTTGAAACCTTTTTTACTTAATTTTAGAGGCTTACCTGAAAAACATTACTATCCAAAATCAGTCTTGGCAACTGAGAAATAATACATAAAGAGACCCACATACAGAAACATAAACACAAACACTTTCAATAAATATACTGATTAACAACAATGCCATTAATAATTTACAATAGAAAACAAAGAAATCTAGAATACACAGAAATCTTGTGGCTTAGTAATTTTATCTGTTGGGATAAAGTTGCACAAAACTCTGTATGTTTCTTAACACCACAAAGCTAAACGGGCTATCACTGAGTGAGCTTGGTGTTATAAATCTCTAAAGTAGTATATTTTCATGTTTAATCAACTATAAATCCAGATTAAATTCAGTAATATATCCTATGAATAACCCTTTCTATTCTTGGGAGATGGGTGATTAAAAGAAATTTTATTTTTGAAGTAAAGACACTTCATAGGTATCTAATGACGTATTAAACAAGAAAACACTGGTGATTCTGAATAATGGTTTTGACTTAGACAGTAGTATCTCAGGTTTGTATTTTTTTTTTTTTTACAGCTTAGGAAAAAACTGTTGACATTCCATTTGTTTCAGTGTCCTAACACTGACATCTTCTGACTATTGAGGAGAACTACATATCTCTTTAAAATATTTCCCAATGACTAAAGCTTAACCTTGCACCCACTTTACTAAAAGCATGGAAGAAATTAACATTTGTTGAATGCTGATAATGTAATGGACATTTCAAACATTATCTCATTCGATCTCTTAGCACTTATAAAATAGAAATATTATAGGAGGTATGTTTAAGTCTTAAAATATTTAACAAATGATGTTATTAAATCAAAGAACTATTTTTTAAAGGCTCACTGAGGCTTCTATTAAGACTTTACTGAGAAGTTCACTTGGGTTACTGTATTTTTAAAAACAATAAAACTGTATTAATTTGAAAGTTTTCATTTGATATTAGGCTATCTACAGTAGATAAACGGGCAATGTAGCATAGGCTCTGGGTTCAAATCTTGGTTCGGCTGCTTATTAGCTAAGTGATGTGAAGCATATTACTTCGACTCTCTGTGCCTTAATTTCCCCATCTGTAAAATATAAATGATCAATGTACTTACTTCATAGGGTTGTTATGAATATTAAATAAACTGATACTTGTAAAGTACTTAGAACAGTGCCTGGCACTTAGTAAGTGCTATGCAAGTGTTTTGATAAACTGTCAGAATTTAGATGCTTTTACTTTACTAGTAGATCAAATAAATATCAAAATCTCTCCCATTAGTCAGAAAAACTAAAATTTACCCCACATCATCACTCATTCATCAGGTTTTATCTACTAACAAATTTTACTGAGTGCCTTTGTTCAAGGTCCTATAAACTGAAAGAAAAGATTCTGAAATAAATGTCAGAATGTAAACATAACTGCAGATCTATAAAGACTTGGGATAAATAGTCCTTCACCATTACTGACCAGGGTTCTGCTTAGAATGTCCTTGTTTTTTTCCCTATCTCTTATTTCTTCATTATCTCTCATATGGACCAGGTAACATGAAGCTCAATAAAAGGATTCAGTAATTACTTGTAGAAGGATGAAACCTATCACAGACTTGCTACGACACGTAACATTCTTGTTTTGGTCATATGATACTACTTCCAAATATGTTATATTCCCATATAAGGAAACAGATCAATGTGTACAGATAACCACTGCTACCAAACAGAGAAAAACATGAAATATAATCCTATCTGTTAGTGATATAAACTTCAAATTACCTATAATTTAACAAAGAACTATGTATTTACATAAAATTATTATTATTAGATAAAAATTAGGCTTTGGGAAACAGAAAGTTGCACAAAAACAACAGAATTTGGTATTCATGGGGCAGGAAGTTTGTCTGCACTGTTCATCTAAGTCAGGAATTCCAGTAATAGAGTCTGACTAGTACTGAAGGTTATGCTAATTCCACTGGTTTCTACAAACGTAACAGACTTTAACCACAAATGAATAATATTACAATATTTATAAAGGTATATATAGTAAAATTTCATTAAAACCCTGTTAACTAGAAATTTGGGATGATTCAAACAGTCTAAGCTTTTAGTTTAGCTAAGATAAAAGATCATCTTAAGAATTCTACTAAGGTAGGGCGCCTGGGTGGCTCAGTTGGCTAAGCAACTGCCTTCGGTTCAGGTCATGATCCTGGAGTCCGAGGATTGGGTCCCATATCGGGCTCCCTGCTCAGCGGGGAGTCTGCTTCTCCCTCTGACCCTCCCCCTTCTCGTGCTCTCGCTCTCACTCTCTCTCTTTCAAATAAATAAATAAAATCTTAAGAAAAAAAAGAAATCTAAGGTAGCAAGAAAAAATGGGGGAGAAACATTTTCAAGCATTTTTAGAGCCATGTAAGTGGCATTTAGACAGAAATAGTTAAAATGCTAACTGCAAATACATGTGAATTATATAGTGAAACAAATCTACTGAAAGACCTTTTCTAGGCAATTCTTTTAAAATGTAAATACATATTGCTACAACTGGCAGTATAGCAAACATTCAACTTTCATGTCAAGTATCCAGTAAGTCATAACTCACATTGATCTACAGTGTCATTCTTAATTATTCTGAATTACTGAAATTTTATATATTTAACTAGATCATATTATCTATACCTATGTGTGTGGGAAACCAAGATAAAATAACACATTTACTATACGTAACTAGAGTTATAGGCTACCTTATTAACACAAAACTTATAAAATCAAAACTAATAATTACAAACTAAATTTTGCAATTTAATAAAGTACCTTGAAATATTCTTTTCTAATCTGTTTGCTCCGCCTCCTTTCTTCACTCTGCCAGATTATAGGTTGAGATTCTGGCCACTGCTGTTCATCTATTTGATCCTTCTGATTTTCTAAGGGCTGTAATGAGATAATTTCTTTTAACTAAATACATGAGAACAAAATGTTAGATATAATAGGAATTCATTTTCCTCTTACCTGCCATGTGAGGGGTGATAACGGTGAATTAACTTCATCTGCTGAGACACTACAAAATTAAAGATGCCTTAATATGTTAAAATATTTAGAATTACCCTTAGGAATTTATTATGAACAATATAGAGCGCGCTCTCTCTCTCTCTCTCTCTCTCTCTCTCTTTTAGCAGAAATCTAAAGAATTTACCCATGTCTATGGTTTGAACTAATAACATAAAACTTAGTCAACAAAAACATATTTAAGTTCCCAATCACTTCTATTCTTTTAAAAAACCCCAAATGAGTTTATTCAATATCATGCCATGCAAAGGACTACTCTAAGGACTTTTTAAAGGCCAAAAGAAATGTAATACCTAGACATATACAGTGAAAAAACAGAATGTATATTACGTTAAATCATCCAGAATTTATAGATTTTCCAGTGGAAGACAAGTACGCTACCACAAATATAATAACCTATGATTTAAAAAATGAAATTCACAATCGTCATAGAAATGATAGGTTATGGGGCGCCTGGGTGGCTCAGTGGGTTAAAGCCTCAGCCTTTGGCTTGGGTCATGATCTCGGAGTCCTGGGACCCAGCCCCGCAGCGGGCTCCCTGCTCAGCAGGGAGCCTGCTTCCTCCTCTCTCTCTGCCTGCCTCTCTGCCTACTTGTAATCTCTCTCTCTCTGTCAAATAAATAAAATCTTTAAAAAAAGAAAAGAAATGATAGGTTATGTAGCAAACAGTGTTGAGACAACTGATTAACCAATTATAAAACACACAGAAAGAAAGAAAAACAGAGGGTGAGGAGGATAGGGAGTGAGAGAGAGGATGCAAGAGAGGAAGAAAAAAACTAAATACCTTACCTCATATCAAATACCAAAATTAATGACTATAAGATTTAAATATGAAAAAAGATGAAATCACAGAAGTTTATGAAAAATACAGGCAGTAAGTTTTGAAATGTGGGGGCAGAGGGGTTATTTGGAAGAAACAATTAAACTAAACACTGACAAAACATACAAAATGTAAGAATTAGACTTTGCATCTGGCCAAGATAGAATAACGGTGCTCAGATTTATACCCTGACGGAAAACACTGAAAGAACACACAAAATATGTAAAATTCTACTCTCCAGAACACTGAGTATCAGGAAAGAAAAAAAAGACATTTTATCCCTTACAGATGGGTAACAAACAAGGCAAAACCCCATAATTGCATCAGGTTGCTGCAGGAAAAGTTTCCAGGCTCCTAGCCCAGAGAGGAGGAACCAAAGTAAGGCCCAGGGTGCTCCCTGAATTGAGGAGACGAAGCTGGGAGCCAGGGTGAAAAAGATGGATGGAATTAACAGGACAAAGTAAGAGAGAAAAAAGCAATGCACAAGAGAAAGAACTTAAAAGTTCTACAGAAGGGGCGCCTGGGTGGCTCAGTGGGTTGAAGCCTCTGCTTTCGGCTCAGGTCATGATCTCGGGGTCCTGGGATCGAGGCCCGCATCGGGCTCTCTGCTCGGCGGGGAGCCTGCTCCCCCCTCTGTCTCTCTGCCTGCCTCTCTGCCTCCTTGTGATCTCTCTCTCCCTCTGTGAAATAAATAAATAAAATCTTTAAAAAAAAAAAAAAAGTTCTACAGAGGCATTCTTAAAATTTTCAACAGAGTATTGAGCCCTGATCATGTCTGAGAAAACTACACTAGGCCAAAGAATGAATAGCCAGAAAGACAGAATAATTCTCAGACTCAGAGAGAACTGTGAGTAAGTAATACCAGTTTCCACCAGCCAGACTGGAAAAGCATATAGTTCATGGGGCATCAGCTATAGTACTAAGAGAAGTCTTGCTCCATTAGGGGGCCAAAACTGGTCCTAGACTAAATGTCACACTGATTCCACAAAACAAGTCATAAAGCCAAATCCCCCAAATATCAAACTGTCGCCAAGTAATTTAACCACATCCTAGAACAATGTTCAAGAATATTTATAAATGATACTGTAAAATCCAGCACCCAAGAAGGTAAAGTTCACAATGTCCAGCATTCATTCAAAAATTCAATCAGGTAATGTTTAGAAGCTAGAAGAAAAGACTAAACATGTTGAGTACAAACAAAATAGACATAAAATAGATAAAAATCAAAGTTCAAGAGATGAAAAGTACAACATCTGAAATTAAAAATAAACTGGATGGGATTAACTATAGATTTGATATTTAATAGAGGGGTGCCTGGCTAGCTCAGTTGGTACAGCATGAGACTCTTGATCTTGGGGTTGTAAGTTTGAGCCCCACATTGGGTATGGAGATTACTTAAAAATAAAATCTTTAAAAAAAAAAGAAATGATTAGTGAACATAAAGACTTAGTAAGAACTATCAAAAATCAAACACAGAGGGCGCCTGAGTGCCTCAGTCAGTTAAGTGCCTTAAGCGCAGGTCATGATCCTGACTCTCTCTCTCCTGCTTCCCCTGCTTGTGCTCTCTCTCTCTGTCAAATAAATAAATAAAAGCTTTAAAAAAATTAAAAAGAAAAATCAAACACAGAAAGAAAAATACTGAAGAGGACTGAACAGAACCTCAGAATTTGGTGGGAAACTTCCTGAAGCCTAATATAAATATAATTGGGGTTCTGGAAGAATAGGTCAGGGGACAGAAAAGATATTTGAAGAAATAAGGGCCCCAAATTTACAAATTTCATGAAAACAATAAACTCACAAATTTCAGAAGCTCAAAGAACTCCAAGCAAAAGAAAAATGAAGAAAATTTCACCAAGATACATAATCAAATTACTTAAAAACAAATGATAAATAGAAAATGTAAACAGCAGTCAGAGGAAAAAAGACACATTAGATTCTATGAAACAAACACTGACGACAGAATTTTCATAAAAAACAACATAATCCAGAAGACGTTGGAGAAAATTATTTAAGGTACTGAAAGAAAACAAAAATGTCAACCTAGAATTTTGTATCAGCAAAGATAGCTTTCAAAAATGAAGGTGAAACAAAGACTTTCTCATACAGAAGCTGAAAGGATTCAACACCAGCAGACCAGTAATAAAAGTGTGTTAAAGTTTCTCTTTCAGGTAGAAAGAAAATTATACATGGAAATACAGAGCTACACAACAGAATACAGAGCTATTAGAGATGGTAACTAAGGGAGGAAAGATAAAACACATTATTCTGATTTAAATCTCTTTAAAGAAATAATTGACTTTTTAAAGCAAAAATAATAACAATGTATTATGGGGTTTATAACGTATATAAGTAAAATATACAGCAACAACACCACAGAGGCCAAAAAGGAAGAAATAGAAGTATACTGTTGCAAAGTTATGCAATATATGAAATGGCAAAAGAGCACTTGAAGGTAGACTGCGGTAAGTTAAACACTATACTTTTTTTTTTATTTTATTTATTTATTATTTGTCAGAGAGAGAGAGAGAGCACATGAGCAGGGGGAGCAGCAGGCAGAGGGAGAAACAGGCTCCCTGCTGAGCAAGGAGCCTGATGCGGCACTCGATCCCAAAACCCTGGGATCGCGACCTGAGCCAAAGGAAGACGTTTAACTGACTGAGGGACTCAGGAATCCCAGTTAAACACTATACTTGAAACCCTAAAATAATCACTAACGTACGATAACAAAAAATTATAGCTAATAAGCCCATGAAGGAGATAAATGGGAATTTTAAAATAAAATTAAAAAGAGGAAAGATGGCTATAAAGAATAGGTAAGACAAAAACACATAAGATAGTAGATTTAAATCCATTAATATCAATAATTCCATTAAATATAAACAATATGAACACTGCCATTAAAGATTCTCAAATTAAATAAAAAAGGAAGGTGCTACCATATGCTAAATACAAGAAACCCACTTTCTCTACAAAAACACAAGTAGGTTAAAAATAAAAGGATGGAGAACGATGTATCTATCATGTTAACACTAATCAAAAGAAAGTTGAGATGACTATACAATATCAGAAAAGTAGACTTCAAAGAGTATTACCAGAAATATAAAAAATGCCATTTCAAAATAACGAAGGTATAAATTCACTAAGAGGATACTATAGTTCTAAACATCTATGTATCTAACACAGAGTATATGAAAAATGAAGGGAAAATGAAAAAATTTCAAAGACAAATCCCCAGTTAGTCCTGGAGATTTCAATAGTCTTCTCTCAATAACTGTTAAAACTGACATTGTAGTGTCCCAAGGGGGTGGTGTAGTGGTGAAGACTAACACTAAACAAATAAACTAGTATATATTCAGAATGCCAGATGGTAAAAAAGTATATACATTTGGAATGTCAGAGGGTATTAAGTTCTTTGGACAAAAATAAAACAAGGTATGGGAAAAAGGACAAAGAAGTGAGGGAGGCATGCTCTTTTATTTAAGTTGTTCAAGGAACCCCTTGCTGATGAAGTGAAATTTGAGCAGAAATCTGAAGCCAAGGGAATAAACCATAAGGCTATCTGGGAGGAAATCATTTCAGTCAGAGGCAAAAGCCTTGAGGGAGCAGGAAATGCCTGGTGTTATGGAGATGCAACAAGAAGGCCAGTATAGCTAGAGAGGAACTAACTAACCAGGAAGATCCAGGCAAGAGAGGAAGACAGGAGGGAGCCAAATAATGTAGAGGTTTATAAGTCCTTAAAGGACTCTAGTTTTTATTCTGAAGGAGATGGGAAGTCATTAGAGAATTATGAAGAGTAGCATGATCTGATTTACATTTCAAAAGATACCAATCTGATGCTTTTTTGAAAAACAGACTTTTTTGAAAAAAACAAAAAAGGAAAGCAAGGGCAGGAAACCTGTTAGAAGGCTATTTTAATAACTGAAGTTAAGAGATGGCTAGAGCCCAAATAAGTCAGTCAGAGAAGGACAAATATCATATGATTTCACTCATATGTGGAATTTAAGAAACAAAACAGATGAACATTGGGAAAGGGAAGAAAAAGTAAAATAAGAGGAAAACAGAAAGGGAGGCAAATCATAAGAAACTGTTAACTACAGAGACCAAACTGAGGGTTGCTGGAGGAGAGGTGGGTGGGGGGATGGGCTAGTAGGGTGACGGGTATTAAGGAGGGCACTTGTGATGAGCACTAGGTGTTGTACGTAAGTGATGAACCAGTAAATTCTACTCCTGAAACCAATATTACACTACATGTTAAGTAACTTGAATTTAAATAAGAACTTGGAAGAAAAAAAGTAAACCAAATAAATATAAATATATAATAAAAATTAAATTAAAAAAATTTTAAAGACATGGTGAGGGCTAGAATGGTAGGTGTGGAGGTGGTAAAGTGTGATTAGATTTGGGGTGTATTTTGAAGGTAGAGTCAACAATATTTGCTAATGTATTAGATATGGCATGTGAAAGAAAGTGACATGTTACAGTTGACTCTCAGGTTTTTGAGCTGAGCAACAGTAAGGATGTGTTGACATTTTCTGAAATAGGAAAAAATACAGGAAAAACAAATTCAAGAGGTACAAGGAGGAATTAAGAGTGTGGATTTGAAAAGTTAAGTTTCATATGCCTATTATACATCCAAGTGGAGGTGTTGAGTAGGCAACAGGTTATACAACTGTGTGGTGTGTACACACACACACACACACACACACACACACGCAAATATTCATGCACACAGATAGAAAAAGGGTCTAAAGGGAAAAATACCAGAATACTATGACTTGTCATCTCTGGAGAGTGGGATAATAGGTGGTATTTATTTATTTATTTATTTATTTGTGTTTGCTAATTTTGTAATTTTGCAACAATAAAGCTACATTAATCTTATCAGGAATTTTTTTTTAATCTTGTTTTGAAAGAAAAAATTGAGTGAGTGTTTTGAAAACAAGAAAAGTAGAAGTAATAGTTATATGAAGGAGAGGCCAGGATTAGATATCACGCTTCTGAGGTTTAGGCAATTGGGTCTTTCTCAAGAGAATATTACGAATCTGGGAAGGAAGCTTAAGATGGGAATGAAAGGAAGTGAGGGGCAAAGTAATAACACAAACTTTAAGGAGAGCAAATATATAAGATAACAGAATCAGTATTCAAAAAGGGAGGAAGTGGGTTAAATCCAATTAATGAAATTTGAGTAGAGGAACATTTCTAGACTTGAGTATAAAAAGTTATCTTTACATTTGAACTGAATTCTGAAAGCCTAAGTGAAAAAAGGGCAATTCCAGTAGAGAAACCAGGATATAGAACACAGAGATGTGAAATCATGATAGAATAAAGAAAAAAATTACTGTTCCTAACAGCAAAATGTGCCAGTGGAAGAGTGCTTGATAAGGTTTAAGGTAGGCAGAAACTCACTTCAATCTTATGGGTTAACTTAGGTATTTTCAGCTTTATCCTGAAAGCGATAAAGAACCAGGAGAAGATAATAAATGGCAGTCAAAGACGGTTTTAGAACCATCACTTACATCGAAGCAGAGGACAAACTTAAAGGTAGGCAAAAGTGAAGAATGGAGATATGTCTGGGGACTGTTGCAGTAATCCAGGAAGAAAAGGATGGGGCCTAAACCAACAAGGCTATGCTAGGAATCAAGAAGCTCGAATACATGCAAGTAATGTTAAGAAGCTATAATTTTCAGGGCACCCAGGTGGCTTAGTCAGCATCTGTCTTCAGCTCAGGTCATGATCTCAGGCTCCTGGGATGGAGCCCCACATCTGGGCTCCCTGCTCAGCGGGAAGTCTGCTTCTCCCTCTCACTCTCCTTCTGTGTGCACTCTCTCCCTCTCAAATAAATAAATAAAATCTTTATAAAAAA
The DNA here is from genome assembly GCA_002007465.1 of Ailurus styani. Classification (NCBI taxonomy): domain Eukaryota; kingdom Metazoa; phylum Chordata; class Mammalia; order Carnivora; family Ailuridae; genus Ailurus; species Ailurus styani. The sequence continues at coordinate 97,622 of LNAC01000609.1, read as the reverse complement.
TAAAAACAAAAATAAAAAAACAAAAAAGAAGCTATAATTTTCTGTGATTGACTAGATTGGAAGGGGTGCATGAGAAGAAGTTTCTGGTAATTTCAAAGTTGCTGACTTAGGTGACTGAGTAATGGCACATTCACTCAGGCAAACTATACAGAGAAATAAATTTGGAAAAAATAAGTTCAGTTTAGACTGTGAGGTATCCAGGAAAAGATATCCGTGGGATGTGTGAATCTCAAGGAAGCAAAATGTTCTTGTTACCATGTTAAGACTTAGGGTTCTGGAGCCAGACAACCTGGGCTTGAATCTTCACTGTAGCACTTAACTAGCTGTGTGACCTTGAGCAAATTATGGTAATTTCTGAGCCTCCGTTTTCTCCCTTACAAAATGGGGTAACAACAGTAACAACTTCATAGAGTTATTATGAGGATTAAATGAGATAAGACATCTAACCCACTCAGAACAGTTTGCACACAACAAGCATTCAAGAAATGTGTATACTTCTCTGTGTATACTTCTATACCCACCCCACCCCCAGCCTTGGACCTTTACACTCCTGCAGGAATGACCCAGGAATTGAATCTAATACAAATTTTCAAACTGCCAAAAAGATAAATAGAAACTTTCAAGGTCTTCTAGTTCTCTGGAATTCACATATATTAACTTAGACCCTGTATTCTTCATAAAGAAGAATGTAGTAAAACCCAATTGAAATGAAATAAAAAAGTGAACGATAACAGAGAACAAACACAATGATGAAGAAATACATTATTTCCAGCAGTAATAGTGATACAATAAATGGTTTGCTGAGTTAATAAATAAATAAATGCTTCTCTCTTTACAACAAAATGCAGGTATGAGTAGAAAAAGAAATCAAGTCGGCACTTTTAAATTTGTTTATATCAAAAGTATATTTAACTGGTGCTAGGACACATTTCTTCATTAAATTATCCAGTTAAATCTATATCACTTACTCAATTAAAGCCCACATATGGGAACATCATTGTTAGAGAAACAAGTTGCGTTATAAAATACTAAATAAAAGGACTAAGATATTTTTATACCTCTTTTCGCATTCCATAGTTTGTTTTGGCTTGTTTCTTGGGACAGAAGTTGAATGATTAAGAATCCTAGAAGTAAATCAATACATTAACTCCAAAATACATTAAAGAGAAAAGTTTACACGTGATATAAAAGATCTCCAAAATAAACTGCATCTGGTCCACGAAGATCTCTGCTAGAAAACAATGTTTACATATTATTTAGATCTAATGTCCATGGCTATTATGAAGGAATGAAGCTCACCAACTCTTCCACGCATCCACACCTGGAAATCTGCTAACCATGTTACTGCCCTGTGTGTATCTAACTTTTGGCTGAGACAGAAAATAAACAGATGCAGACTGTTTAGGTGTCATCATGACTGATTTCACTTTCCCAGCACAGCAAATGACACGAGTTATGTTGATGTAACAGATGACCATTTTGCCAAAAGCCAAATAACAAGTCTTAATTCTAAATGTAAAGCCATGTTAAGGTTCAATTCTTTAAAAAAAAAAGCTCACAAGTTTATTAAACTTTTAATACCCAAGTGAAATGGTATTTGAAGAAAACAAAAAAGGAAAAGAATAATAAACCATCATGAAAGAACTCTTGTCCATAATTTTATAGAATTCTAAGTATTAATCTCAAAGTAAAAAGTAATGAATTAATAACTTTCTTTTGAATAAGTCATTAAAATATTTAAGAGCTCTTAATATTTAGCTACTTACTATAGATTTAAATGTAACTTCTCACTTTTAAAGCTTAGTCTTATAAGGAATAAAATGTCTTTTATGCAAAAACCTTTGGATGTCAACTATCAAAACACAGAGGAGAAAATAATTTAAAATTAAAACTACATACTTACTACTAAAAGATATCATAAGCTAAAGTTCGTAATTACAGAAAGATGGTTAACCTAAAGAAACTAATTCTCATTAGTCCGGTTTCCTCACTGGCTTGGAATGGATTAAAGCCTCCCTAGGAGGAAATCACAGTGAGGAGCAAAGGACAAGTACCACAGGAAAAGCAGTGTAGCTTTACACCAAACAATTTTGAGATTAAAAACACCTTTATTCTTCTTAGTATGGACATATACTAAAATTACACTTAATCCCGAAATGCAAAAGAACTAAGGTTAAAAAAGTATCTAAGACTATTAGGAAGAAATACATCTTTAAAGAGTGATTTTAAAAAAGAAGGTATAAAAAAAATTTTTTAAATAAAAAATAAATAAAAAAGAAGGTATAACAGTGAGAACTCTCCTGAGGGGTGAATGTCAAAATTATTGACAGTGGGAGGTGAGGGATCAAACTACAATGCCCTTAGTATGGTAAATTCTGAATTCTCCTCAAACCACACTTATTAGCACTGTGATTACTGATGTGTATAAATCATATTGGAGCAGAAAAAAAACAAAGTTGAGATCCACTTACCTACAAAATGTATTTTATATACTTGAGAATTTCCCTATGGAAACGTTTGTTTGTACATGGATATTTAATGTTTTATTCATGATACTCAAAGTCAAAATAAACATCTATATTATCTAAAAATCTATTCTAGATTATTAACACATTTCCCTAACCCAGTTACTAGTACTGTATTTTAAGTAAATGACTATAAAATTCAGCTGCACCAACCTGGCCCCTTAATACTTAAGGCTTCCACAAACTCTAGATACCTTGATGCATGTCCTGCTCCTCTGGTCCTCTGGAAGAATTTTTCACTGAATGATGCTCTATAACACAAAGGCCTCCATCTGTATTCACATTTCCCGTACATCAACCAAACCAAAAGATGGGAGAAGTAAGATGTTTTGGGAGAGGACAGGGAAGTCATTAGTAAAGCAAGCAGAAAAGAAAGAATGGATAGATTTCAAGGGTTGAGAGAACTACCTAATTAGTTATAACAAGCTAGAGGTTAACATGATGCCCCTCAAACTAGAATATTCATATATATGATAAGAAAAAAATCACATGAAATAGGGTATGTATATAATTTCTATCATTCTAAACCAAAATAATAAACTTCTCAAAATGCGATTTTCCTTTCCATGATCCTTAATTATACTTCAATATAACTTTTCAAAATTACTTTTTTTATTTAGCCATTATTACATAGTACTAAGAAGCACAACTTTCCACAATAAGTGAAAACTCTCAGGACACACTTAAGAGCAAATAAAATCATTATTAAAAAGAAAGACATAATAGAAAATACTATACAAGTTAGCAGGAATGAACATGCAATGGGAACCAGTCAACCGAAGTTATTCATTGCAAAAGCCCACATATACCATAATCCTCTCTTTATGATGATAACCACACAAATTTTAAGAAGCCAGCTAAACATCAATTTATTCATCCACATAAGAATATCTGTGTAAGAAAATGAACAGGGGCAACTGGGTGGCCCAGTCAGTTATGTGTTCAACTCTTGATTTCAGCTCAGGTCTTGATCTCGAGGTCATGAGATCAAGCCCCACGTCAGGCTTCATGCTCAGGGCGGAGTCTGCTTGAGACTCTCTCCCTCTCTCTCCCTCTGCCCCTTCCCCCAAAATAAATAAATTCTTAAAAAGAAAAAGAACAGTAGCTATTTCTCTAATAATTAGATAAGAGTATTGGTGGAAATTTGAAGGATTAGCTAAATAATTTAGAATAGAACGGTTAAGTTAATTTTTTTAAATGACAGTTTTTTTTAATTTCCCAAATTACAGTGAATATTAAAATCTCGCAGAATAGCTATTTTAATATAGGGAGCTTCATTGATACAGAGGGACTTCAATACACTTAAATACAAGTAGAAATAACCCAGTACTTTAACAAGGGGGGTAAAGATTAGCTTCTAAAAATTCAACAATAAACTGTCAAAACAAACTAGCTTAATCTATGCATCTCAGACAAAGAGGGAGCAGTCTTCTAAAAACTGGCCTTTAGACTTTGAACACTTGTGAGTTATCTACTTGACAGTTTATTTCATCTCCTTTCCCACCCTTTTTTACTATTAATTCTGAGCAATACCCTCTTGTTATTTTCCTAGGGTAGTTTCATCCACCACGTACTAGTATAAATTTGTTTAAAGAACAAAAGACACTTTTAAGAATACTATGAACTAAACAATTGGCAAAGCTGCTTTAAGAAAATCATCACTGGGCACCTGGGTGGCTCAGTGGATTAAAGCCTCTGCCTTCTGCTCAGGTCATGATCTCAGGGTCCTGGGATCGAGGCCCACATCAGGCTCTCTGCTCGGCAGGGAGCCTGCTTCCTCTTCTCTCTCTGCCTGCCTCTCTGCCTACTTGTCATCTCTCTCTGTGTCAAATAAGTAAATAAAATCTTAAAAAAAAAAAAAAGAAAATCATCACTGAACTCAATCTAAGCAGGTTTTTAATTGCCTTTATTTTGGGAGTACATGCATGGCTTCTTTCAACTAATAGCTAACACTACATTTACCTCCAACTAGTAGCTAGCTAAAGAAAGTTACGTAGCATACAGTCAGAGTAGGAGTTCTAGGTGGTACTTTCTGATATGCGAGGGTAATTTTACTCCACATAAATCATTTTAAATCAAGACAACAAGCAAAAACATTACAATGACTGTTAAAACCTAAAATGAAATGTTATAAGCCCTGATTTACAATTTTATCTTCTTTTATTTTGTTTTAAGATTTTACTGATTTATTAGAGAGAGAGACAACGGACATAAGCAGGGGAAGGGGCAAAGGGAGAGGTAAAGAATTGCAGGCAGACTCCATGCTGAGCACAGAGCCTGACAAAGGGCTTGATCTCACGACCCTGAGATCATGACCTGAGCCAAAATCAAGAGTTGGGCACTTAACCGACTGAGCCACACAAGCATTCCTGACTTGCAATTTTAAATAGCATTTCAGATTCTTCATTAATAAAGTTGGAATCTAAAACACAATACGGTGTGAAAGAGAAAATCTATAATAAGAGAAGGTACAATTAACATCAAATCCTCTAAGGGATGGATATATCTTTATAGAAGATTACTTTTGATTTTTTTGGACTCACTCAAATCAAATACTGTAATATCAAACAAAAATTTTAATTATCTACATCTAAGAGATGTGAGCAACAACAACATATTTTAGAAGAAGGGAAGAGATTATTTAGTGGAGAAAATCCTAGATTCAGCATACAAAACTTCTGAGATCAGTTTAAGTTCAGCCATTAACAGAACAGAACTGGCCAAGGATCTAATTTAAATTGTCTATAAATTACAATTTTAAAAGTAAAATGTACTCCTTACATTATGACCAGATGTCGTAAATATTTTAAGGCCTTCCAAAATAAGACATAATTATTACATTAATGTCACAGCATATTAATATTTATCTTAAAAGATCTATATTCATATGTGCTAATATCTGAAAAGGTTGATGAAGAGAAACAACAGAGATAGAGAAATTATTTTTGCACACATCTAAAAAAATAATAAGTTATTTAGAATGAACATAACTAAATTAATGGTTCCTATTAGGATTAAATTTGTTAATCTCATCTTCGAGTAATCAATTAACTAATAACAGTATTACTGAGTACCTACCATGTACAAGGCACAGTGCTAGGCGTTATTTTGTACAGATTACAAAACTATCACAAAAATAAAAACTATGAAACATCATTTGATGTTGTTTCTAAGCTAAAAAGAATAATTCAAGTTGTAGGAAGAGAAGTAAAATAGTAGAAAACTGAAAAATATACAAATGATATATATGACATTATTAAAACCTAAAATTATGCCCTCAAATACTATTCTTAACATAATCACAGAAATAAATATTGCTGTGGGTTCTTTTAAAATCAGTATTCTCTGCTCATAATGATAAATATAATCATTCCAACTGTTGGGTAGAAAAGACAGAAACTCAACTATTTTTTAAGCTACATAGAGCAGGTGGTGGCTTGCTTCATCAAACCTCTTAAACCATGGGGGCAACCAATACTTTGATTATACTGGAGGGAGAAAAACATACATAACCTCACAAGTAGCCAATATTAAAAAAGGCCCATTAGGAATGAATCATAGGAAAAGATTAGAAAATAAATTTCAGAGAAAAGGGTGACAGAAAGTTATGGTAGAAGAAAAACATGAACTGGGAATGAGGATACATTAGATATAGAAGAAATAAAGGAGTGATATTTTCTAGTATGGTTTTTAATTCTATAAATGTAGTAGCTGCACAAAAAAGGATATTCAGTAATTATTTAAAAAAAATAGTGGCCCTTAAAACCAGACATTTGCAATTTGATAAGTTTCAATAGTAATTATTTTTCAAAGCACATCTAAAAGCAAATGCCAGTGTACTTAAATTTTTAATGTTCCAAAACATGGTCATGTGACCCACAAACATTTATTGTTTTGGTTAAGAGAAGTAAAGTACTTATTAGTTACCCATGTTAAATGTAACAAAATTATTCTTTTGATTTTCTCAAAACAGAAAAACACTCAAATCTTCTTTATTTCAAAACTATAAATGTAGTACTCTCAGTACATGAAGATGGCATAATAGCTGACCCTCAGCAGCACAGAGAACTTCTCCTATATTAAAAATGGACTTGCACTGATTTTATAGTCGTTCATAGGTCTTCCTTATTACCAGTGGCATGTATTTGGAGAAAATCTAGCCAGGGGGAGAAATCGTCATTGACCAAGGAACAGACCAAAGTGATCCTGTGACCTTCAAATCATCATGCTGATTTAATCAATGATTATAAAGTTCCATTCAATTCTAAGGAGTTTACACATATCCCAAGTAATCTGGAATCTGATAAAAAGTGCACTGCGTACACATGACATGTACTTAGGGGGTAACGCTTATAATGTATCTAATGTCATTATGAGCCAAAATGAATATCAACAAATAAATCAGTTACTATTACTTAGCATACAAGAATAAAAAAGAGATACCTACACAATAGTTAAATAAAATGACTATGTGAATATAAAGTATTTGTCAATTGTGTACATAACTTTACACTTCTCTCCTAATTATTTCCTATTGTCTTTTAGTAGTTAGTCCCTTGACATAGATCTTAAGATGGTCCTATTGTTTACTGGAAACTTCATTTGATAATCTTTGAATAATCATTTAATGATTATAAAGTCTACCTATTTAAATCTCATTACTGAAAAAAGTACCTGTTCTTCTGCTCTTGCTGCAATAACTGAGCGGCTATTTTCCTCAAATCAGTTACTTCCTTCAAATCATCATCCTCTTCCTCTGCAAGTAACTGTTCTTTCCCAAGTCTGAAAGGTGACACAAACATGGTTATCCAAAATGTAAGGCAGATGATATTTTATGCCAGCTTCCAGAAATAGAAACCACTTTTTCATTTCTAATATCAGGTAAAAAGCTAAAATCCTACTGTCCTTGTATTTAAAACATTAAAATAAGGAATAAGGAATATTTAAGGAATATAAAAACATATCTATCTTCTATTCAGTAGGAAATATACCATACTAGTGATAATAATATAATTAATGGCTAACAAAGTAAACTGTATTACCATTTTGTAATTTCTGAAATGTGTAATTTAACAATGCATACTCCCCAGGCTTGAGTGTAATAAGAACTGCAAAGCTCTAATATGCCTATCTTTATAAATATCAAATGTTATGAAAATTTTACTAAACCACCCTTTTATTAGTTTATTTATCATGATGTTAAAAATCTCCATGTAAAATGTTTGAGAAAAAGAAATGCAAAATAGGTATAACATTGGCAAATTTGTGGGAAAATGCTCATTAAAATACATAATTTTTAATCATTCAGAGAACAAAGGAATTTTTAAGTAAGTTGTTCTCCAAACTCTAGTAATTTTATCCCAAAGGTATTTCATTTAAAACACAGTATCAAATCCTAAGATTTTGTATCTTGACCATATCTTGTATGCCACTGTGACACTCAAGTTAATGCAACTGTCTTCGTGAGATAAGGTGAGAAAGTAAGAGAAAAATGAAATATAAAGAGTATAAGACAAAACAATGTACCACTTTATGCGGTACCAGAGATGACTGATAACTGATTAAAAAATTACCAATGAGGTCATTTGGAGGAAGCACAATGTAGAGAAAAGAGAAAAGCTTAGGGATCAGAGAGAGCTAGGTTCGCACCCTAGGTTCTAGTGGACACTATCTAAGTAGTTCTAGGCAAGAAACTTTAGCGTCTCCAAGCTTCCCCTTCCTCATCTGTAAAAACAGGAACAGTATCAACTCTGTAGGATTCAGTGAAGATTAAATAAGAAACATGAGGGGCACCCAGCTGGCTCAGTTGGAAGAGCATATGACTCTTGATCATGGGGTCATGAGTTCGAGCCCCGTGTTGCATATAGAAATTACATAATAGAACTTTAAAAAAATAATCTTCGGGGCACCTGGCTGGCTCAGTTGGAAAAGCATGCTACTCTTCATCTCAGGGTCATGAGTTCCAGCCCCATGTTGGGTGTACAGACTGCTAAAAAAAAAAAATTTTTAACTGTAAAAAAAATTTTTTAAATAAAAATAAATAAGAAACATGGGAAAGCACATAGCACAGGTCCTGGTACATGGCAGGTATTCAAATGATCCTTCCTTCCTGCATCTACGAAGCAATCTGAAAGAGCGACTGAATATGGCAAGTCACATTCCATCATTTCATAAAATAAATGACACAGAAAAGATCCAAAGTGGAATGATTTTAATAAAATACAGAGGTAAATACCCTTAAAATTACTATAACCAGCCTGATGAAATAGAAAGTGTATTACACCAAGAGGTGGAAGACCCTGAGTTCCAGACACTTGAAACTCCAGGTCTGTTTCCTCATTGGCCAAATGATGCAAAAAATCACCTATTTTAAAAAGTTGTTAAAGAGCTCAAATGAAGCAATGTATGTGAAAGTACAGTCCTCCTTGGTAATAATAATAGGAGAATAACACTTCTGGGAGGTAGGGGAATGTATACATTACACTCAGCTTAATTGCTTATTCTAATTTTCAGTTTAATTGAGGAACGCAGACAAATGAAGTAATTACAAATTAACTATCTGAACAGGTAAATGAACCAAAAATTGTATTTTTTCAAAGTACTCTTTCAAGTAAGATACTCTTTCAAGTAAGAATACCTAACAAATATTTCATGTATAAGTAACGTTTCAATTTGAGAATTTCTGTGTGCTTACCTTTTTTCATCTCCCAATTCTTCATTTTTTTGAGCTTTCTCAGGACCTTTTTCTTTCCCCTTATATAAAAGAAAGTTATAATTTTAAATCTATGTGGTCTACTTTTGTGAAATCAAGGAAAATATGTTATTAGTATTTGTTCAAAGTTTTCTTTACCTTAAGGAAAGAGACATATGATCCAATATGTGCATCTCCTTGTTCTGGAACTGCTACATCTTCTGTGTTGGGGTCAATAAAATCATACACCTCTTGGTCTAATTATAGATTAATATTTGTTAGAAAATATAATAGCAAACAGTGTACTTTCATACTGTATTGTTTAGAACAATAGTCTATTTTCTCAATAAAAGAACTGGCCAAAGATACTATAATTTTTCAAAGTGCATTATTAATAAGGGTAATATACATGAAATAAAAATAGTAGACACCATGTGAATTACCTTTCTGAGAGTCAGGTTTACTTCCTATTGAGTGACTGTCATTTCTTGACGTCTGCTCTCTATTTGATTCTGAGACTTGAGAATGAAGGCTGATTGTGTCATCATCTGATGGCTGAAAGGAATAAGCACAAATTACAAATGAGGCATTTTAAACATAGAATAGGATTAAGTTGCTTTAATTTCACATAGCAGAATATTTACATTTCCAGTTCTCAAACCAAAAATTAGTATGTTAAGATTTACTGCTTTGCTTCTAAAAATGTGCATGTCCTTTTTTCATTTGAAGTCATAAAATGTAATAATGATCATATTTTTTAAGCAAGATAAGTCAAGTGTGTGTAAGTGTTTACCTATTTCAAAACTGTAAAAAAACTTTTTAAAATAAAATAGATCAGCAATAGAAAAGACTTACTTCCGTTGTAGATAATCGTTTCTCTCCATTATCACTTCCAATCCCAGAGTCAGGGCCATGATTTTTATTTGGATAAAAGTCTTCCATACTATGGAAATAGAAATTCTAAGGGCAATTAGGGTTTTCTTCTTAAATAAATACAGACTTGACCTAAAATTTCCCTAGGTAATACAGAATATATTCTCTTGATGTCTAAGATCCTTAAGGACATGAAGGGAAAATATCAGAAATCTTCCTATAAAATATTTTACTTATATCCCTGATGTAATATTTTCCCTGCATGTGCTCTGTTGTAAAGTGCCAATTGTTGGGGCATCTGGGTGGCTCAGTCAGTTAAGTGTCTGACTCTTGGTTTTAGCTTAGGTCAGGTTCTCAAGCTTATGGGATCTAGCCCCTTTTCAGGTTCCACGCTCAGCAGTGAGTCTGCTTCAGATTCCTTCCCCCTCTCTCTCCTTCCACCTCTGCTCCTTCCCCCACCCAGCTCCTTTGTGTGCATGTACATGCCCTCTCCCTGTAAAAAATAAATAAAATTTGTGAAGTGTCAATTGTTAACAATAACCTATTACTTCTGAGAGATTCAGAAAAGCAGAGAGTCCTGCTAGAAAATAACCTTAATGAAAGACCTTTCTCTTTTTCTGGTTTAACACATTTTACCTGTAGAACATTGAAATATTTTTCAACTTCAATTCATAGTTTCTTCATTAGCTTTAAAAATATGCTTTAGCTTTATAAATAATGCCCATCTGAAAACTAAGAAAAAATGCAAAAAAAAAAAGTCAGCAAAGAATTAAATAAGCAATTGTTGTGGTATGAGGATAGAGCTGTCCTTGCAAATTCCTGAAGTACACAACAGTATATCACCCAGGTTGCAAAGTATTTTTCACTTTACTTTGCAAATTTACATACATGCAAATTTGCATACACTCTATACAGACCATTTTTTATGTGCCAGGAATTAAGCTAAGTCCTTTAAAGGTGATACCTCATACATGCCTTGTTTAAATTCTAGCACGTTCGTGTTTTCTCATTTTGCAGGTGACGAAACAGAGGCCAGAAGGGATTGAACAAGTTACCCAATGACCTGCAACTTACAAATGGCGGTTTAAATTTGATCCCAAGAATCTAACACTAAAGTCCCTGATCTTAATCACTGTTATATTTCTTCCCCAAATACTGATTTGTACACATTTCAGGAGTGTATCAATAAACTCAGGTAAGCAATCATCAAGTAAGTGTCACTATCCTGAATTCTCAAAATGAAATGAGATGAATTAAAAAATGTTTGGCCTCAAAGGGCTCTCAGCCCAGAGAGGAAATAGAAATTCTAAGGGCATTCTATATGTTTATATATTTTGCAGATTATGACAAAGGCAAAGATAAAGTACTATGAGAAAAGAGAAATCAATTCATGATAAGTTTAGGAAAGGCCTCACCCAAGAATGTGGCATTTGAGCTTAGTCTTGAAGGATAAAGAGAGGCAATACTTGCTAGCATTTATTGAGTGCCTATACTGTATTAGCTACTGTGCCAGGTTCACATCATATCTTATTTATAATCTTACACTCTGCAATTCATGCATCATTTCTTTTTACAAATGAGGATAACAAAGCTTATAAAAGTTAACTTCGTGGGGGGAAAATGTAATATTTTTAAAAAGATTTTTTATTTTATGGTTTTGGGTGCAATTATTTGAGAAAGAGAGAGAGAAAAAAAACAAGCAGAGGGAGAAGGAGAGGGAGAAGCAGGCTCCCAGTTCGGGGCTCGATCCCCATGACCTGAGCCGAAGGCAAACGCCCAACCGACTGAGACACCCAGGTGTCCCGAAAAAATGCAACATTTACTGAATATCATTTCTTGAATAGTTGCCAAGCACACATTTAATTCTCACAACAAGCTTATGAAATGGGTATTGTTAACACTTTAAATAAAGAAGCTCAGAGAGATTAAATAACTTACTCAGGCTACAGAGGAATTAAGAGGTTAAACAATGATTCAAAGCAAAATCCATCTGATGCCACTGCACAATAATATATCCATGTACTATACTAAAATATACGTGTATTTGTAATAGTTGACAATGATAGTAATAAGCTATTTGTTGAGGAATTGTTTGGGTAAGGCATTGTCTTAAGTACTCTCTATACATTATTTAATTTAATCCTGACAGCATCCATATGATTATTTTCCCTTTTACATATAAGAAAACTAAGGACTAAAGACATTATGACACAAGGACATAAAGTCACCAAGAGCTGGAGAAGGACTTCATGGCCATTTATGTCTGACTCCAAAAGTTGATATGCTTAACTATTATAATGTTTACCTATGTAGAATAAGAGTTTATAAAATAGTCAAGGCATGGAAGGCTCTATTGCCCTGCACTATTCCATATAGTAGCCACTAGCCAGCACGTATGGTTACTGAGCACTTGAAATGTGGCTAGTCTAAATTGAAATGTGCTATAAATGAAAAATATCAGATTTAAATGATGTAATAGAAAGAAAAAGAACATGAAGTTCTTTACTACCATTTTTACATGAAATACATGTTGAAATGGTATGTTGGATATACTGGGTAAAACAACATATTATTTTTTTAAGGATTGTTTTTATTTATTTGTCAGAGAGCACAAGCAGGGGAGCAGCAGGCAGAGGGAGAGGGAGAAGCAGGCTCTCCACTGAGCATGGAGCCTGATGGGGGACTCAATCCGAGGACCCTGGGATCATGACCTGAGCAAACACTTAACTGACTGAGCCACCCAGGTGTCCCTAAGTAATAATACTATTAAAATTAATTTCACCTGTTTCATTTTTTATTTTTTAATAGATTATAAGAAAATGCAAAATTACATATGTCACTTATACTACATTTCTATTGGATATCATTGTTAGAGACTATCTCCAAAATATGTCTCAATCCTATCCACTCCTTTTCATCTCTACTGCAATCACCATGTTTAAGACCCCTTGATCTCTTGGAAGTACTTCAACAACCTAACTAGTCCCTGTGCTTCTGCTTTTGTTCACTTCCAATCTATTCTTATAAGAGCTAAAATAGCTCTTTTTTAAAACATTAATCAGATCATACTATTCCCCTGCCCGTAACTGTCCACTGACTTCTCATTTTACTATAAGTAAAATTCAAACTCCTTACCACAGTCTCCAAAGCACCAACATGACTCGAGCCCTGACTACTTCTCCAAAATCAACTTGTGTATTGGTACCCTTCAGCCACTCTGCTCCAATCATGCTGGCCTTCCAGTTCCTTTAACACACCAAGTTTCTTCCTAACTTAAGGCTGTAGCACGTGTCATTCTTTTACCCGAAATGCTCTTCCCCTTAATCTTTACACAGCTAGCTTTTCGCCTTCAGATCTTGACTTAAAACCTCACCTTCCCAAAGTGACATTCCCTGACCACACTCTTGAAATCTGTTCCTTTCCTTCACAGCACTTGACACAATTTGAAATTGTATATATGTGTGTGTATTTTATTTATTTGCTTTGCTGAGTGACACCTCCACTACACTGTGGACTCCATGAGGGCCAACACCAAGGTGTACATCATTCAACAAAACATACCCTGAACCTGCCAGTAGGCATTTGACTGATACTTGTTTTTTTTTTAACTGATATTTGTAAAGTAAATAAATGACTAATGAATGCCATTACTAAAGTAAATTCATCTTTAAATAAATATAAAGCAAACTAATAAGAGATTAGAGTATGAATAAAGTCTAGTTTTTGTAGAATTGTTTGGTCTATTATCATTCATAACATATAACATTAAACAAATTAATCTTTAGGAATTAAATATAATGTTAAGGTATTTAATACAATGTTAAGGTAGTTAACTTTACTTAGACAACAGAAACATTCAAGAAAATGTCCTATATGGGAATTCAAGAACAGTACTTAAAATACTGCCATTACAATCAGTCTAAATTTTGGCACAAATAAAATGTCAAGTCTTTAAACATTTTAGGCAAGAGTATAGTCTTCCTGGGGTGCCTGGGTGACTCAGTTGTTAAGTGTCTGCCTTCAGCACAGGTTATGATCTCAGGGTCCTAGGATCAAGCCCCACATCAGGCTCCCTGCTCAGGGGGAAGCCTGTTTCTCTCTCCCACTCCCCCTGCTTGTATGACCTCTCTCACCGTCTCTCTCTCTCTGTGTCAAATAGATAAATAAAGTTTTAAAAAAAAGAAAGTAGTCTTCCTTTCTGCAGTCTCACTCCATTCCAAATTATTTTCCATACTAATGGATGGAATTATGTTTCCATAAAATCTTTCAGACCAACCTACATCCCGAAAGGGTGATTAAAACCAGATAATCAAATCTACCATTTCAAAATATCAGGAGATTTTCATATCATACAGAATATCAATATCATATAGAATATCATACAGAATATCAATGATAAATTATCTTTGATCTAGACATAAAGAATAAAGAATATGAAGAAAAGAAGAAAAGTACCCCAAAATGTCTTGCTCTTCCACTAACCTCAGTTCAAAGTCAAATTCTGCTAGTTATTACAATACTGGTTAGTACAATAGAGTGATTACAGTAGTAAATTAACAGTTATCGAGTGCTGAGAAATTAGGGTTTCTGTACTATAATGTCAAACGCTTACATTTTACTACTAAAATATTAGTACTAATTAATATTTTGAGAAAATCCCAAATTTATTCTAGTATCACAGAGATTCATTCTATGATGGTGAGATTTCACTTCAGTCATTATTGATTTTAACACTGGGCCAATCAACCTAAATATATTTGGTGCACTCAAGGTTAATAAATATCTTTTACATGGAGAAGACACCAATCATGAAATGAGACTGTAAGAATATTACATTACCTGTCTGTGAGAGGCTGGGAGGGCATTCTTTTACTCAATGATGGAAGATCCAGAGAATCTGGTTTCTTATCCATTCTACAACATGCTTGGATATTTAAGTATTTAAATATGTGTACTTTACCCTTTAAACATATCTGTCAATAAATAATTGAGAAAGTAGATTTAATTATTATAGGTCCAAATATGTTTCAGCTACCAACTTATTTATATATTTTAATAATCTGAAAATTATGCTGAGACATCACAATCAAAATAGATACTTCACATATTTGAATAATTTGTACTGCTGACACTTAATGAAAACACTTGACAATGACACCCACTAAAATTCTTTCACTGTTTCTATTCTTACTAGAAAAAATAACTCATTTTTCTGTACATCACTTAAGTTTTCTTGTAGAAAGTACAATATACAAATCACCAAATAGAATCTATAATTCATATAAGTTGCTTTTATTAGAAAAAAGTGAGAATATATTCATTGCAGTGATGAGAACAAGAAAAAAAATAACCCATGTAATTCTTTAATCTTATCAGCGGCTCAGACAGTTGAGCATCTGTCTTCAGCTTGTATTGTGTGACCCAGGGGTCCTGGGATAGAGCCCAGCAGCATCGGGCTAACTGCTCGGTGGGAAGTCTGCTTCTCCACCTCCCACTGCCCCTCCCCCTGACCCTGCTCTCTCTTGTGCTCTCTCTCAAGTAAATAAATAAAATCTTTTTAAAAAGAATAGTAATCTTATTAGAACCATTAAATTGTTTGGTCTAAACACTGGAAGATGGGCACCTGGGTGGCTCAGCCGTTAAGCATCTTTGCCTTCGGTTCAGGTCATGATCCCAGGGTCCTGGGATCAAGCCCCACATCAGGCTCCCTGAGTGGGAAGCCTGTTTCTCCCTCTCCCACTCCCCATGCCTGTGTTCCCTCTCTAATTCTCTGTCAAATAAATAAATAAAATCTTAGAAAAAAAACTATAATAAAAAATGTCTTGTTTTATGGGCCCACATAACCTACAAATATATGCAAAAATAATCAACAAAGAAAACAGTAAGACACAAAACAGTAAGGGAAGTAAATTCAAAGGTAATTATCATTCCTGGTATAAAGGAAGAATGTTTCTTAGATAATTGAAGTAGATACCAAATCCAACCTGACTACTGAAAAACTTCATTTCAAAAGAAAAACTTCCAAGCTATTCAAATATAAACATACAACCAATTAAAATATATCCCATTATCTATATAAACCAAAAAACAATTATCTTTCATTATCAAATTAAATATTGGTGAATTCTTTTCTTTTGTAAATTTTTAAAAAGATTTTCTTTATTTGAGAGCGAGAGCTCGAGGGCACAAAAGCAGGAGGGTCAGAGGGAGAGGACAAGCAGACTCCTCACTGAGCAGGGAGCCCTATGCAGGCTCAATCCCAGGACCCTGAGATCATGACTTGAGCTGAAGTCACATGCTTAACCGACTGAGCCACTTAGGCGCCCCCTTTCATAAATTTTTTATTGTAATAATTCATGTATGCAGTTTTTTTTTAAGATTTTATTTATTTATTTGACAGAGACAGACACAGCAAGAGAGGGAACATAAGCAGGGGGAGTGGGAGAGGGAGAAGCAGGCTTCCCGCGGAGCAGGGAGCCTAATGCAGGGCTCATTCCCAGGACTCCGGGATCGTGACCTGAGCAGAAGGCAGACACTTAACAACTGAGCCACCCAGGCGCCCCTCATGTACACAGTTTTAAAATCAAAGAGAATTCTAAAATTGGTAACAAAAAATTAATTCCCTATTCCACCCCTTTCAATCTCCAAGACCTAGTCCCCACATATCACCTTTTAGTTGGTTTTCTGCTACTTACCTTTATATTTATCAGTAACATGGTTCTACTGTTTTATTTCTCTAGTTATAGATCTTATTTATTGAGGTCTTACTAAGGAAAATGAGGAGTTAGATTTCTTACATTACCACTACCTCCACTAATCACATATCAACACCATACCATTGTCCCATCTTCAATCCCTGTCAACTTACTTCCTTCTTCAGAAGCATAGCATAGTGGTTAGAGCGTGGACTTGAATCAGACTGCTAGCTATGTTGCACTGCATAAATCCCTTAACTTCTGTGCCTCTGTTTTATCATATATAAAATGAGGTATAATGACAGTACCTGTTTTATAGGGTTACTGTAAGAATTAAATTAATGCATGTAAAGCATTTCAATAGCACCTGGAACACAGTAAGCACTAGATATATCTTTGCTATTATTATAACTGTCACAATTTCTCATTAAATCAAAATCTAGTATTTACAGTATCATGACCAAGAAAATATTCTGCTGATCCAAGGAGCAATAGTCATTTGGCTGCTAAGTCAAGGGAGAGAATCTGAGAGAATCTACCTACCTATTCTACTACTGAATAAACCCAGGCTTCTGCTAAGGCAAGTGAGGGCCAGTTACGTCGCTGCAGGGGAAGGGCAAAAATCTGAGGGTATAAATCTTAGACCTGTCGTGTCTAATATGGTAGCCACTAGTCACATGAAGCTACTTAATTTTAAATTAATCAAAATAAGATTACATTTAAAATTTGGTTCCTTAGTCGCATAAGCCATATTTCAAGCACTCAAAAGCCACATGTGGCAAGCAGCAATGGTATCAGACAGCACAAATTAAAGAATGTTCCTATAATTCAGGAAGTTCTATTGGACAGCACTGCCTTAGACATTCTACAGACCTTCATATTTTCAGTCTTTCTTCTTTCTATTCAGCTACATGTTTTCCTCCAACATGCAAGCCATTCCCAGGTTTAACACAGTGCATCAACCTTCTTCCTGTTGCCTTCTCCCACAGCAGATCCAAGCTTCAGCTTTCCTCATCCTGCTAAGGTAGCTACTACCAGCAACCCAGCCAGCCTTTATTTGAATTAGAAAAAGCAACTCCTTTGGAATGAGTGGAATGTACCTTTGTAGAAAGAAAAAGGCAACCCTTCTTTTGGATGCAAACCCTGAGCTAGGGAACATAGCTTGGAAGTAGAGAAGGGGCTGGCATTTCACTGTCATGTGCCTCCTCAGCCAGATTCTCTTGTGGGAGTGTAAGTAAAGATCCTAGTTTCTGCTATTTCATCTGTCTTTCATTTTCCAAAATTCTGTTGCCATCTCTCCCCTGCTGCCCTCTTCTCTCTCATTCTTTGGCCTTATGGGTTTATATCTTAGTATATTCCTTTACTATCATTTCGGTAGATTCCACGTGGATTTAATCCTTCAACTCAAAGGCTGAATTAATACTTTTCCACTCATATCTTGTTCTTTCTGTTAAGATTCCATCTATCAGGGGCTGGCTCAGTGGGTTAAAGCCTCTGCCTTTGGCTCAGGTCATGGTCTCAGGGTCCTGGAATCGAGGCCCACATCAGGCTCCTTGCTCAGCAGGGAGCCTGCTTCCTCCTCTTTATCTGCCTGCCTCTCTGCCTACTTGTAATCTCTCTGTCAAATAAATAAATAAAATCGTAAAAAAAAAAAAAGATTCCATTTATCAGTCCTAACTATGTGTTCCAATCAATCCTACAACAAATGTCAGGTAGATACATACCTGAGAACGGCAGAGGTAGAGAGACTCCACACAGTCTGTTTTTAAAAGAAAACTGACAGAATTACAGATCTGGGTTTTTGAAATCCTCTTCTCTAGAAGCTAATCTAAAACTCCTACCAAAGTGCAAAAGTCACTTCTCAGAAAAGCTCCCTTAGTTTTACTTTTTTTTTTACTTTTTACTTTTTTTTTTTTAAGATTTTATTTATTTATTTGACACAGAGAGAGATTACAAGTAGGCAGAGAGGCAGGCAGAGAGAGAGGAGAGAGGAGGAAGCAGGCTCCCTGCCGAGCAGAGAGCCCGATGCGGGCCTCGATCCCAGGACCCTGGGATCATGACCTGAGCCGAAAGCAGAGGTTTTAACCCACTGAGCCACCCAGGCGCCCAGAAAAGCTCCCTTAGACAATAAGGCCTCAATAATAAATTGACTTCTAATTCTGATGCTTTTTGATTTACCAATTTGATGTATAACTATGAATAAAAAGAGAAGAAACAAGTATATGTTTATTACAAACCTGCGCTGGTGGTACTTGCAATGGATTGTTATCCAAAATCATTACTTGTAAATGATGCAGCTTCCTGTAACAAACTGGGATTTCGGTCACTTTATTACAAGAGAAATCCAGCTTGACTAAGGGAAGATCTCCTAATTCTGTTCAGAAATGAAAGATAATTAAATTAAATTTGACAAAGTTACTCTCTTGTTCATTTCAGTAAAAATAATGAGCATCTTACCATCTGGCAACACATGAAGATTATTTCTTCTTATATTTAGTTCTCTAAGTGAATGTAATTTTCCCATTTGTTGGGGAAGGACCTGAATCTCATTGCAGCTGATATCCTAAGGAAAATAAGAAAATAAAATTATAACAAGCTAACTGAGAAATACCTATTTCCATTTTAAAAGTAAAGCACATGGCTAATAGAGCTAGCAAAAGTTACCTCAAATGTTGTTTCTCTAAAAAATGGGTTATTTGGCAGATTCCTATTTATATTACATCATGAAGTCAATCTAGCAGTCATCAAATTTTTCTGTGCAACACTGTGAAATTATAATTTAGTACTACATAATTCAGCCTTTTGAAAATCTCAACTAAAGACCGCTCTTGCCAATCAAAACTAGAACTATAAGGATAATCCAGGTGCTCTTCATTCAGAGGAAAAATAAAAAATGACTATCAATCACTGTGATAATCTGTCAATTATAGTAGTTTTGAGTTACTCTGTTAGGCAGAAGCTGAGAGAGTCAAGGATTTACAGACATGAGCTGGAGAACCAAAGATTATGATCAGAATCAATTTAAACCTCTTTCTCAAAGGGATTCAAAGTATGAGGGGTTACAAGCTCAAAATTCTTTGGCCCACATCATAACCCAAAGACTTTCTAAGAGATCTGAATCGGAATGTCTCAAGGTCAAATTAAAATCCAAGTTCTGATTTAAAGGTAAAGGATACCACTTTTCCATATTAAGATACAGCTTAACTGTGCTCTCCTCTTCCTCCTCTTTAAGAAAAATCTGCAACAAGATCTCACACAGCAGTCATTCCAGACACATTGCAAATGAAATTCACATGCTACTGCAACTGCCCCAAATTTCCAACTTTCACTGGAAATGACATATTAGCTTGGAGGGAGAAGAGTGGCACATATATTCAGTTCTATCAAAAATAAAAAAGGCAGGAGGGTAAATTCAGAAGAATATTAAAGCCATGTAGGGAAAAATCCAATAGAGGTAAGATGATTAGAAAAAATGTATCCTACATACTTCTTTCAAATATATCTAAGGCGCCTTCATTCAATGACAAACATTTATCAAATACCAACTATTTGCTAGGCCCAGTTCTAGGTGCTGGGGACACAACACGAAATAAAGCCAACAAAAATTCCTGCCCTCATAGCTCTTTATGGAGCTTATTACATTCTAGCAAGGAGAGTAGATTATATAATACAACAAGGGATAAATGCTGTGGAAAAAAAAACAGCAGGGTAAAGGAAAATGGCAGTGCAAACAGTAATGGGGAAGGATATTAGCAATTTAGATTGTCTCATGAAGAAGCTGTTATTTGAGCAGTATTGTCAGAGGTCAGAGTATGAACTATGCCAATATATAATAAAGGAATACAAGCAACAATAAATGTAAAAGGACTCTTAGGCCAAACATGCCTGATATGTACTACAGAACAGCAAGAAATCCAGTGTAACTAGAAGGAATTGGGCAAGGTGGGGGTGGGAGGGAGGACTAAACAGGTGGGAGGGGTACAACTTAGGCTTTTACTCAAGAGATATGTGAGCAGGAACCAGAGACTTTTAAACAGAGGTATGACATGATCTGACTTATGTTTCAACAGTATCACCTTAGCGGCTATGCTGAGAACAGACTATTACCAGAAAGGAAAGATAATAAAATTTTGGGAAAATTAAGTTAATACTATTGCTTCCTACAAAAAGTATCTAATACTGGATATTTCCATATAAAAATCCATAGAAATTTGATAGCTGCCCAGAAGAAATAAACTCAAGCACAAAAATCTGACCCACTCACCAATGGGTACTCTACAAAATACTCAAGTGGGGATTGGAGACTTGAGAATATTTCCTAGGTTTCTAATGACAGAATTTTACCACATTCTTGTGGAATAGCATCAGGGGAAATACTCCAATTACAGGTAATACCCACAAATTTTGTGATTTACAACTGTCAATTAGCCATCCTAATGCTATCTACCCACTGTTACTGATTTCAAGAATTTAAATACAAGCACAATAATTTTATAGTGCCTAGTGAAATATGTATTTAATAGTTTTAAAATATTTTATTTAGCTAAAAATACTAGAATAAATCTAAAAATCCTAAATATTTTTAAAATTTTATTGATCCCAAAACTATTTCATGTAATTTAGAACATAGAGTCAAAAATTGAATGAAACAAAAAAAAATTATATAGCATAAAATAAAGTACAATATTTATAAAATCTTTAAAAACTTTAACATTATCTAGGTCAAAGAAAATATTGGTCCTCTTTTACTATGAATTTGTTAAATCACCTCTAGAATCTTCTGCTTATTTGTGAATATAATGTTAAAAGGGAACTTAATAAAAGCAAACATTTTCAGGATAGAAATAGCTAAAAATAAAAAGTAATGAAGAAGAGAAATATAGAAAGTATAGAAAGGAATAAAATTAACAACGATGTTTAAGCTACAGAAAAACAGGTCTTAGAGTTTGGTAAAATGGAGAGTAGACATACGACAGATTACAAATACCTGAAAGGAACAAAAGTTGTCATTATCTATACTTTTTCACATGGTAGGCCCAGGACCAATAGATAAAAGTGATAGGGGCATGTATTTTAGTTCAAAATAATAAAGATAACAAATAAAGTTTTGCAAAAGAGATTAAGGGATGCCTCCGTCACACAAAAAAAGAGATTTATCCACCACTGAAAATATACAACTAGATGTATCAGGGATTCATTAGCAAGTAGTAACTGTGCTCTAAAATTCTATGATTCTAAAACATTGTAACAAGACTAAGTTCAAGGCATCAGTGAATAAAAGTTCATGCACCAGTGAATAAAAGAAATAAAAGAATGACATTTCTGAAATTTCTGTTCATTACATTCTATTTGCATATTAATTTGCCACTGTATAATCATGGATAAGTTCCTCAAGAAAACTTTTGGCCCTCCACACATAATAAAGTCAACTTAAGAATACTTCAAAAATATCTATGGAAAGCATTACTCAAGATAAAACAAAAAATACAAATAAACAGCAAGGTATATTGTATTGAGGTGGAAGTGTTGGGAAGAAAGAAATGTTCTCTGTCTTTTAAAGTCCTTCTAGCTGGACTAAGAATCAAATTAACATGAGACAAATTAACAGGAGAAAATCAAATTTAGTTTCATAAGTCGGAGAATCCATACAAACATGAAATTCCAAAGATAGGCAACAAGAGGCTTATGTGACATCTGAGCTAAGGAGATGGGTATGAGTCTGGGAAAACAAAGGGGAGGAAGACCATTATTAGCAGGAAGGGAAGAGGAGATGTTTGGAAAATAAAGCAGTGCTCAATTATTCAAATAAGTTAGGTAAAGTTAAATAGGTAAAGAGGAATCTCTGTTAATAGGGCCTTTCCTGGTATAGGCTCTCCTTTCCAATGTAAATTTAGGCGGGGGGGGGGGGGGTAAAGAGCTTTTCCTAAATCTGTTGATTTGATTGCTTTCAACTCAAAAAAATCACGCCAAAGTAGTCCATCCTGGGGTGACCTACCCTGGTCCCCCTACAGAAGTAACAGAAAGATGAGAAAATAGGTCAATGCTTTGAGGATATGTTTCTCTCAAAGTTCAATATCCTTTAATACCTAAAATGTTCTGTTCAAGGTAATTAAATTATTCCTTTATTTCTACAGTCAATTGTATATAATGGCCTCTCTTCATTTATCTTGGTCCCCAAAGTGTTATAAAATCACATGAGAATATAGAAGAGGAAGAGTTATTTTGTTCATTCTATTGTTTGCAGGCATTGTACTCTCTTCCTTTATCCCCCTTCTCTGAGGCTTTCATAGTAGCCCTGTAAAACCTTTAAAAAATTTTATCTTTTCCTGGTCTAAGACCTTTACTGTCCTCAAAATGAATAGACAAATGCTTACTGGTTTGAAAAAGCATTCCTTAACACTTATAAGCGAACCTTTTGACCTCACTAGGACTAAGGAACAACCAGGCTTTTATTATGGTGTGAGCTAAAATCAGACATAAGCAATGGCATCTCAAAATTTTACTAAGGTGAACATAAGTGTATACAAAGTTATTCTTTTAAAAAAATTACACTGAAATTTCATAAAGAATAATCTTCCAAAATATAAAGCATGTGTTATGTATACACAATCAATGCAACTATTTTACTCACCAATTCCATTAAGTCTTTTAACTTCCCAATTTCTTCTGGAATGGATACCAGTTTATTATTACTGATGACCAAAACTTTAAGGGGAAGATCAAATAGGTATTTTGGCAAAGTTGATAAAAGATTTCGACTGAAAAGAATAAGAAAGTCTCATTATGGGATATGTCTGAAATCTCTCACATTATGTTGAGGTGAACAAATCACCTCAAAAGAGAAAAAACTTTCACCAGCTAATGACTATCATTTAATGGGTTACTCTATATCACACTAAAATCCTTAAATGCACTATCTCATTTAATACTCTCATTAACCCCATAAGACAGGCACTACTATTATCTCCATTATACAAATAAGAAAACAAAGGTTAAAACTGGCTAAGGGACTTGCCCAGTCACAGAAGTTTGCAAAGCCTGCGTTGTTACCTATGATAATGTCTTACATACCATCAGTTCTCAAAACCCAGAATCATTCTTCTGAGTTACAAAATGTCAGAACCTTGTTCTCTGGTATCATTTCACTGCATTCAATACCTCCATGCCTCTAACAAAGGAAAGGTTCCAAGGATAAGTTTGCATGCACTAAGTTCAAATCTATGAAAGAATTAATAGAACTACATCTTCAAAGACACATAGAAACCCTAACCCACTCCCTTTTCTTATGGGTTTATAGTAGAACAGTCCACTAACAGCTTTACCTCAGTTCCAAGTTGATAAAACATTCCTATCTCTGTGGATACACTTAAATATAAAAACAACTAACATTTATTGTTTACTATGTGTCAGACCATGTTCAGAGTACCTCACATGAATTAACTCCACTAATGTCACAACAACCTACTTTAGGAAAATAGAGCATATCTTGATGCCCATTTTATAGAGGAAGAAACAGTCAAAAAGAGATTAAGCAAACCGCTCAAAGTCACACAGCTCATCACTAAGAGAGCCAGGATTCAAATCCAGGCAATATGGCTCTGGGGTCCTTACCCTCAACCTACTGTGGGTCAAATTTATATACCAATACAGACTGACCCAAATGATCCCTGCTGTAGACTCAACGTTTGTGTGCCCCAAATTTATTAATGTTGAAACCTAATCCCCAATGTGATGATATTTGGAAGTGGGGCCTTTGAGAGGTGATTAGGTCATAATGGTGGAGCCCTCACGTACAGGTTTAGTGTCCTTGTAAAAAATACCTCAGAGAGCTCCCTTGCTCTCTCTACCAAGTGAGGACAGCTAGAAGATGGCTGCCTATGAACCAGAAAGCAGGTCCTCAACCAGATACCATATCTGCTGGTGACTTGATCTTGGATGTCTCAGCTTCCAGAAATGTGAAAAATAAGCTTCTGTTGTTTATAAGGCACCCAATACATGGCATTCTGTCATAGCAGCCCAAACAGACTAAGATAATCGTCCCATCAAAAAATATAAAGTATATATTACATTTATATACTATTAAGTATTCATAAAAACAAGTTATTTTTCCTGTTTTTCAAAATGTCATTTATTTTTTTTAAAGATTTTATTTATTTACTTGACAGTGAGAGCCCAAGCAAGGGAAGCGGCAGGCAGAGGGAGAGGGAGAACACCAGGCTTCCTGCTGAGCAGGGAGCCTGATGTGGGGCTCGATCCCAGGACCCTGGGATCATGACCTGAGCAGAAGGCAGACGATTAATCAACTGAGCTGCCCAGGTGTCCCTCAAAGTGGCATTTATAGAACTGTACCCAGCATTTTGTGTAACACACACAACAATAAAAACCTAGTGTTACCCCAAGGAAGAATATCAAGACCTTTCAACTACCCATGTTATGCCTGCAGAGGACATCCAGAAACAGTAGACTGGCTTTAATCACAAGGCACAGACTTTAAAAAAAAAAAAAAAGACAATGCCCCTAGACCAGCAATCCTGGCCAGGCTGCTAGTATGTCAAATATGGCAGGGGCTTGTTACAACTCTTGACACTTTCAGGATCAAACAGGATCCTTGGCAAAGTGGCCAGTGTAGAGCACAGAAGGATCTTCTTACACAGTTCTACTGAAAAAGGGAGTATTATACAGAAAGGGAGAGCTGAAAAACCATCTTAAAAGTTTCTCAAGATATTTTCACCAAAATGAAAAATAAAGTAAGTGGGAAAAATAATGACACATACAAATTCATTCTAATCTCCTTCAGACCAAAAAAAGTATAAAAATTGGCCTATTTTGGGGGGCACATGGCTGGTTCAGTCAGTAGAGCATGTGACATTTGATCTGGGGGGTCATGAATTCAAGCACCAGGTTGGGCCTAGAGCTTACTTTAAAAAAAATGGCCTATTTTCTTAGTTTAAGAAGCAGGTTCATTTAGTTAGCCCAGTCAGCTTTCTCCAGAATTGAATTTCTTTATACATAGCTAATAAGTTATCAATTTTCACTTTTTTGCCATGTTTTAGAGACAAAAGAAGTCGAAATAAGGACTAATGTTATTTCAATAAAGTTTGTTCAAAAACGTTTGTGACTATAAACAAAAATCAGAAGGCAACTTTTAAAGATCAAAACAGGGGCACCTGGGTGGCTCAGTTGCTTAAGCATCTGCCTTCTGCTCAAGTCATGATCCCAGGGTCCTGGGGTCAAGTCTAACACTGGGCTCCCTACTCAGCGGGATGTCTGCTTCCCCCTCTTCCCTGCCCTCTCGCTCTCGCTCTCGCTCCTCTCATAACAGTAAGTAAAACCTCCTTAAAAATACATAAATGAATAAAGATCAAAACAGGAAAGAATCAGAGAAAGTTTTAGGAGAACTATTTTAAGATTACCATACATTTCTATTAATATAGAAATACAACTCAATTTTTGACAAATCACTTTTTTCCATAAGAGAACAAAATGAAACAAAATAAAGACAAAACTTAAAAATGCCTCACTTGCCTCAAAACCTCTCCCAAGTCCAGCCAAGGAGCTATTAGAGAATTAGACAAAACAGCACTCCAAATGACTAATATCTATGAAAGGAATTTCCTCTCATATATTTTAGGGCATAAAGATTCAGTTAAAAGAGTATATACTGCCTGGTCACACCACTGGGGGAGACAAATAGAAGGATTAATGTATCACAGTGAGAAAGGAGCATTATTATTTATATACATTAATATTTACCACCTCCCCATATGGGAATTTAGACATGTAACTTTGTTAAGGAGAAGGAAGAAATTATCCCTTACAATTAAAGAAAAAAACAAAACAAGAAAGTGGTTCTTTAAAAAAAAAAAAGACTATTTATTTGACAGAGAGAGAGACAGAGAGAGAGAGAGAGAGAGAGAGGGCACAAGCAGGAGTAGCGGCAGGCAGAGGGAGAGGGAGAAGCAGGCTTCCCGCTGAGCAGGGAGCCCAATGCTAGACTTGATCCCAGGACCCTGGGATCATGACCCCAGCCGAAGGCAGACACTTAACAACTGAGCCACCCAGGCACCCCTCAAATACATAAAATCTTTACAAAAAAAAAAAAATAGTACCTCTCTCAAAACGCTGTTGTGAAGAAGAGATGAGGTAATACGGATAAGGTATTTGTAACACTGTCTGGCACATAGTAAGCACCTATTTAGTATTAACACCGTCATCTACTTCCTAACGTCACTCCCAACCCAACCTATCCGTCCTTAAAGTAGCAAGAACTCTTCTCAACAGTGAACAATATAGCTCAAGAACTGTTTATAATATTTCACTTTAACTGAAAATGCATATAAATAAATCTGCATTGTGGTGCTATGATTTCAGTAAAACAGTTCTGATCTAAATAAAGCCTTGCTACTCAAAGTGATAAGGACCAGCAGGCACTGGCTTTACCAGGGGGCTTGTTAGAAATGCAGGCCCCACTGCAGAGCTATGTAATCAGATGTTTTAATCTCCAGGTACTCCTGGGCAGATTAAAGGCTGGGATGAGAAGTACTGCTCTCAAGAACAAGACCAAACACCTATAAAGTAATGCGAACATACAACAAATACAAATAAGATACTGTTGAGATAAGTATAGGTTACATAGCCAAACCAAACACACTCCTTTGTTACTAAAAAGGATTATAATAAATATTTTACTAAATAAAAAAATTTATTTTTTATTTAAAAAATAAATTAAAATTTTATTTTAATATACTAAATAAAAAATAAAATACTAAAAAGGATTATAATAAATAAATGTAATAAAAAACAAAATCTACCAAAAAAATGTTTCCTTACCTAATGTTAAGGTATGTTAACATCTGCAGGTTTTTAATGGCTTCAGGAATGGTTTTGATGCAATTATGATATAAATTTAATGTCTCAAGAGGTGCAAATAACCAGACATCGGAAGGAATTTCTGTAAAACGATTTCTTGAAAGATCTGAAAAAGAAAAGTAAAATTTGAGTGCCAAACATATACCGTATCTTTTATAATTAACAGAACTATTTTCATACTTGCTGAATCACTCAGCATCTAAGCAACAATTTAAAATATAATAAAATATGGGGCACCTGGCAGACTCAGTTGGTTGAGCATGTGATTCTTGATGTCAGTATTATTGAATTCAAGCCCCACATTGGGCATAGAGCTTATATACATACATACATACGTAAAATATTATAAAATATTGGGGCACCTGGGTGGCCCAGCCACTTAAGCGTCCTACTCTTGATTTCAGCTCAGGTCATGATCTTAGGGTCCTGAGATCAAGCCAGAGTCTGCTTGTCCTTCTCCCTCTGCTCCTCCCCCTGTTCTTTCTCTTTCTCTCTCTCAAATAAATAAAATATTTTGCAAATATATATTATAAAATATTATCCACCATGACCATGAAGGCAAAAATGTCATACAGAAATATACTCATTTAGACCGCCTGCGTGGTTTAGTCTGTTAAGCGTCTGCCTTCAGCTCAGGTCATGATCCTAGAATCCTGAGATCGAGTCCCACATCGGGCTCCCTGTTTAGTGGGGGAATCTGCTCCTCCCTCTGCCCCTCCTCTGGCTTCCCTGGCTTGGGCTCTCTCTTGCTCACACTCTCAAGGAAATCAAAAAAATCTTAAAATATATGTGTATGTGTGTGTATATACACACACTCATTTAAAGCTTATTTATTAACAAATTGTACTTGATATGCTTCCATATCTTTAGAATTTATCTTTTTTTAAATACCAATGAGGAATTCTCTCTGATCTTTTCAAAAACACAAAAAATCCTCCCCAGATCCTACCTCCCCCTGTACTACTTCCTCCTTCGCAGCCAAACTTACATAAACCTACAACACAACTAAATGTCTTACTTACCATGGATTTCTAAACCCACTGTAATTGGGTTTCTAATCACTTTCATGCCCACCTAGGTCACAAAAGCTTCTGTATAAATAATGACTCATCTGACTGGAAGCATTTCCCTTTTCTTGGCTTGGGAGACTACCCTTATCCATCACTTACTATCTCTCTGGCTACTTCTTAGTCTCTTGCTGGATTTTCCCCTACATATATTGTGAATGTCCATTTTCCTAAGAGCTGTGACAAGGTACCCTTTCCCACCCTAGTGGGTGATTTCATCCAATCCCAGGGTTAAATTATATTTACATACCAACAGATTTCGAATTAAAGCTATTTCTGAACACCTATGTTCTGATCTTCAGAATTTCTCTTGATATTGCTCAGACACCTCAAATTCTACAAAATCTGTACAAATTCTGTAAAATCTGAAATGAAGATCTTCTTCCACACATCTGTTTCTCTTATCTCAGATAATGTCACCAACATCCTCCTGTTGAATTGTGCAAGCCAGAAACCTGGTATTCATTCTCGATTCCTTCTTCTCCTAAATTATTCCAAGTACAAACAAATATACTTCCAATCATTTCAGTTTTCACAAAAATAAAATCATGGAATTATTATAACCATTACACCTTTTTTAAAGGTTAGTTAAATGAAAATTTGAAAAATACTTAGGACAACAAGTATGTGGCAGGTTGAAAAAAAATACCCTAAAAGAGTTTCTTAACTGAAGCACTACTGACATTTTAGGCTCTATGGCGATTTCTTGTGTGGGGCTATCCTGGGTATTGTAGGATATTTAGCAGCATCCCTGGCATTTACCCACGAGATACCATTAAAGCCCTCTAATCATGGCAGCCAAAAAATGTTCCCTGGGGTTCAAATGCCCCTACAACATGTTGAGAACCATTGCTACCTCATCATAGAAATATACTTTGCTTACATTAATTCATTATACTTATTTGGTTAAAAAATAAGAATATTATTTACCTCTGTCGCAAAGAACTTCTATGGTGTACCTTAACCCACCATACATCATTCAGCATGTGTTCTGCCCTCATAAGAACAGCCTCCTACCAATTTTTAACCTCCTCACTCTGAGGGGATGAGAACTATTTACTTAGCAATATAGTAAATTCCCTATTCAGAATATTAATATACATGTATTAATATGTGTGTGTGTGTGTTGTGTGTGTGTAAACAGACACTCACCTAATATAAAATTTTATAATGGGCAAAAGAAAACATTAGTTATGATTATTATTAAGTTTAGGATGTTTCTTTTACATTTAGGGTTTTACCTCTTACTCTTGTAACTTCAGAATCCTAGGAATTGAAAAATGACTGTTAACAATTAATCTGAAATCCTAAAATCAAAATTATGCCCAGTTCATTATTCTGTATAATAGCTAGCATTATAGACCCATAAATAATACAGTGGTCACAGAGATAGATGATGGTAGTCTAAATTAAGATTGCAAAAATGAGGATAAGAAAATTAGATAGAATTTGAAATATATTTTGGTATTAGTACTTACAGAGACTGGACAAGTGGCTATGTGGGATAAGTAAGAGGCTACTTAATAAAAGAGGTGGGGGTTAAACAAGATTTTTGTTTTTGTTGCTGTTGCTGGTGGGAGTTTTATTTTGTTTTTTGAAGCAGAGGTTAGAATCAAAGATTCAATTTTCTATTTGTATAATGTGAGATATCTGAAAGAAACCAATGGAGGAGTTAGTCAGATGATTATAGATCTCAGATATGAGATCTGGGATGAATATATAAAATTGAAAGTTGTGGGAATATGGTTAGTACTATAAAATCATAGAAATGGAAGACATCAGCTAATATCAGAGTACTGAGTTGGAAAGAGTACAAGAATGAGCCATCGGGATAGTCAATATCTACAAGCTGAGTCAAGGGGAAAAAAGCAAGCAGAGAAGACTGAAAATAATGGTCAAGAGAAAGCACAATAACCATATAAAGCGTGTTTAAAGCACTGACAGGAAAAAAAATCAAAATTACTATTTGTTCAGCTACAAGGTAAAAGCAATCATAATCCTACTCTTGATTTATCAGCAGACAAGCTAATTATTGGTGTGATGCATAACTGTAGCCGCAAACAGAAATAAAATGAATGTAGAATTTATTTGACAATACTGGGCGCCTGGGTGGCTCAGTGGGTTAATGCCTCTGCTTTCGGCTCAGGTCATGATCTCAGGGTCCTGGGATCGAGGCCCGCATCGGGCTCCCTGCTCAGTGGGGAGCCTGCTTCCCCCTCTCTCTCTCTGCCTGCCTCTCTGCCTCCTCGTGATCTCTCTCCCTCTGTGAAATAAATAAATAAAATCTTTAAAAAAAAAAAAAAAGAGAATTTATTTGACAATATAAAAAAGCCAAAATATCAGTATTAATAACAGTGATTTTAATAAAATAATTTAAATACAATGAACACACTATTTTAATAATTTATATATTATTGTGTGAGGCTTTATGTTCTTTCCCCTCTAAAAAAAGCATTATTTAGTTACATTACCAAGTAATAATATGAATTCTCCTAGGGAATTAATTAAATTTGCAATAATAAACTATTTTCTGGATGAGCAAATATATTTACTTAGTAAACACCACTTAAAATTACAATTATTATTCTAACTTAACTGAGTAAAACCAAATAAAGCATAATAAATTCAAAATTAAAACTTAAGCTATTATAAAGACCTTAATTAAGGAAATCTTGTTCTAGGATTTTTCAGATTTTAAATCTGTGTAAACATCCTTTCTAAGAATTAGGTAAACAGAATAACAGTACCAAAAGAAAAATACAACCATGGAAAGAAAGATAGGGAATAATACAAAACATTCTGTATCTTAATTTCTTTAAATATCTCACACTAACAAGACCTCATATTTTCCTTCAAAAAAGTGAAAATTAACTTCTATATAGATATAATGGATAAAATTTAAACTTTTAAATTTTTTATCTTGTTATATACAATTAAACCAAAAGGAATTTTTACATTAAAAATAATTTAATTAACATGTACACTAGGGCAACTGAGTAATAGGACTGGTAACAAACATCTTATACTCAAGAAAAACATGCAAAGTTGGTATTGTATTTAATATGATTACATCTTAAAAAAAATATGGTTCCATCTAAAGATGAGAAAAGAAACAATTTATTCCTTATGGAAACGTTCATTTCACAACAGCCTTAAAGCCTGCCTTCTTTGGGGACAAGCAGGACTTGGGAAAAGACAATTATAAAGATGTTTCACCTTTCCCACACACACAAAAAGAGAAAAACAAAAATTTGTTCCTTATCGTCCTGAAGTGAGTTGAATGGTGACCCTCAAAGATATCATGTCCTAATTCCTGTGAATATTGGCTTATATGGTAAAATTGTGCAGATATAATTAAGAATCTTGCGTTGAGGAGATTATCCTGAATGACCCAGGTGGGTCTTAACTGCTATCACGCATATCCTTACAAGAGGAAGGCAGAGGGAGATTAGACACAGAGGAGAAGGTCATGGCGAAGATGGAGGAGACACTGAAGTGTGATGCAGCCAAGAATGTCAGCAGTTCCCAGAAGCTGCAAGAGGCAAGGAAAGAATACTCCTATAGAGCCTCTAGAGGGCAAACAGTGTTGCTGAAACTTGATTTTAGCCCTGTAAGACTCATTGCATGTTCTGGTCTCCAGAACTGTAAAAAAATAATAAACTTCTGTTGTTTTATTTTAATTTGTTTAACTTTTTTATTTCTTTATTTGTCAGAGAGAGAGAGAGAGAGAGAGAGAGAGAACATAAGCAGGCGGAGCAGCAGGCAGAGGGAGAAGCAGGCTCCCAGCTGAGCAAGGAGCCGGACGTGGGATGGGATCATGACCTGAGCCAAAGGTAGACGCTTAATCGCTTAATCGACTGGGTCAACCAGGCGTCCCTAAGCTTCTTTTGTTTTAAACAACCAAATTTGTGGTAACTTGTTATAGCAGACACAGGAAACTAACACGCTTCTCATAAAAACAGTTTATCAGAATCAATGAGAGAATGCCTGCAAAGTTTTTTAAATTAAATAGCTGTGTATTTTTATTTCCCTTAAGCAATAAGTTTGTATCTCAATTAATTAGTATCTTTGTCAATAAACACCTTTATAACCACTGAATCATTTTTCTTTTGTCTTGGTTTAATCATAAATCATATCAAGCAGTATTGGCAACAACTCAACAGCAGACATACTGCTGTGCACTGTTTCCTGCCTTCCTTCAAAACTCTCCTTGTGAAACTGCGAGGAGGCTTTTAAAGATGTTAAGAGATCATTTTAAATAATCTGATCTAAATTACATTCTGTATCACTCTTGAGCTTCAGAGGTCAAGTGAAGCTAGGGAAATGAAGGAGAGGAGTCAGATGGAATGGAAATCTGTTTGCTGCCTCCCAAGCTGCAGCCACAAGAGCCACAGATGGGTCCATATGCCACCCAGTGCAATGCCTGGCCCACTGGCTAGCATTTCTTTCAAGGTAGGTATAGAAAATGACTTTCAGAAATTATACTATTACACTAAATTAATTATGCTAATTATAGTTTTATTCCATGTACAAAAAAGTGTACAGTTTTTGTCACAAATTGCTGTAACTTAAACTAAGATGCATGAGTCTTCTTTAGGTGATATTTAATGATATAGATTGCTATAGTCCCTCTTATTAAAAAAACATAGATAATATTTAAAGATATGACACATTTCTACCTCTGGAAAAATTTCTAATAATGAAGTGTGTTGCTGGAACATATCCTCATCACTAACAGAGAAACCGTCATAGAATTTTCTGCTTGGGGCACCTGGGTGGCTCAGATGGTTAGGTGTCTGCCTTCAGCTCAGGTCATGATCCTGGGGTCCTGGGATCAAGCCCAACATTGGGCTCCCAGCTCAGCAGGGACTTTGCTTCTCCTTCCTCTGCCTCTCCCCCTGCTTGTGCTCTCTCTCTCTCAAATGAATAAATAAAATCTTTAAAAAAAAAAAAAAGAATTTTCTGCTTAAGGAAACATGAGGGGCAGGTACCTGGCTGATTCAGTCAGTAGAGCATATGACTCTTAATCTCAGAGTCCTGAGTTCAAGCTCCACACTGGGGTAGTGTTTACTTAATAAAAAATTTTCTAAAAAAGAAACATGAGGGTTAAGAGGAGAAATAATTTGAAGTGAGAACTCTAAATTCACAACGATAACCTAAGTGAAAGTGGGGTGACTATTTTTATTTCTGTCTCTCTCTGCCCCCCACATCACATATGCTAGATCACAATGCTACAGGCTTTGCATAATTATATCAAATCCTCATAACACCCTTATGAGGTAGCTATTATTCCATATTATATATATGAATCAAAGACAGACTGAATAGCATGCCAGTGTTAAAAACTAGTAATAACTGATATCACCAGGGTTCCGAACTGAGGTGTTACTTCAAAGCCCATGTTCTATGTGTGCTTTTCCACTCCTCCAACACACTATTGTGACTTCCTGTCCCAAATTTCAAATATTGTGTTCAACTGGAATCACAAAGCAGGGTCAGAGAGATTCTTGGTCTCCTTGCCACATTCATATCTTAGGTTGCTTCTTGCAACAGAAAGCAGAACATAAACTTGACTTCAAGTCCAATTTTTAATTAAGAAAATAATGAACACCACTTAAAGCTCTCAGCTGTTCGTAATTTACCAATTCAGAACTGTTTGGTCTGGGCCAACATATAGCTTTCTTGGCTCCTTAAAGAGTGGACCCTTATGAATTTTTCAGTATTTTTAACCAATTCAATAAACAAGGATTAAAGAAAATTAAACATTTACTTTCCCTTCATTTCTATTGCTTTCTTTCTTCAAAGGGAAGTAACATCTTATAGGCAAAACCACTATCCTGAGTACCTGCCAAAAACTCTGAAATATCTGAGACTTTACTCTCCTTGTAAGCCAACAAGTTAGCCTAACACAGTTGTATAGATGCTGGCAGAAGGCAAGAGATTCCTATGTGAGAAACAAAGGACTTTATTACTCACAGCATAGGAAGTGGCATAAGCAGCATATTTTTATCAGTTCCCCTTGCCTTCCAAATTTCACAGGGGTAACACAGATGGGTAGAGATGAACGCTTACCCACATACAACGCATTATAGGAGACTAACTCTAAGCTAGGGGAACCCAAATCTTTGTAACAGACAATAAGCCAGCATGCACTTTGTTCAAAGGGAGACATTATCTTTAGTTTACTAGACAGTAAGCATGACTGTCCTTTGCTTTGCAGAGAGAAACTATCTTACTCTTCCAAAAGTCAATCCTGCACAAAGAGCAGTTAGTGCCTCATTCGCAAGATATGCAGAAACATGAAGTCCATGGAAAAATATCTCCCAATAGTACCATGTACGTTCCTTATCAAGCAGGGATTAAAAGTTGCAGCCTCACCACAGAGAATATACAAGGTAAAATAGTTACCTTAACGGTCACATTCTCTGTAGTCCTGTACTTATTGTCCGTCATAGAGGCAGGCAAATCCTGATCTTCACCTTCCAAGCCCCATTCTCCTTATTTCCTGGGCAGCATTCTAACTGGACTCATTTATTTGAACAAAATTCCACAGCACTATGAATTAGGTATGTGTTATGAATTAGGTATGAATTAGGTAGTAGGTGTTAAGGTAGGTAAAAAGCCCACTCAGACACCAACCCTAAGCAATCCCAATTATTATTTCACTCTAGCACCAAATATAATCTGCTTAGATAATACACAAAGACTGATGGAATGAAAAAGGAGGGGTAACTTCTTTAGCAGATGAGCAGTAACTGAATCTGAACTGTATTCTGATTCTACTGATTACTACCTATGAAACACTGCCAGAATCAATTACTATTCCTCACTATCTCAGAGCTATCAGAAATGAGTAAATATTCTACAACAACCTAAAATCCCTAGAAGTAAGCAATAGAAATGAAGGGAAAATAATCAACTTGCACATAATGATATATATGTGTTCGTAAATGTATAAAATAAAATGAGAGAAATTTATTATTATATTCAGTTCTTATGACATAGAAAATATAAACCAGAATTATATGTCTTTAGAGAGTGGATAAAATCAACCAACTCAAAAGAATATTTCCTAATATAAAAATTTAAAAATTAAATTTTCTGTGCTCTTTAGAAATTGATATTACTTAAATGTAAGCATTTACAGTATGTAAAATATCATAATATGCTCTCAAATATTAATGCTTCCTTATCTATTTTTCCATCTAAAAGAAATGTCAGGACTAGAAACAAAAGCAACAAGAAAACAGGAGGCATCACAGCTGTTTGTCGATGCAAGAATGGAGAGTGTCTTTGAAGTATTAGAGGCTCTGATGTTGGAGCCCGATGGGAAATGACAACCCTATGGCTCTGGCATCTGCTTTCAACAGATGCCCTCTGCAAAGACAGGTGATTTCTTGGTTCAGTATTCCCTAGAAGGGTGTTGTACTGTCATTCAGAACAAAATAATGAAAAGTCCATCTATAACTCTGAAGCCTTGTTGCATGAGTAAGACGTATGGGTAACAGAATTTCTGAGGTACTCCATAGTGAGTTAAAATATTAACCGTAAGTACAGCGGAGAGAGAAAAAGGGTCAGTAGATATTTGGGGAAAAAATGAAGGACAATGCTTTAAAGCCAACTATTATGAGAAACAATTAAGAAGCCGACCTCACCAGCCTACAGCAACCAATACTGAAAAGCTCTTTTTGAGCACGGGCACTTGGAGAAGCAAGGGTGCAAACAAAAACAGATGCTGCAAGGAGAAAGAAACCACAGCTGCTAACCAGAGGGCAGATTACATGCATGCTCGGTGAGAAAAGAACTGAGTCATACAACTATTAAGCCACGTGGAACGGGATAGGACTTTATTTTAAAAGGGGGGGGGCAGCTCTACAGTTATCTGTAGGAAATTCTGCAAAGTGTTTTAGTTTCGCCAAGAAATAATAACAATTAACTGTGCAATGACATTCAAACATGAAAGTAATGCTTAAAAACGACACTATACTTCAACCCTTGTAAGTCTTATTACACTATAAATTTGGCATTATGAATCCACGCAGTATTATTTATTAAATGGTTCTTGGAAAACTTTTATTTTCAAAAGAAAAATGTTATAGCCTCATCACATAACTTTTACTAAAATAAATTCCAGATGGAGGAAAGCGATAAACAAAAATGAGCCATAAAAAACCAGAAAAACATTTTGTGAATAATCACTTGATATTAGAATGGGGAAGGACTTTCAAAGCCTTCAATAAAGGAATAATTCGCAAATGAAAAGATTTCTAGATTTAGCAACATAAAAAGAAAGGAAAACTACAGTCTGTGAAAAAGCAAAATGATACCAACAGCTCATAGGTAAAACCTTGCACCAACGACATAAACAGATTCAAAAATGAAAATTATCAACGACTAAGATGTACATGAAAATATGTTCAACCTCACTGTCAATCAAAAGAAATGCAAATAATAAGATACCATAACTTGCTCATCAAATTTAAAGGTTTTTAAAGGTATTGTTCTGTGTTGGCAAGACACTTTCACACACCACTGATGGGATTTCAAAATGAGGTAACCTGTCTAGAAAGCAATTTGACAATATGAATCAAGCTCCTGAAAAATGTTCATACCCACTGATCCAAGAAATCAATCTCTAGCAAATTTTGAAACCAAATAAACAAAAGAAATTATGTATATTTAAGGATTATTTAAAACAGTAGAAACTTAGAAACAACTTAAATGCCCAACAATAGGTAATGGCTAGATAAAATATAGTATACCCTAAAAATGGAATATCTTGCAGCCTTTAAAAATACTATTATAGATCTGATTCCTTAATATGAATATAAGAATGTTCACAGAATAATAACTAGAACTTTTTTTTTAAGTAGGCTCCACGCCCAGTGCAGTGTCCACCACAAGGGCTTGACCTCACGACCCTGAAATCAAGACTTGAGCTGAAATCAAGAGTCAGACACTTAACTGCCTGAGCTATCCAGACGTCCCAATAACTAGAGTGTTTTAAATACCAAACTATATACACAGTATGAAC
Source organism: Ailurus styani (assembly GCA_002007465.1). NCBI lineage: Eukaryota > Metazoa > Chordata > Mammalia > Carnivora > Ailuridae > Ailurus > Ailurus styani. Next base: position 59,868 of record LNAC01000609.1, on the reverse strand, counting down.
CATTTTTAGGGCCCCTGGGTGGCTCAGTTGATTAAGCATCTGCCCTGAGCTCAAGTCATGATCCTAGCATCTGCCTTCAGCTCAAGTCATGATCGCAGGGTCCTAGGATGGAGTCTGGCATTGGGCTCCCTGCTTAGTGGGGAGTCAGTCCGCTTCTCCTTCTGCCGCTGCCTGCCTCTCCCTCTCTCTCTGTCAAAATAAATAATAAAATCTTAAAAAATTAATAAACATAAGCATTTTTTAAAAATATACATTCTTAGAGGGTGCCTGGGTGGCTCAGATGGTTAAGCGTCTGCCTTCAGCTCAGGTCATGATCTCCATGTCCTAGGATGGAGTCCATGGCTGGCTCCCAGCTCAGTAGGGAGCCTACTTCTCCCTCTGCCCCGGCTTGTGTGTGCCCTCTCTCTCTCTCTCTCTCTCTCTCTCTCTCTCTCTCTCTCAAAGGAATAAAATCTCAAAAATAAATAAAACTTTAAAAATTAAAGTGTACATTTTTAGAAAGTACACTTTATACATTCATTCCTACACACATAAAGGTGATGAGTGTGGGAGTATGAAGGAAATACACCAAAATGTTAATATTTACTCAAGGTTGGTGGAATGAGGAATATTTTGTATTTTCTTCTGTATGCTTTTATTTTCCAAGGTTTTTACAATAAGCAAGCATTGCTTTGGTTATAAGAAAAACACAATATTATACTATTTTAAAGGTATTATATTTCACAAGGTAAACTGAATTCTAACCATACACATTCTATTCATAAGAATGGTATATGCAGACAGTTACAGGCTTGGTAAGGTGGTATTATACATAACCATTTTCTTTTTCAGGGGGAACAACTCGGTCCTGCTACCAAAACCTGCTACCAAATATCTATCACTATGCTGAGTCATGTTATATTGACAATCTACCATATGTCATAATTTTTAAGATGCAAATTACCAGGAAAGTATGAAACTTTAAATGTCAAAATCATGCTTTCATGTAAATTATTTTCTTAAAGCAAAACCCCAAAACTGTAAAATCTGAATTGTTATAAGTCTGGTTAGTGAAGTATGTATTGGCAAAACATTATCATCTTCACCATCTCTGAGACATGTCAACTGATGCATAATTAATATGACACCGATGCTCCTCCTGCCTAGGTCAAGATCAACTAGCCACTGAAAATCAAGTAGAACTGTTTATACAGTATACTTTTTTTATACAGTATACTTTTTATTTGCCTTAATTAAGACACCTTAGTAGCTTCCTACTGCATGAAAAAAGATCTAATGTGGTATGAGAACAGTCTGCATCAAACTGACTTCCCCGGGGATAACTCTAGTAAGCTGTGGACTCCAAAACAAAAGTAGTCCTTAAAAAAGTGGGAGGGGGTATGGGAGGCAGGGAGGAGCACGTGTCTCCTGGCTGGCTCAATTGGTAGAGCATGCAACTCCTGACCTTGGGGGTCTTGTTTTTGAGCCCCACATGGGGGTAGAGCTTACTTTTAAAAAAGTAGTCCTTGAGGAAGATTAAAAAAAAAAAAAAACCACCCTGAGAGAAAGCTACCACGCTAAATAAAACTAACTGCTTCGTCTTTGATGAATCTAGATTATGGAGAATTTTATAGGCAGTATACTGTGCTCCTTAAAAAATATATATCATATTTAGAGAGCAAGGAGCATCCTTACTTCAGCTGTTTAACAACAAAGTCCTAAATATTAGATACTGAAATTAAAAGCAAGTTATAGTAAACTAATTACAAAGTAATGGCAAATTCCACAAACCAGGCCAAAGAAAACTCCATTAATTTGTGCTAAGTGGTTAAGCAGCCCCCACAGAGCAGCACACTGGCAGCTACCAGTAAGACCAAATGGATTCAGACAGTTTATTACTAACAGAGAAAGCATGATCAGTATGGGATCAGTTCCCTGTGTCTCCAGTCCTACAGGAGAAAACCAAACTGGAAGGAGGGACCATATGACAGACAACATGCATGGTGGGTTACTCTGTTTTTGAGGAGTCAACTCTAGATTGCAGCTTTGCGATTTTATACTCACAGCTATACCCAAATGTCCCATGTCTTCCCAGGATGAGAGAAGAAAATAATAAACTATCTTGCAGCAGACTCCCACAAGATAGGTAGTAAATAAGAAATGACCTCATGTCATCTATTTTGCTGTGTACCAGGGAGGATCATTGAGTCTTCCCCCAAGATTGGGTCAGACTGTGGTTGAGCCTGGCTTATGCAGGCTTATATCTATGTGGAAATGTGCAAGATCACTAAGGTACTATGGCAGAGCCATTCCATTAGTTTATAGTCAAATAGAACAAGATAGTCAATGTATGAAAGAATATACCATGCCATGTTCCTTCCCATAATTTTAAGTTCAGAAATTTGACAAGCATTTACTATCAACCATTGCAGAGAGGTACAACACTGAACCAAATACCTCAGGGAATTTCTGTATCTGCCCTCAAAGAGTTTAAATTCCTCTTGGGGGAACCAATTTATTTATTTATTTATTTATGTATATGCTGAGAGAGAGAGAAAGACAGAGAGTGCTTATGGGGAGGAGGGGGAGAGAGAGAATCTGAAGCAGGCTCCAAACCTAATGCAAAGCCCTTTGCAGGGCTCATTCTCCCAATCTTGAGATCATGACCTAAGCTGAAATCAAGAGCCCAGCTCTTAACTGACTGAGCCACCAAGGCACCCTGGAGGAAGCAATTTAAAGCCAGGAACACAACTGCTCCTGGCTGTATTAAATAGTAACTTATTAAACATCTAACAATAGAAGACTAGTTAAATAAAATATGGTACATTCATACAAAAGACTATTAGGCAATCCTAAAAAATCATGTTATAAAATATTTTTCTTCAGTGGAACAGTGGCATAACAGACTCAAGTAGAGCAATTTGGAAGAAGACTATACAATAGACCATAATGGGAAGACTTTTATGGCAACATTAAATAGATAAATGTTGAGAAAATTCAGCCATGAGGTGATGAAGCTTTTTACAAGAGAAGCAGTGAACATATAAAGACTTGTTTATGAGGACCTTTAAGCTCTGATCTACTGAAGATGATAAACTTTGCAACTCAAGAAGCAGTAGATCTTAGCTCTGCCTAAGGCAAATGGAAGACAGCAGACTAATGTAATAAGAGAAAACTAGAATACAATTTTAAACAGTTTAGAGCTATACTACCGAGAAAACTGTTAAACCTAATCAAAAAATGTGCATTCATCTCCCAATTTTTCTGGACTTCATCTACAAATATAATTTTTAAAATAGAGTTTGTTAAACTAACATATTAATCCTAAAAACATTTTATATTTTCAATGTCAAACATATTACTTAATGTTATAAACATTACTCAAAAATCAATTTTATTAGTTAACCTAAATATTTAAAAGCAGTCAACTATTCTGTAGAGCACCTGGATGACTCAGTTGGTAGAATATGCAACTCCCGAGTCTCAGGGTTATGAGTTCAAGCCCCATGTTGGGCAGAGGGCCTACTAAAAAAATAATAATAATAAAAATAAATAAATAAATAGATAATAAATAAATAAATAAGTAAAAGCAGTCGACTATTCTAAAATAAAAACATATCCAATGGTATAATATAACAATATACAAAAACTACAGCTAAAATAAATAAATTTTAAAAGGGGGGGTTGCCTGCCTGGCTCAGTCGGAAGTGCATGACTCTTGGTCACAGGGTTGTGAATTCATGCCCCATACTAGGTATAGAGATTACTGAAAAAATAAATAAACTTTAAGAAAAACTATAGCTAATCTGCAACAGTTCAAGTTTAATAATCATCTCTCTGCTTATGAAGTAATAATAAACTTTTTTCTAATAGTTTTTTACTTTTTTTAAAATAAAAATAAAGCAATGAAGAGAAAATCAGGGAGACAATGAGAAGTCCAATCTGACTGGAGAACAGGATACATACATAAGTAGTGGTAAATATAGAGGAAAAGGGAAGAGGCAAATTGTGGAAAGACCTGAAAAGCTACCCAGGGTAAGGAGCGGGCTTACCTGAACAAATACGTTAAACACCTACCACTCTCTACTAACTACTGGAGTGGCAACAAAGTAACTATGTTCAAATAACTCCAAAATCAATAAAAAGAGAAAGGTAAACAAATACCATATTTCTTTGATTTTACAATGCACATTTTACTTTAATGTTAACAATCCTGAAATCCATGTATGTGCTTACTTATTGTGTATTTTCCCAGAAAAGTTATTAAATTGATGGTAAATGCTACAACAGAGGAAATACATTAATTGCAATAAAAAAATCACACCTGTTATAACAGAGGTATAGAGTAGTCACTATATGTGGATGATGAGAGGACAGGGAAACAAATAAAGACCCGATCTGGGATACAAAAAATTAGCAGGAATTCACAAGGTAGAAAAGAAAGAGAAGGATATTAACAGTTGGGGGTAAAAATATGGAGACAAGGAAGTGCATGATACTGTCAAGGAACAGCATGTAGTTTGGTAGGCTGCAATGTAGAGTTTGGGGACAGTAAAAAACTAACCTGAAGAGCAGATAGGCCAGGAATGCAAGGGGGTTATAATATCTAAAAAAACAATCAATATAAGCATACCATATTAATCCAATAAAGGAAAAAATCCATGTGATCATCTCAAAAGACCCAGAAAAAGCAACTGACAAAATCCAACACCCTCTTATGACAATAAAATATCAAAAACTGGCTTAAAAAGGAATGTGTTCAACTTAATAAAGGGCATCTATGAAAAAAAACCAGAGCTAACATCATATTTAACAATGAAAGAGTCAATGTATTCCTCCTAAATTCAGGAACAAGCAAGAATATCCACTCTCGGGCGCCTGGGTGGCTCAGTGGGTTAAAGCCTCTGCCTTCGGCTCAGGTCATGATCTCAGGGTCCTGGGATAGAGCCCCACATCGTGCTCTCTGCTCAGTGGGGAGCCTGCTTCCCCCTCTCCCTCTGCTTGCCTCTCTGCCTACTTGTGATCTCTTTCTCTCTGTCAAATAAATAAATAAAATTTTTTAAGAAAACATTATACTATAAGTTCTAGGCAGGACAATTAAGTAAGAAACAGAAATAAAAGGCATCCAGATTCAAAAAGAAGTAAAGCATCTCTATTTGCAGATGACATGATCTTGTATACAGAAAATCCTAATGAACCATTAAAAAACTATTAGAATGAAGATACTAGTTTGGCAAGGTTGCAAGATAAAAGGTCAATATATAAAAAACAATTATATTTCTATACCCTAGCAATCAATACCCCCAAAATGATATTAAGAAAAAATTTCCATATTACTCAGCCATTAAAAAAAACCTTGCCAGTTGAACCAATGTGGATGGACCTAGAGGGTATTATGCTAAGTAAATCAGGCAGAAGAAGATAAATACCTTGTGATTTCACTTATATTTGGAATCTAAAAAACAAAAGAACAAAGAAAACAAACAGAAACAGACTCATAAATACAGAGAACAAATTGGTGGTTGGGGTAGGGATGGGTAAAATAGGTGAGGGAATTAAGAGGTACAAACTTACAGTTATAAAATAAATAAGTCACAGGGATGTAACGTATAGCATAAGGAATATAGTCAATAGTATGGGAATACAGTCAATAGTACTGTAATAACTTTGTATGGTGACAGATAACTAGACATCATGGTAATCATTTTATAATGAATATGAATGTCAAATCAGTACACTGTACAATTGAAATTAAAATTGTATGTCTTACAACGATGTGGATGGAACTGGAGGGTTTTATGCTAAGTGAAATAAGTTAATCAGAGAAAAACAATTATCATATGTATCAAGTATCATATGTAACAAGTATACTCATAAGTGGAATATAAGAAATAGCGCAGAGGATCATAGGGGAAGGGGGAAAACTGAATGGGAAGAAATCAGAGAGGGAGAAAAACCATGAGAGACTCTTGACTCTGGAAAAAAACCTGAGGATTGCAGAAGGGGAGGTGGGTGGGGGGATGGAGTAACTGGGTGATAGGCATTAAGGAGAGCACCTGATGTGATGAGCACTGGGTGTTAGACACACTGATGAATCATTGAGCACTACATCAGAAACTAATGATGTACTATATGTTGGCTAATTGAATTTAAATAAAAAATAATAACATTGTATGTCAAGTAAATTTTTAAAAATTTTTCACTTAAATACTATCAAAAAATAAAAATTTAGTAAAACTACAAAATGTTGAAAGAAATTAAAATTATAAATAAATCAAAAGACATCCATTATTCATAGGTTGGACAACTTAATATTGTTAAGATGGTAAAACTCCCCCAAACTGATCTACAAATTCAACAAAATCCTTATCAAAATCGCAACTTACATTTGCTTAAGAAACTGACAGGCTGATCCTAAAATTCATACAAGAATGCAAGGATCTCAGAATAGACAAAGCAATCTGAAAAAGAACAATACTGGAAGACTCACACCTCCTGGCTATAAAACTTCATACACAGCTTACTACACAGCTACAGAAGTCAAGAGTATGGTACTAGGATAAGAATAGAAATACACACACACATACACGAAGAGAAATATAGATCAGTGGAACAGAATTGAGAGTCGAGAAATGAACATTTATATTTACATTTATGGTCAACTGATTTTTGACAAGGGTGACAAGTGAATGAGGAAAGAAATATTTTCAAGAAATGGTTCTGAGACAACTGAGTATCAACATGCAAAAGGATAAAGTTGGACCCTGATCTCACACCATACACAAAAAACTAAAAATGGACAGTACATCTAAATATAAAAGCTAAAACTATAAAATTCAAAACAAAACATAAGGGTGACTCTTCATAACCTTGGGTTAGGCAACGGTTTCTTAGATATGGCACCAAAACCGCAAACAACATAAGAAAAAATAGATAAAATGGCCTTCATCAAAATTTTAAAATTATGTGTTTTAAAGTAAAGAACCCACAAAATAGGAAAGAAATACTTGGAAACCATCTAACTGATAAGGGTTTTATGTACAGAATTAAAAAAATAAAAACTCTTATAACTCAGTAATGAAAAGACAACCCAATTAGAAAATGGACAAACAGTTGAATAGATATTTCAATTAGGAAGATATACACATGAAAAGATACTTAACATCATTAATTATTAGGGAAATGAAATCAAAACCATAATGAGATTACACTTCACAAACTAAGATGACTATAAAAAAATGTATAGGTAATAACAAGTGTTGTCCCATATATGAAGAAATTCAAATCCTCATACATCGCTAATGAAAATATAAAATGGTATAACCACTTTGGAAATAAGTTAACGTTTTCTCACATTGTTAACCATAGAATTACCATATGATTCAGCAATTCCACTCCTACATATTATACACAAAACAAATGAAAACATACATCTACACAAAAACTTGTACATCAATGATCATAGCAGTATTATTTATAATAAATAGCCAGACTAGAAACAACACAATTGTCCATCAACTGATGAGTGGATAAACAAAATGTACAATGGAATATTATTCAGACATAAAAAGGAATGAAGTACTGATACATGCTACAACATAAATGAACTTTGAAAACCTTATGGTAAATAAAAAATCTGTCACAAAAGGCCAGATGAAATGTCCAGAATAGGCAAATTCTATAGAGACAGAAAACAGATGAACGATTACCTAAGTCCAGACTAGATGGGAGTGGGGAGGTGGGGAGTGAGGGGGGAATGGGGAGGGACTGCTAATAAGTATGGGGCTTTGGCAGGGGGGTTGTGAAACATTCCAAAATTACACTGTAGTGATGGATACAGAACTAACAACCCATAAACTATACACTCCAAGTAGGTGAATTTTTGGTAATGAATTATAATCTCAACAAAATATTTAAAAGGAGGAGGCAGGGATAGATCTGGGAAAAGATGATCTGTGTCTAAAACATGAAACTGAGTCTCACACTATTATATAAAAATCAATTCCAGGGCGCCTGGGTG
>LNAC01000609.1:41361-51583 GCA_002007465.1 Ailurus styani | reverse complement strand
AAAAAAAAAAAAAAAAAAAAAAAAAAAAAAAAAATCAATTCCATATTGATTAGGAACTTAAACACTCAAAACAGACCTTTAAAACTCTTAGTGAAAAATGTAGGTGATCAAGCTTCCTGCTCAGTGGGAAGCCTGCTTCTCCATCTCCCACTTCCCCTGCTTGTGTTCCCTCTCTGTCAAATAAATAAATAAAATCTTTTAAAAAAAAATGTAGGTAAATGGGGGCACCTGAGTGGCTAAGTCAGTTAGGTGTCTGCCTTCAGCTGAGGTCATGAACCCGGAGTCCTGGGATAGAGCCCCATGTCAGGGTCCCGGCTCAGCGGGGAGTCTGTTTCTCCCTCTCCCACTGCCCCTGCCCACCCCCCAGTTCGTGTTCTCTCTCTAACTCGCTTTCTCTCAAATAAATAAATAAAATCTTAAAAAAAAACAAAAAAATGTAGGTGAATGTATTTTGCACATTCTTAAACAAGACACAAAAAGCAGTGACTATAAAGTACTGGCAAATCTGATTGTATTAAAATTTTGAACATTTGCTCATTCAAAGACTTCGTAAAAAGCAAAAAGGCAAATTAAAATCTGAAGAAAATATTCACAGTATACAAAACTGACAAATGAGTACTATAGGGAATACTTTTTTAAGTCATAGAATTCTGTAAGCAAAGGACAATCCACCAACAGAAATTGGGCAAAATATATGAAAAGTTATTTCACAGTACAGGAAACACCTATGGCCAACAGACATTCGAAGATATGTTAACATCACTAGTGATGAGAAAAATGTAAATTAAGAAACACACTTCATTGAAATACCATTTTAAACTCATTTGTCCAAAATGTGTAGATCTGACAACACTATGTGTTGGACATACAGATTCATAGGATCTCTCATACATGTTGAAGGAAATATACATTTTAAACCAGTTTGGGCTTATCTCAAGTTGAAAATTGACATGCTATATAACCTAGAAATTCCACTAAGTATATGTACAAGAGAAATTCTCACACATATACACCAGGAGACATAATAATACTTACAGCACCGCTGTTTGCAAGAGCACAACTGTGGAAACAACCTAAACGGCCATCATTGAGAAAGTGGATAAAGTATAGCATAGTCACACAACGAAAGATAATGCAGCCATCAAAAAGAATGGACTACAGCTTCACACAACATTCTGGATGAATCTTAGCAATTTAATATTAAGTAACATAAAAATGACCAGTCATATAAAGCATAGTGCATTAGCTTTTTTTTACATTTTTTTAAATAGTCAAAACAATGAATAAGCAATGTATTGCTATGGAGCTGGCTTACTGGCTCCAAAATGTTTTAGTAGCTACAAGTGACAATCAGATCTGCATATTAAAAAGAGTGCTCTGGCTACCCTGTAAAGAGCTAACCCAGCTTGAAGCAAATACGAGATTATGCAGGAAAACTGTTGATAAGTCCAGTTAAAGGTGAGGAGAGAAGGACCTGAACAACAATAGCAGTGAGGACAGGAAGGAAAGAGATCTGAAAGCTATTCAAAGAGCTATGACCAACAGGCCTTAGTTTCTAACTAGTTATAAAAGGAAAAGGAAGGGAAGAATGGAGAATCATTCCTAAGTTTCTGATCTGAGTGACCAGGGGGCCTAGGATCAAAATAAAGGCTGAATTTTTAAAATATATTTTGAGTTTGAAGAGACTCTGGATGTCAATATGTGTATAGTTTCCTCCCTTCATGAGTAACTATAAAATCTGATCCTTTCCCTTACCTCCGATCTCCTTTACAAAGCCCTCTCTGCTGTTCTACCAACACAATCAGATGTCATCTCTCCCTCTTTGAACCTGCAATGTACTGTGTTTTCACTTATGACATTTATCTTACTCTAGCCCAGTGATTCTCAGTCTTGGCACCACTGACATTTTGGAACAGAAGTCTTTGTTGTGTGTGGCAGTCCTTGCTCTGCACTGTGGGATGCTTCGCAGCATCCCAGGCCCATCTTACCCACTAGATGTCAGTAGCATTCCCCAGTTGTGGCAATCAAAACGTCTCCAGACATTACCAAATAACCCCTGGGCAAATCTTCCCTCATTGAGAACAAATGATCTAGCCTATATAACAGAGTACAGATAAGTGAGTACTTATTTTCTACCACTATGAAATCATAAATTCCTTAAAGGCAGCAACTTTACAATCTTGTCCATTTACGTAAGATAAGTCCATTCTTACATATTAAGACAGGTTAAGGAAAAAGTTATCTATGTCGATTTAGTATTTTTAACTCATAAATATCTTTAAAAGTACTTGATCTCCCATTGACAGACATCCCCAACTAATTAGCTCAAAGTATTAAGGATTTACATATTGTAATTGCTTTTTTAAGAGAGGAAGAATTCCAGGCTGCCTGTTCTAGAGTCTCTTTGGGGCATAATCATTTAACGAAGAGATTTTTCAATGAAATCCAAATTCACAAATGTTCTAGAATTGGTTAGTCTCTGTAGAGTTCAAATAAAAGTTTATGCTGCAGTTATTTTCTGTCTTTGGTCAACTTAAACCCCTAATATTATAAATAAAATTCTACTGAAAAAGATTGAAGTAATTAATTTCAAAGTAAAGTGACAAAAATCTCTGTCACAAATCATAAAAGAGTACAGATAATTAGCAACATCCACAAATAGGAAAAGACTTACTTCCCTATTTGGAAAAAGTAACTTTTCTTTAAAATTTTTCATATCAAAAAACACATTAGAAAACAGCCATTGTTTAATTATCCACTACAGTACATTGATTGATATTCTGTAAGTAGAATGCTATCGATTTATAATTTATTTGAAACAGGAGAAATATAAAGATTAAAATTTAAAACGACCTTTAGCAGACTTGAGTGCACTAGTTTTAAGTGAGACTAAACATAAACTTAAATTATTGTTAAAAAACTGACCTGTCCAGTTTCCTCTTATTACATTAAATGGTTCCCTGGAATGGAAGGTGTAGCTTTCTATAAAAGGGAAGCAGACAAAACTTTTTTTTTTTAAGATTTATTTATTTGTCAGAGAGAGAAAGAGAGAGAGCATGCACACACCAACAGAGGGAACAGCAGGCAGAGGGAGAAGCAGGCTCCCCCACTAAGCAGGGAGCCCCACTCGGAACTCCATCCCAGGACCCGGGGATCATGACTTGAGCAGAAGGCAGACACTTAACCAACTGAGCCACCGAGGCATCCCAGACAAAACCTTCCGAAACTTTTCAGAGTATTACAATGCTTCAAGAAGTACCCTCAATACACCCAAAGTGCAACAAAAAAAAAGAAAACCAAGATTTCCCCTCTAGGTCATGATGAAAAGCTCTGTAGAATGAGGGTGGGCATCACAGAGTTTAAGCATGCCTTAGAGTGGGCTGTTGGGGTGAGCCAAGAGAATGACATGCCCTTTTGCAAAGTTTCACAGAGTGCCTCAGAAATTAAACAAAAACACCTTCCAGGGAATCAATAAGCTGTAAGTCTTCAATTACTTATATTCGTGAAAAATATTTTTATTTGTGAAAAGTGTTCCTAGCATCATCTCTTATTCTGTCAATAAGGTTCTGGATCTTGTCCAACTTTATGCTTTTGATGACAAATAAGTGCTTCAGAGTTTGTATTACAAATAATCTAAATAGAGATATTAAATTTTAAACTTTAAGCCGTGTCCCTATAAGCCCAATTCTAAAATATCCCAATCAACCACTTCTGATCTTTTACCTGTCATGCAGTATCTTTTATCTGTCATGCAGTATATATAACTTTTTCACAAAAGATGATATGCTCATATTTTCCAAAAGCTACTAATTTAACTGCTTACCACACAGTCCTAATTCTGAACTGTGGCTTATTCTCCAAATTGGTTCCTTAAAGCATTAAGCTCTACCGAGTACCTTCTTCAATGTTCATCAACCTTTTCCCTGATGACACTGCCTCGTTTCTTTAAGATTAAAATTTAAGACATTAATGTCCCCAAACATCTACCTTCACTTTGACCTTAGTACAAGTCAGGTTACTTCTCCCTTCCATGGCTAACAGCTGTTCTTGCTTCCCTTGCCTTCAAATGAAGGTCCTCTCTCCTCCTCTCGCATTTGAACTCTGAGCTCTCCGGTTCCCTCCTCTCAGCCTCTCAGTAAGTATTTTTGTGAAAATACAGAGTAAACCTTCAGTTAACATCTGCCCTTAACACACAATATCATTCTCAACTCTGTATTCATACAATTTCTCCCCTGAAATTCTCCAACTGTCCCTCCTGCCTAATCATACTGATCGTTTACCTCAAGATTCAGCAAGTATCTAACTTAAAAGGAAGCTTTCTCAAACTAACTTTCCCCAAAATTAAGCCTTATGCCATAGTTTCACATCACTTACTTGTACATTTTATAAATGTATACAATTTTGAATATTGTCATATAATTCTTTTCTTTTTTATGAGTTGTTTTAGTAATTTTTTAAAGTTCATTTTTTTTTTAGTAATCTTTACACCCAATGTGGAGCTCAAACTCATGACGTCGAGATCAAGAGTTGCATGCTCTTGGGGTGCCTGGGTGGCTCAGTCCATTATGCATCCATCCAACTCTTGATTTGACTCAGGTCATGATCTCAGGGTGGTGTGATCTAGCCTTGCATCGGGCTCCATGCTCAGGGAGGAGTCTGCTCGAGATTCTCTCTCTCCCTCTCTCTCTGCCCCTCCCCACCACTCACTCAAGCGTGCTCTCTCTCTCTCTCTAAAATAAATAAATAAGGGCACCTGGGTGGCTCAGTCGTTAAGCATCTGCCTTCGGTTCAGGTCCTGATCCCAGGGTCCCGGGACAGAGCACTGCATTGGGCTCCCTGCTCAGCGGGAAGCCTACTTCTCTCTCCCTCTGCCACTCCCCCTGCTTGTGATCCCTCTCTCACTGCCTCTCTCTGTCAAATAAATAAATAAAATATTTAAAAAATACATAAATCTTTTTTTTAAAAAGTCACATGCCCTTTCCAAATGAGCCTACCAGGCACCCCTATAATTCTTTTCTAATTGTTACACATATTCCTGTACACATTCAATTATTTTATAAACTCTTCAAGGACAATAACCGTGTCTCTTTCTTTTCTATTGGCTATAATCATGTTTCCAAAGTTGGAGTTCAATAAACGCTTGCTTAATAAATCTATTCTAAAACCATCAGACACGAAGACAAGCTATGCAAATTCCATATACAACATAAAACACACTGTACACAAAGCAAAAACTATATTAACATATTAAATTAAATAAGCATTTATTTTTCAGGATAAATAATATTTACTAGCATAGTGTGTAGTTTAATAATAGCTTTATTACATAGAAAGAATGCGTTACAATGGAAATAACACTGGAATAGTGAGGGCTAGAGTCAGAAAACCTATGCACTGACTCACACTCTGCCATACGCTAGCCATTTAACTTTGGACAAATCATTTAACCTCTCACAACAATGAGTAATTACTATGTACTGTGCCAAACTCACAGGGTTATTATTAGGATACAATAGCATAACATACATGAAAGTACTTAGAAATTTATAAAGAGCTATATAAATGGTAATATTTTAATGATGAACATACCCTCCAATTTAAGATAACATTTTATTTTAAAATATGAACTTATAAAAGAAAAAAATTAGGGGGCAACTATTTATGCGGTAGAAGAATTCATCACTAAATAAAATAGATCACTGCAAGGTCCAGCAACTCAAATTCAATCTAGAGCAATTACAATATGAGTCAACTATCAAAATGTGCTTCACATTCAATTTTTTAGGGAGACATTTATTATACAAAGCAAGGTAGATATTTGAATCAGTCTACAAAATCACAAGTTCATTCCACTGAATGCACTAAGAAGGCCTTCACCTCACAATATAATCAGATGCTGCTAAGTTTATCTGGCTCCATTTTACAACCTGAAAAAATGCACCATGCCCCACAGTTGAAGAGGTGAACCACCACATGTAGGAAATACTAGAGTTGACTCCAGGTTTACAGGAAAACATGTGATTAACCAGGACACAGCACCATCTGATGGATGTAAGAATTCCTAAATCTGTTTCACAGACCTATTGTTTATGGACATAAAGAGGTATGAAGAAGCAGAGGGAGCAGCTGCAAGTAGGGTGAGACTTATTTGCAGCATTGGTGACAAAGTCAAATATGAAAGTTTCAGGATTTGTTTGAGTAGCTATCAGAATCATTTTCAAGCTCTCTTAAGGTCAACAAATTGTCACGGTATCCACACAGACTAAAATGTTCTAACTAATTTCCCTTTGCCCTGCCAAGTTTACCTACAGACCATCTAAGTAAGACAAGACATTACAAGAGTCAGTTAATTTCCTGAAATGGATTATGAACTTTCTCATCCATTTTTATGTCTTTATATAGATGAGGATTTTAATCAAGAAGAACCTGGAAGACAGATATATTCAAAAAGGTCATAAGCACAAACCACCAACTGAAGATTTGAATAAATTAGCAAACTCTCCCTTTTAAATATTATCTCCTGAAAATGCTGCCATAATTAGCTTCAAGTTACATCCCAGCAAAAAAAAAAAAAGGGGGGGAGTGAGCTGAAGAGGGGAAAACAAATGAGGAGAGCAGGAGGGCACAGGCAGGTGAAGATCACACACCAGAAATGCAAAAAAAAGGTAAAAAGACACCAAAGACACACTAAACTTCACCAACAGCTACCAATTATCCATCTTCCCTCAGAGCAAGACTATTAATGGAGTAAACAAGATTTTGCTGCTACATATTTTGGGGGCACTATTTTCTTAATGCCAAGTTATCCAACAGTATTAAATGTAAACCAGGGTTATGGATGTAACTGAAGAAATATAGCTTCCTGGCAATTTTCTGTTCACTATAGACATGACATAATGAGGAAAAAAAAAATGAGTCTCTGCTTCACCAAGTCTACTAAAAAGAATATTGAATTAGATCTTGAATGCATAGTTTCTAGTTTTGGTTTTGACCCTCTTGACACGTGACTTTAGTCACTAAATTTTTATCAATATTCACATTCACCTAAACAGTACTTCTTGAGTACCGAAAAAATGAGTTATTTTAGAGTTTCTCAGCACTGCCTGCACATTAGAATCACCTGGGAAGACTTTTTTAAAAAAAGATTCTCTCGGCCCCTGAGATTCTGATTTAATTGGTCTGAGGTAGGGCCCAGGCATAGGTTTTTAAAAAACACTCCCTTGGGATTTTAACATGCAGCCCAGGTGAAGAACCACAAGTCTATTTTGTCTTATGTATATGTGAGGAACAACAAAATAATGCACAAAGCCCTCCCGGCTTCCTTTCAAATTTATCAATTTTCCCTTCTTATCCAATTTAGTTTTACCCCAGATTCTCACCACCTCACACCTAGATTAACAGAATACCTTCCTACCTATTTTCCCTTCCACCAGTCTCTTCCCAACCCAATAAACCATTATACGCTTGCCTAACTAATCAGTTTGGCTCTGCAACCTTATCCCACTGAGAGTCATTTTAAATATAACAATATGAACAAAAAGAACTCTTTTCATCAGAGAATACTGTATGTATACAAGTGTGTATGTATGAGTGTGTACATGTATATATGTATGTATTATCTCAAACATGCTCTATTTTTCTTCAGTTCCAGTGTACCCACCTTCAATTATACATAATGAATACTAGTCTCTTCACATACAAAAATATTGCCCCTAAACAATTCATGACTGAATTTTGTCAAAAAATGAATGGCAAATGAATCGCTCACAAATTTCTCATTTTAATTTTGAAGGGTTCCCACAAGGAACACATATTCAATTGAAAAAAATAAATAAAATGGGGTGGAATCATCTCAAAAATCCTGTGTTACCATAGACACTGATAAAGTTTATGACGAATGAATCCTTACCAGGAACAAATATGGCTCTGCTTTGTGTTAAACCTTGCTCAGAAACCAACTGAAGGCTTAAAAGCCAAAGGTTATAATCACATAAGATGATATTCAAGTTTATGAAAAATATTATCAAGTACAATATAAGCAATATTTAATGATAAGACTGAACAAGTATATGCCTTACTCCCTGCCCTTAAGGAGCTCTCCAGCTTCTCAGGGACAGCATGACACAAACATAAAAAAGAAAATAAAGGGGCGCCTGGGTGGCTCAGTGGGTTAAAGCCGCTGCCTTCGGCTCAGGTCATGATCCCAGGGTCCTGGGATCGAGGCCCACATCGGGCTCTCTGCTCAGCAAGGAGCCTGCTTCCTTCTCTCTCCTCTCTCTCTGCCTGCCTCTCTGCCGACTTGTAATCTCTCTCTCTGTGTCAAATGAATAAATAAAATCTTTAAAAAAAAAAAAAAAAGAAAAGAAAGCCAGCACTAGCAAGCAAGTGGTAAAGATGGTAAGTACCATAAGAACTCAAAAACAGGAGACTGCTATGGACTAAACGCAGTTAGAGAATGCTTCCTGGAAAAGCTGGGGCTTGGACAAAATTAAATAGATGGAGTAAAAAGAAAAATCCCAAGCATGTGGGTGACCTTCTACAAAGATCAGACAGAAATTCATTAAATATATTTGAGGGGCAGGGAGTTGACCTAGTTGGAACAGAGGGAGGGTTCTGTGTAGGAGTGTTTGGGGTGATAAAGTTGTAATAATAAATTGGACCTGGACAGTGAAAGCCCTGAATGCCAAGCCAGGACACTCAAACCTAGTCCTACAGATAGCTCCTTTACAGGTTATAAAAAGCACAATAAACAAAACTATACATCCCCATAATGATGCAGTCTGAAACCATTTTTCCTGAAGCCTTTATAGAACATACCAAGTCATATAATATTTTGCCAATATATTCATAAATATGTGAACATATTGTTTAGGAAATCTGTTCAGAGTGAAGGAGTAAATACTCAAACATGTTTTCCAAAATACAAAATCAGTGATCGATTACGCATTCATAGTTCTTAGTAATTCCTAAGAGAGTAATTGGGTGGAAAGCTTCAATTTTAGGCTTTCTTCCTCTCCCCACCCTCCTCCAAACACATACCTAAATTTAATATCCAGAAACTGAATACACTGAAATAGTGTCATTCTGAAAATAAGAGGCCTTTTATTACTAATCATTACAGGTGAATTTACTTACTGTACTGTTTCAAAATTACTACACCTATCAAAATAATTTTGTCCATGATTTCTTTCAGCAAAGCAAATATAAAAGATAACAAATGCAAGATTATTAAAAGCAAGAAACACTTTCATCAAACCAAAACGTATTTAAAATAATCAGCATTGGTTTATAAGGCAGAGGGGAAAGAGTATGTTCATAACAAAAAATGCCATCCACAACAAAGAGTACCAGAGAGTATATGAAGAACACTACAATAGCCAATTTTTCAACCGAGATGATAAGGCATTAGCCCACAACTCCCTAAAGAACAGAGTTAATTTTGTTTCTCAGAAATGCCCTCAAATTTTTTGGCTATTTCTCCCATAAAAATTAAGACTCTAAAATAACTCAAAACAAGGACCCTTTCCCCTAGTAACCAGACATGCTCGTGATTGATGATTTCATTTGCCACTGCAACAAATACTAATTTAACCATCACTACCTTCTCAACACCAGGAAAATGAAAAATCTCAGTCTTTAAAGGCATACGTGACCAGAAGGCGAGATTATTCCAGGATGATTAAAATACACACACAAAATATCACATAAAAATCGTGGCAATGCTTCTGCTGTACGACGAGAAGGAATATGCCATTCTTCCAGGCACGTATGCCTTTAAAGAATATGTGTAGATTGTGATTTTATGTATTGTCCTTTTTTTCCCCCCTCCACGAAAGATGAGAACATCCAGGAGAGCTGGAAGAAGTGCATTAAGGAAGGTGTCAATACCTCCCTCCTTACTCCTTACTGGGGAAACTCGCTGTAACAATAATGCTCTTTCACCCCTCACATCGCGCCCGGTTTCCATACATCCTTCAGTCACCAACCCCCCTCCCCCCACCACCATTCCCTTCTCTCCCCCTCACATTCACGAGAACAGGCTGCTCCGACTTTGTCAGTCTCGCCACCCCCGCGAACCCGCCCAGACCAGCAGAATCCAACAACGCAGCCACGCAGCCACCCACACCCCCCACCTCCTCCTTCGGAGCCCAGCTTCCCCTCCCCCCCCACCCCGTCCTGTCACCTGCTTGGGTGGTGTCCGTCAGGTCGTAGCCGCTGCCGG
>LNAC01000609.1:9845-41157 GCA_002007465.1 Ailurus styani | reverse complement strand
AGACGGGGGGGGGGGCGGAGGGGGGGCGAGGTAAAGGGTGGGAAGGAACCAGGGGGCGGGCTGGGAGGAGGTGTTGGGTAGAGAAGAGACGGTGTTCCAACGTGCGGAAGGCTCGCTTTAAAAGAAATGCGTGATCAGAGGAAGGATGCTAAATCTCGGTTCCGCTGCTTTGGGTACCAAAATCTTGCGAAGCGACACCAGCTTAATTACAGGTCATTTAGCGGTCTGTCCCCAGATCTGTAAACTGCTTCACCTTTCTCGCTCTGCAAAACAAAGGCAAATATATTAGGGGTGAAAGGGATTCGTTTCAGAATATATCGAAACGGCATTTAGAAGGACTATAGGCCACCTTATTGAAACGCTTATCGCAAATGAATGCCTCAGGAATTGTTTACCAGTGTTGACACGGAGAGAAACGGTGGAGGGTCATTTGGGGAGGGAAACTGGTGCAGAACTGAGTTTTAGGCATATACGAATTTTGCCATATTTTAGAATACCAAAATAGGAAAAGACTTTTTAAGTGTTTTCAAGGAAGCCTCTCGTTTCAGTATGTGTGGGTCTCAGCCAAACTGCTGCCTTCCAAAACTTGGAAAAGTTCTCTGCATTCTGTTCTATCACTCTTTGAAGTTGTGCCAAGATCTCCAAAATATCTCAGGTTTCTTATCATGTCAGTTTGGCTGATGGAAAACTCCTTGATCATTAACCAACCTTAAAGTTTATTTTCGAAATAAAGGTTTTGGTTTTAGATGAAATTCTGTAGGTTTAACAATGGGGATAATAAGCTAATCAATCTTCGATTTTAGGAGGTCATTTTTAGAACCTGAACCCAACAATTCAAGCCACTGTTAACCCTTCTACCCCCACTCAGAATACTCAAAACTTTTTCACTGATAGTAAAGAGACCCCCCCCAAAAAACTATCAGAATATTTGGGCATATTCAATCGTCATCAATTTGAATATCCAATGCATCTCTTTTACATCCATTTCAATTTGAACAATATGCCAATAATCCTATTTCCTTAGAGAAGTCACAAAAGTTTATCTGCCATTGGCTCTACTTTGGGGGAAAATGCAAGAAAAAAATTTGTGGCCATCCATACAGGTTAATTAAAATGAGTATGTTGCAAGAAATTGCATTCACTAGATGCATGACTGACAGAAGGAACAGAACTGAGAATCAGACTCTACAATGAATTAGCTAGTGAAATCAAACTATTTAAACCCACCGCTGTCAGAAAGAAATGTTATACCTTACCTTATATCTCATCTTTATATCACAGATCAAATCAAGTATTGATTGAGAACTTCCAGAATCAAGAAGGGGAGAGGAGGAACTAAATTCATTAGTTAGAGAAAAGATTAGCAAAGGAACGATTTTAATAATAATTAGCCAATTGGAATTTTGGCATTATTTTTTTTTTAAGATTTTATTTATTTGACAGAGAGAAACACAGAGAGAGAGGGACACACAAGCAGGGGGAGAGAGAGGGAGAAACAGGCTTCCCCCTGAGCAGATCCCAGGACCCTGGGATCATGACCTGAGCTGAAGGCAGACGCTTAACGACTGAGCCACCCAGGCGCCCCAATTTTGGCATTATTTAAAACAATGTATTGGACTCCAGGAAAAATATGCCCTCATACCCGTCAAGTGAAAAAGGCCATGTACAACCAAATTTAAGAAGTAAAGTAATCTTTCATAGAATTAAAAGATAGTCTAAGTATAAAAAACAGGAAACCTGCAAAGTAGGTTAGGTATACATGAAAATCAGACAAAATAACATATTCTAGAGCTCTTTCACAAGAACACCAAGGCCATAAGGAGTATTAAAATATAAATCGAGATATATTTTAAAAATTTAAGAGTTGATTTGAGCATTTATCAATTTAAATTAAGTAACGCCAAACCAGAAGTGACTAGGAGTGCTCTGCCAACAGGAACCAGGGGAAAAACAAATACAAAAATGGGGAAACAAAGAAAGGAAATTGTCTGATTGGCTGTAACTTAAAGCTAGTTGGCTGTTTGTGATTGGTTGTTCTTAGCATTTTGATTTCATAACTTTGAGGCATTTATAGGCTTAGATTTTGGTATGCTTACGTAAATCGCCTTAGCAATACAACCACTTCAGTCTAATGTCCCCTTGTTTCGCTAATTTGTCAGGAGGTAAAATGTTTAGAAGAGTATGAAATTTAGAAATTTGTTCCAACCACCTAACTGTAATACTCAAAAAGTGTCTTTAATATCTCTGTACGTCGGTTTCCTCATAAGTAACACTAGAAAATAACAAGAAGAAGAACATTTAAAATAGTGCTTACTGTTTACCAGAAATTGTTCTAATTGCTTTGCATATACTAAGTCATTCAATCCTCATAACAACCCTGTAAAATAAGTACTATTATTCTTCCATTTTACAGATGAGGAAAAATAGCATATAGTTTACATAGGATTGTTCTAATAAATAAGATCACCTATGAGCTACTACTCTATGCCAAGAAACTATTCTCTGCAAGGAATAGTATAGCATTAAGTACGCAATAAATGTTAATCTCTTTATTATACCCTTGCCCCTCTCATAAAAGAAAACTAAATAATAAGAAACATACAAATAGAGGAAGTCAAGGGAAAATCAGTTAATTTCTTGATAATTGTGCACAAAAATATATTTGACATTGCATGAATTTTTTTTTGCATCAGTCTATAGTAGAGAATATTTTACAGCAATTACCACTTCAATGTTATTTTTGATCTGGATGTTGGTAATTGGTTAAATTACAGCCAATACTCACTCAGTATTATCCAAGCCAAACTTAGAAAAAGAATGTTAACAAATCAACAGGACCAGATGACATATATCAAAGATTACAGAAGGAAAACAAGGGGTTTGGAACAAAACGTGCAGCCTCTATTAAATAAAGTGCTGGCAAATGACAAAGGTGATTTTTATTCAAAAGAACTCTAAAGGGGACTTCTGAAATTCCAGGCCAGTTTATAGTCACTGCTATTCCAAGCAAATGGGTAGCTACCCAACATCTCTAAATAATATAGAGGAGGAAAAGCACAGTCCAAAGCTCCAAATTCTTCTATTAGAGAGCAAGATTATTGGGATAGACTACAGGATGTTCTTACCAGTCTGCAAATAAATCAAAAGTGAGATGTGTTTTATCTCAGGCTCTAGAGCAAGTCAATGATCCTGAGGATTAAATAGATCAAACTATAGTATGAATTTTTTTTTCCCATCCTGGTTAAGATCCAGGAAAGAGCCATGGGAGTCTCTGCAGTTTGTTCCCTGAAAACATCAGCTCAATTAAATGCTAAATCCAGGGAAGGGGGCTGGTTCAGTCAGTAGAGCATGCTACTCTTGATCTCAGGGTGGTGAGTTCAAACCTGTGTTGGGCATACAGCTTACTTAAAATAAATAAAGTCAGGTGGGGGCGGGGGACGCCTGGAGGCTCAGTCGGTTGGGTGTCTCCCTTCAGCTCAGGTCATGATCCCACGGTCCTGGGATCAAGGCCAGCATCAGGCTCCCTGCTCAGCAGGGAATCTGCTTCTCCCTCTGCATCTCCCCCTGGCTTGTGCTCGCTCTGTCTCTCTCTCTCTCTCAAATGGATAAATAAAATCTTTTAAAAAAAAAACTTGGGGCGCCTGGGTGGCTCAGTGGGTTAAAGCCTCTGCCTTCGGCTCAGGTCATGATCTCAGGGTCCTGGGATCGAGGCCCGCATCGGGCTCTCTGCTCAGCGGGGAGCTTGCTTCCTCCTCTCTCTCTCTGCCTGCCTCTCTGCCTACTTGTGATCTCTCTCTCTCTCTCTCTCTCTCTGTGTCAAATAAATAAATAAAATCTTTAAAAAAAAAAAACTTTGGGGGATAAGAAATGGTGAGTATCATCAAGATATATATCAGAAACCCTAAAAAACCTATTTTGTAAATCAACAAGGATGTATATATTTTTAAAGATTTTATTTTTAAGTAATCTCTACACCCAGTGTGGGGCTCGAACTTATAGCCCCAAGATCAAAAGTCACATGTTCTACTGACTAAGCCAGCCAGGCGCCCCTGCAAAAGCTATTAATATACCCCATGCTGAACTATTTCACAGCTGCAGCTAGAATGAGATATACAGTTCTGCTCACTCCAGTCTCAGCACAACTCGTGAATTAGATAAAGCCCTAAGAAATACACTTAAAATGATTAGAGAGATGGGGAACAGGGAAACTCACTTGACCCTCCTCCCTCTAGTAACTTGATCTTCAGTCCCTTCCAAAATCCCTGTTCTGGTAAGGGACCTTCAGAGGACTATACATTAACTTATTTTAGCATAATTTATAGCACACTATTTACAACATCCCTGATCCTCCTTTGCCTGTCTGTCTTTGCTTCTACCAGTGCAGATAAATCCCTTGCATTGCTTTAACCAGTCTTAACAAACTCATTAATCCCAAAGTTAATATTTATTAACTCAAAAGAGATTTGGACAAATGTATCAACAATCACTATTACTTAAAAGAAGCTATTATGTACCTAGTTTTCAGTGCTGACATCAGCAAGCACTATTATATTCTATCTTGACTAGAATCTCTGCTATGACACTTACAAGATATGAGATAGACAAGTTTTACCTCTCGAAGTTTTGATTCCTCATCTATAGACCAGAAAACATAACACTATTAGCTATTTCATAGGATTGTATAGGATTACATGAGAATTACATAAAACACCTACCATATTATAAAGGTTATTATCATCTTTTTTCTAGGTTCACTTTGTCACTAGAACACTGAGCTGAGTGAACCATGAATTATCAGCACGGCACTTCTTAAATTCTTTTGTACTATTGTGCCACCAGCGCCAACAAACATTTTTCTTTGTGCTGCTGTTGAGGTTACATCCTGGTTCACTCACCCTAAACTTCCACCTTCCCTAACTTTTGTGTTATCACTATGATCCCATAACCTGGTTCCAATTCCTGTTTAATGTCTCTAATGTAATTCCAGATTTTGACCTCTGTGTTTCTAGTATATTAACCTGATATCATGAAATCCATTTAAATATCTGTTCCAAATCCTCCATAAAAATATATCTTAAAATGGAGCACCTGGCTGGCTCAGTGAGTAGAACATGTGACTCTTGATCTTGATCTTGGGGTCCTGAGTTCAAGCCCCACATTCAGGGTAGAGTTTACTTAAAAACAAAACAAAAAAATAAGCATATATATATATATATATATATATATATATATATAGGCATATATATATCTTAAATCTTAGATTTAAATCTCTTTAAAAAAGAGATATATATATTTCTTAAATATTTTGTTTCGTGTAAGTGACATAAGTCTGCTAAACATCCTGAAGAGCTTTCTTATTAGAGGAGCACATAAAAGATATAGAGTGTAGAATTTGCTAGTTTAGCTTGGCCAGAAGAAAGTAAATAGGGGCGCCTGGATGGCTCAGCTGGTTAAGCGACTGCCTTTGGCTCACATCATGATCCCGGGATCGTGGGATCAAGCCCCACATCAGGCTCCTTGCTCAGCAGGGGGCCTGCTTCTCCCTCTCCCTGCTACTCTCTGCCTCCTTGTGCGCGCTCTCTCTCTCTCTCTCTCCCTCTCTCTC
The DNA here is from genome assembly GCA_002007465.1 of Ailurus styani. Lineage (NCBI taxonomy): Eukaryota > Metazoa > Chordata > Mammalia > Carnivora > Ailuridae > Ailurus > Ailurus styani. Next base: position 35,552 of record LNAC01000609.1, on the reverse strand, counting down.
TGCTTGCTACTCTGCCTGCTTGTGCTCTCTCTCTCTGTCAAATAAATAAATAAATTCTTAAATTTAAAAAAGTAAATAAAACATCACATTAGATTATTAAAACTGTAGGGGCTCCTGGGTGTCTCAGTCGGTTAAGCATCTGCCTTTGACTTAAGTCATGATCCCAGGGTCCTGGAATCAAGCCCCATATTGGGCTCTCTGTTCAGTGGGGAGCCTGCTTCTCCCTCTCCTCCCCACTCCTGCTGTCTCCCGCTATCTCTGTCAGTATCTCTGTCTCTCTCTCAAATAAATAAATAAAATCTTTTTAAAAAAATCATTAATTAGAAAACATAAAGTTGAGGAAGATTTTTTTATTCTTCTTTAGCATTATGTTAGAAAGCCTCCTTTTTATATATAAACATGGAAACATGCCAAATGCCTTTTGGGCAATCTTGTCTTGTGAAATTACTTTCCTCTTCTTGCAGTATGTAAGAGAGAATGATGAACTTGGGCCTTTTTAAGCCAGATCCAAATTCTTAATAGGAAAGCCTAGGCAATAATCATACTACCTATAAGTAGGCTATGCCTGTGATAGAGAAAAACAGACTTTAGTGGCATTTCAGTAAAACATATTAAAAGAATTATGATATCAAGCTAGCTTAAAACCTCAGGAGAAAATACAAATCCCAGAAGGGTTTAGATTCTTTATTTAATTAAATGAATGATATAGAAACACATGGCCCAAAATCTGTGTATAAAATGAAGGTTATGGGGGGCCTGGCAGCCTCAGTCAGTGTAGCCTGCGACTCTTGATCTCAGGGTCATGAATTTGAGCCCCACGTTGGGCATGGAGATTACTTAAAAAAATGGAAGGTTGCAACAAAATGTTGAAGAATCAAGTTGGGCATCCAACCAAAGTCTAATTATATTTATTCACCTTAAAATTTGGTTCAAATCTTTGTCATAATATGTAACATTTATTTCATGTGAAGTATGCCTGGTTTACAGGTTTATGTCTTTTGCTTCTCTCAATAAAACAAACGTATGACAAAAATCTCCTGGGACTATGACTGAGGTTTGACCTGATGGCAGTGTACCCAAATTACTAACTTTTTTTGTTTTGTTTTGGGTTTTTGTTTGTTTGATGATGAAATTCCTTTTAAAGTCTGTAGCTATAAACCTCAAGCTCCAGGGCCTGTGGCTGGTTTGGTTGGTGGCCCATGTGACATTTGACAGGATTGTGAGTTCACGCCCCACATTGGGTATAGAGATTACTTGAAGAAAAACAAAAATCTTATAAACCTAAAGCTCTAAAGTGATAACTGAGTCACACATGACCCTAAAATCCAATTTTTCCTCTCCATGTGGCAACAAAACTGTTTCTTCTTGACTACAGTCATAATCATGACCTCGGTTAGGCGATTTGTAGGTTGTCAGAAGGAAGGGTCAAAGCTATGTTCCATAAACAAGGGGTGTGTGATCAAATATTCCAGGATATCTTAGATGTGTTTTCTTTTGGTGAGGCAGTGAGAAATTTCACTTTTCACTTACCTTAAAGGTTTAGGCTGGGTAATGCTAACCCATAAGAGCTATATATTTCGGCTTAAGAACTTTGTCTACAATTATGATATGATTCCACAAAGTAAGAGAATATATATGAGTTGCAATGACCTCATGTTTTAACTTCCTGGTTTTAACACGTTCAGTTAATGTAGGAAACTAACCTGTTTTCCTACTCTTTTGTGGTTTTAAAAGTCTCTTTATTGAAATACCTTAACATAGTCATTCATTAATGGAGTAGATAATTCTCAGGTACTAATTAATAAACAACTAGGTTATCCTTTTTTCTTTTTTAAGATTTTTTATTTTATTTATTTGACAGAGAGAGTGAGATTACAAGTAGGTAGAGAGGCAGGCAGAGAAGTACTGAGAGAAGGAAGCAGGCTCCCGGGGCTCAATCCCAGGACGCTGAGATCATGACCTGAGCCGAAGGCAGAGGCTTTAACCCACTGAGCCACCCAGGCGCCCCAACAACTAGGTTATCCTTGATGACTTAATCGACTTCTTCCATTTTGTACATTTTATACACTCCTTAATAAAATCTTCACCTTAAATACTTCTACCTAGATTAAAGTCTTTTTCTCCAGGACACATACATAGAGTACCAGAGGAAACTGGTTCAGAGAAATTCATGAACTTGTCCAAGGTCTCAGCTGAAAAGTGGCAAAGTAAAGATTTGAACAGAAGCGTGGTTGACTCCTAACCCGAGGCTTTTAACCGCTGTAACTTCTGGCAGTAATATACCCACATTAGTGTCCTTTCTCAGTCCAAAAAATCTTGGCTGCTTAACTCCTTCCAAGTTATCTCCATATAACACTGATTATCAGTTGCTAAGTACCGCCTGGTTAACTTACATTAAATCATTAAGTTTATACATTAACAACTTTCATCATGTTTTAAATCAATCTACTTTCTTATATGGACTTATATTGACTGTTTTCTTTTTTAAAATACCATAAACCCAAGATTATCACAATGACCTTTTTAAAGGTTTTATTATTATTATTGTGAAAATTTACCCATAGTCATAGTTCACAAAGATAATCAAAGGTGTATATTTATTTTTTTGTTTTTTTGTTTTTTTTTTAAGATTTTATTTTATTTATTTGATACAGAGAGAGAGATTACAAGTAGGCAGAGAGGCAGGCAGAGAGAGAGGAGGAAGCAGGCTCCCTGTGGGGCAGAGAGCCCGATGCGGGCCTCGATCCCAGAACCCTGAGATCATGACCTGAGCCGAAGGCAGGGGCTTTAACCCACTGAGCCACCCAGGCGCCCAAAGGTGTATATTTGGTGACAATATTTTTATAGATTTATTTCCAGGTTTTCCTGTGGCATAAATTTTTATTTTATTTATTAGTTATGATATATACATATATAAATAATAATTTATTTTATGTATTCATATAAGCATTTTTCTTTATTATTACATATATTATTTTTAAAGTTTTCTTATTTATTTATTTAAGCAATCTTTACCCTAATGTGGGGCTCAAATTCACAACCCTGAGATCAAGAGCTGCTTGCTCTTCTGATTAATCCAGCCAGAGACTGATCCCCTTTACAGATATTATAACTATATACTGCATATTATATATTTTCTATATTACATAACCATATACTACTTGATCTGTACATCTGTTATTGCATATTTAGGTTCTTACCAATAATCCTTTATTATGCATAACCTTGCCTTTAAGATTATTATTAATAAAGCACTTTTCTTATTTATTGTTTCCTCACACTAAGTTTCAAAAAACTCAGTTACTTAATTGTAGGGTAGAAATATTTTAAGTCTTTTAATAAATATCACCAAGGTGTTTCCTAAAAGGTTTAAACCTATTTACATTGTCAATAGCAACATAAGTAAGAATATTTTCCCAGTACTGAGAATATTCATTTTTTAAATATCTTTAATATATATGGCAAAGAAAAAAAGTGTAGTTCTTCTGCTTTAGGCCAAAAAAGTCTAAAGGGACCAGACTTATTGTCCTACCTGAAATAACCAAAGACTTGGAAAAAGTATATGAAACTATGGTTTTCAAGACATTGAATATCAGTCAACAAAAACAGTAATCCATGAGGTATGAGACGCAAATGAAGTGAGACCTCCAAATGTTTAATTTTATTGCTGCGAGAGAATTTCCAGAAACTTCCTCAACTGGAATAAAGAAGATCTATGAAACACCTATAACTAATAAACTTGATGGTGAAAGACTGCTTTCTCTCTAAGATCAGGAACAAGACAAGGAGGTCCACTCTCACCAACTCATTGAACATTGTACTGAAGTTTCCAGACAGAGTAAGAAGGGAAAAGAAGGAAGGAAAGAAGGAAGGAAGGAAGGAAGGAAAGAAGGAAGGGCGGGAGAGAGGGAGGAAGGAAGGAAGGAAGGAAGGAAGGAAAGGAAGCAGGAAGGTAAGAGGGTAGGGGGCATGGGGAGAGGGGAAAAAAGGAAGGAGAGAGGGAGGCAGGGAGGGTGAGAAGGGAGAGTTTGAGGCAGGCAAGCATCCAGACTGGAAAGGAGTCTTTATTCACAGAAGATATGATCATCTATGCAAAAAGTCTAATGGACTCTACAAAAGAGCTACAAGAACAGATAAATGAGTTTGACACAATTATGGAATAGAAAGTCTGACAAGGATGTGAAAGACACTGAAACTACAAACCATTGCTAAAAGAGATTAAATAAATCATAAATGGAGATAGATAGATAGATAGATATCATCTTCAAGGGTAGGAAGACAATATTTTTATGATGTCAGTTCTCCCCAAAGACTCAGAAGACATTTTTGTAGAAAATGGCAAGCTAATTCTCAAATTCATATGAAAATGTGAAGAATTTAGAATAGCGAACACAATTTGGAAAAAGAAGAACAAAGTTGGAAGACTAAGAATACCAAAATTCAAGACAAAGCTACACTAATCAAAGCAGTGAAGTACTGGTTTAAAAAGACAGCAATAGGGGCACCTGGGTGGCTCAGTCAGTTAAGCATCTGACTCCTGATTTCAGCTCAGGTTGTGATCTTAGGGTCAGGAAATTGAGCCCCGCATCTGGCTCCATGCCCAGCAGAGAGTCTGTTCTAGATTCTTCCTCTCTTCCTCTCCCTCTGCCTTACCTGCTCACACTCATGCACACACTCTCTCTCTTCCTCTCTCTGTAAAATAAATAAATAAATAAATCTTTTTAAACAAGTAAAAATAAAGGCAAATGAGTGGAAAAAAAGATAGTTTCAACAAATGCTGCTAGCACAATTAAATACTCATGCAAAAAGGCAAACATAGATCCATACCTCACATCACATGCAAACACAAACCAACAGTGCATCATAGACTTAAATGTAAAACCTAAGACCTAAAATAAAACATAGGAGGAAATATCTGTGACCTTGATTTCAGGCAAAGATTTCTTAAATATGACACCAATAACACAATCCATAAAAAATCAACAGATTTGACTTTATCAAAATTATAAATCTCTGCTCTTTGAAAGACAGGATTCTTTTTTTTAAGATTTTATTTATTTATTTGACAGAGAGAGAGAGAGACACAGCAAGAGAGGGAACACAAGCAGGGGGAGTGGGAGAGGGAGAAGCAGGCTTCCTGCCTTCCCACCGAGCAGGGAGCCCGATGCGGGGCTCCATCCCAGGACCCTGGGATCATGATCCCAGCTGAAGGCTGACGTCTAACAACTGAGCCACCCAGATGCCCTGAAAACACAAAGGTTCTTATCAAGGGAATGAAAAGGCAAGCCACAGAATGGGAGATTGTTATGTTCACTATGTTAATCATGGCGATGGTTGCATGGGTGTATACCATATGTTCAAACTTACCAAATTGTACACTTTCAATATGTGTAGTTCATTGTATGTAAGTAATTCCTCTATCAAAAGGTTAAAATTAGTAAATATTCATTGTAAAATGAATATGGAAAAGATTGTTTAAAAGTTCAGTAAAATAAAAATACAAAAAATATTAAACTGTTTTGATAGTATTTAATAGAAAATTGATCCAAGAATTAAATTGGGTTAGTTGAATTCACTCTTAATATGCCTTCTCAACAAAAACAGTCAGTGAAATGTAATTCTGAATCAAATATTTGTACACATAAGCAAGAAATCAACATGTTCAGGGCACCTGGCAGGCTCAGTCGGTGGAGCATGCAACTCTTGATCTCAGGGTCGCAAGTCGAAGCCCCATATTGGGCATGGAGCCTACTTAAAAAAAGAAAGAAAGAAAGAAAGAAAGAAAGAAAGAAAGAAAGAAAGAAAGAAAGAAAGAAAGAAAGAAGAAAGAGAGAAAGAGAAAAAGAAATCAATATGCTTTTAGAGTTCAAATATACACTGTATCAAAATGGGTCAAATGTTAGAATAAAAATGGCCTAGACCCAATTGGGATAATTGAAATAATATTGAATTCTAGCCCCTTGATGAGTTTATAAGGTAGTTGAAGAAGTAGGGCTTGCATATAATACACAGTTAAATAATAGTTAAATTATCTATAGGGTATATGTTTCCATTTTTAATTATAATGGGAAATCAAAGAACTAAGAAAGTTAAGGAAATCTTCATGGCAGGGCTGGAATTTGATTTGAGCCTCAGAGGACAATGGAGCAGACAGAACAGATAGAATAGGACACCTCAGGAAGGGACAGAGACAGAAATGAACATGTAGTGTTTTAGGGACAGTATAGGCCTGACCAGAGCACAGGGGGCATCTTGGAAGGAATGAAAGATAAGCTTGCACAGGTAGGATGGAACTGGATTATAAAAGGTCTTCAGGGGTGCCTGGGTGGCTCAGTGGGTTAAAGCCTCTGCCTTCGACTCAGGTCATGATCTCAGGGTCCTGGGATCGAGGCCCACATCAGGCTATCTGCTCAGCAGGGAGCCTGCTTCCTCCTCTCTCTGCCTGCCTCTCAGCCTACTTGTGATCTCTCTGTGTCAAATAAATAAATAAAATCTTTAAAAAAAAAAAAAGGTCTTCGGGTCAGAAAGAAATGTTTTGATTGGATTCATGAGACAGATCTCTCAAAGAGGATATGATATCGTTATACTTGATGAGTTTAAACGGGAAAACTGGAGTGGAGGAGATTCACTCTTATGGAAGACTAAGGTAGTAGTATTAGAAATGTTTAGGAGACAAATTCAAGAGATTTTATAGGAGGCCTCCACAAGACTTGGAGACAGATTAGACACTTATTTCCATCACATCATTAGTTCTATTCATTGTTTCCTTGATATTTGATTGATATCTAGTAGGGTTGTTTTTTTTTTAGGATTTTATTTATTTATTTGACAGAGAGAAAGACAGATACAGAGTGAGAGCACAAGCAGAGGGAGTGGCAGGCAAGAGAGAGGAAGAAACAGGCTCCCAGCTGAGCAGGGATCCCGACATGGGGCTGGATCCCAGGACCCTGAGATCACGGACCTGAGCCAAAGGCGTACTCTTTACCGACTGAGCCACCCAGGTGGCCCCCCATCTCCTGGACTATTACAGCAGCCTCCTAACTAGTCTCCCTCCTTCTGGTCTTGCCTCTCTCTGGTCCTTTCTATTCTCCACACTACTGCCAGAGTGACTTAACAAAATGGTCGCTTACCAGCTCCCCTATTGCTTACAGAAGAAAGTTCAGCGGCCTTAGCATAGCATACAGGGCCTTTCATGATTTGCCTCCTGCCTATTTCTCTAGTTTCATCTTCTCATCCCTCACTTGTTTTTACTGTATGCTCTAATCTAGTCATACTAAATTACTTACATTTCCCACCACCTACCATGCTAGTCCTCTTGACTGAAATGAACTCCCCAAACTCTTTCCTCTGAGTAACTCCTACTCATCTTTCAGGATTCAGTTTAGGCATTGCTTTTCTTTAATTTCTCATCAAAGCCTTTCTTTAACTTCTCATCACCTGGCTTCCCTCCAGTTCACTTTGTTCTCAGAACATTCTGGGCTTATCTCTATTACATTAGTTGTTACAATATATCATCGCTTTTTTGTCTTGTTCCCTCCCCCTCAGATGTGAACTCTTAAAAGTCAAGGACAATGTCAAATCCATATTTGTGTTCTGGCACATAATAGATGCTCAAAAATATTTGTTGTATGAATAGAGGACTGCAAAGTCGACTATCACAGAAGCCTCATGATCAACACCTTATATTGGGCTCCTGGGTACCACTTAAAAGAGTCTGATCCCAACCCCTTTTGAGGTATCCATATAACCTGTGAGAAAGGAAATCATTTAATCCTAACAGCTGCAACAGAATTATCTTTTTTTTTTCCAGACTCACATTCTAAACTTGCCTCTCTCCACATCACAATTGGGATTGTCTCTCTATCCTTGCACTCAACACAAAGTTGCTATGTTTCAAAGTTTTGTTACTTATAACCCTAAGTCCCTTTCAGATTTACCATTCCATCTGAATATACTAACAACTAATTTCACTCAATGTGACTGTTCCCCCCTGATTTCTGGGAGCCTCAGACTCATGCCTTGTGAGCAACTAAATTCCACTGCTTACTGCCCCTAAGGCCAAATCCAAGAAAGGTTTTCTGGCTCATAAATTTTTCCTGCTGTTCGGAGTAGAGGGCACAGAGCCTGGGTGTCATAACAGAAAGTGCTAATCTGTACACCGGGTGTATTGAAGCATGTAAAGCCAATTCGTAACATTCTATGACACTTTTATGAGCTTAAAAGCATCTTGCCAGACCTATTCAAATTGTATGCATGTGGGAGAATTGTGCTCATAGCTATTTTAAGCGTTTTAGATCATCTTTTACAAATATGCCAAGGTACCCTCAGTAGTCTGTTAGAGATCAAAAATGTTTCCAAAGAAGTGTGCCAAGGTTCCAACTCCTTCTGATGTGGCAGGGCTGATTACAGAACGCTGATTCTTATTGTGGGTTAAGAGGATGGACAGCTGGTCTACCACCTTTCTAATAAAAGCCAAAGCAGATTGTTAAGCTGCTGACTTCAGAGAGAGGCTCAGGAGGTAACAGGGAGCAGCAGTTCTTGCAAATGGCTGGCAGTGGGAAATCTTAGGGGCTGTGAGAGAGGAGAACTGGAGTCACTGAGAAGTCTGTGTACCACCTTTAGTGGGAATACTATATACTGCTACCCCTCTTCAGGATATGCCTTTATCTATTGTCATCTCATCCTATTCTCTCTTTCTTTCTTATCTGTGACCTCTAGATCACCATTCCCTGTAATTCATTCCTGCCCTAACAGGTTTTATTTAAAAACAAAATCACAGTCACTAATTTGACACATCTTCTAAAATTGGTGACACAATTGTGTACAGTTTCAATAGAAGTACATAAATCAGGTTAGAGGAAATAATATCGGGGTGCCTGGGTGGTTCAGCTGGTTGGGCATCTGCCTTCAGTTCGGGTCGTGATCCCAGGGTCCTGGGATCGAGCTTGGCGTTGGGTTCCCTGCTCTGAGGGGAGCCTGCTTCTCCCTCTAGCTCTCTCTCTCCCTCTCTCTCTCTGTCTCTCATGAATAAATAATATCTTTTAAAAAAGGAAATAATATCTTCACTCTACTTTTTAAAATTTATTTTTATTTTATCTTTTTTTAAAGATTTTACTAATTTATTTGTCAGAGAGAGAGAAAGCACAAGCAGGGGAAGCTGCAGGCAGAGGGAGAAGCAGGCTCCCCACTGAGCAGGGAGCCCAATGTGGGACTCTACCCAGGACCCTGGGATCATGACCTGAGCTAAAGGCAGACGCTTAACCAACTGAGCCACCCAGGTGTCCTCTGCTTTTTAAAAAAAGATTTTATTTATTTATTTATTTGACAGAGAGAGAGAGAGGGGTGGAGGGAGAGAGCACAAGCAGGGGGAGCAGTAGAGGGAGAGGGAGAAGCAGACTCCCTGCTGAGCAGGGAGCATGATGTGGGGGCTCAATCCCAGGACTCTGGGTCATGACCTGCCACAAAGGCAGATGCTTAACCAACTGAGCCATCCAGATGCCCTCTTCACTTTACTTTTTATTAGTTAAATATACCTGAATATTTGGTTCCAGCATGGGGGTTACACTTGAAGAGAAGAGACAAAAATATCTAGTGACTTTGAAGATCAAGTCTTATAAGCACCTTTTTTTGAGAAATTTTAAAACTCTATTTCCCTAGGCAGTGTTTCTTGACATGTAGTCTATGTACTACCCACATCAGAGTTATCTGGGATGCTTATTAAAATTTTAGATTCCTGAGATCAGTCCCAGACCTACTGAATCAGAGTCTCTGGGGATAGGACCAGGAAATCTACATTTTTAACATGCTCCCTAAGGCAATTCTGTTGTAAATTAAACCTTGAGAACTAATGGTTTAGAAAGCACATAATAACGACCTTCAGCTATTTGGAAGGGGTCTCATATGGAAAAAGGAAAAGATTAATTTTGAGTTCCTCAAGAAAGGAAAAGATTAGTTTTGTGCTGCTCAAAAAGGCAGACCTTAAACTATGGATGAAAGGTATAACAGGGAAGTGTTCAAAATGAGGACTGAGGAAGATTTTCAAAAAACAATTAGACATAGGGATGCCTGGGTGGCACAGTCAGTTAAGCATCTGACTCGGTTTCAGTTCAAGTCATGATCTCGGGGCCGTGGTATCCAGACCCAAGTTGGGCTCCATGCTTGGTGGGCAGTCAATTTGGGATTCTCTCTGTCCTGTCCCTCTCCTTCTGCCCCTCCCCCTAATCATGCTCTCTCTCAAACTCTCTCTAAAATACATAAATAAACAAAATTGTAAAAAAAAACAAAACCAAAAACAATTAGACATACCCATCACTAAGTAACTTTCTTGCACATCAGTGTATTCTCCACCTCTGGAAGTGTTCATATAAAGAGGATACAAGGCTGTCTTTAAAACATGATGGAGTAGGGTTATTACATTGAGTGGGAAGTTGAACAAAGTGATTTCTTGAATCCCTTCTAGCTCATACATTTGATAAGTTTATGCAAAAAGCTTCAAACTAGTAAGATGATGCCATGGCCTCCAAAGTTAGTCGTTCTGATTTCTTTGCTCTTTCCTTTATTTAACATTTACTTGTGAGCAACTAGTATGACTGTGTTAGTTTGTAGAGATACCAAGGCCAATAGGCAACAATGTTCCTTTTTTCATGGAATGTATAGTGTGGTGAGAGAAAAGGGTAGAGGTAAAATTATAGAATGTTAAGCACTCTGGTGAAGGAAAGATAAGTTGTTAAGGGAACATAAAGAAGGTGCACCTTACTGGATTTGGGAGTCAGGGAATGCTTTTTGGAGGAGATAATATCTAAGCTGAGAACTCAACAATTAGCTAGCGTTAGTAAGGCAAAGAGACAGAGAAGCGCTTGTGCAAAGGGCAGGTGGCATGCCCATTCAAGGAAATGGCTAGAACAAAAGTGCCAGGAGACACAAAATGAGACTGAAATGGTGTATGGGGTCCAAATCCCTCTGGGCCATCGATCATAATAAAGACTTTGGATTTTATCCGGAAGGCAATGTGGAACCATTGAAGGGTTTTAAGAAGGAAAATAAGATGGTCAAATTTTCAGTACACAAAAAACCATTTTTTGGTGCACGAAAAATATTGGAAAGGAAGCAAGACTGAAGGCCTGGAGACCAAATACAAAAGGCTTCCTCCAGTCGTTCAGAAGAAAGACAACATTGCTTAGACCAGTGAAAGGGTATTGAAGATGAAAAGAAATAAATTACTTGAGAAATAATTACAATTTATCATTGATAGGAGTTGGTGGCAGATTGGATGTAAGTTAAGTAGGAGCAGGAATCAAGGACAATTCTCAGGTTTATGGTCTGAGACAGGGAAACAGGAACCGCAGGCTTTATGCAGAGAAGATGGACATAATGAGGTCAACTTGGAACATGGTGAATTTGAGCAGCCTGTGAGCTATCCACATAAAGATAGACAATAGGCAGTTGGATATGTTGTAGCAGGAGAAGGAGCTGAGCCACAGATTGGGTTGGAAAGTCGTCAGCTTTTGTGACTACGTAAGTAGACAGAATCACCCGGGGACAGTACATCGAATGAGAAGAAGATCTAAGAGAAATCCCTGTGAAAACTAACAATTATGCTACCAGATGAGAAAGAAGAATGTACAAAGAACACTGACAATGTCCAGATTTTTTATGTTTTTCTACCGTTTCATATATCCTATCATGAACCACTGAACTCTAATTATGGTATAGCATACATTAAAATGCATTAATTGTCCCATCTGACTACTTGGTTTTCTGATAATTTCATTAGTACACAGAACAGTCTCTTGCTCTGACTTACATCAACAGTATTCTGGAATCCTACTTGCTTACCTACTGTCCAACTGGCTTTGATCTCCGGCACAGTGTCTCCTGTGACTATTACCTGCTTTCTGATTACTACCTCACAGCCATCATTAACATGAAGTAGAAGGTAAATATGTAGATGTGGAGCCACACAGACTGATCTTGAGCTACTTATACAACCTTTCTAAGACTCAGTTAAGTGGCTTATGGCCACTAGGTCATAAACTCCACGAGGACAAGAGTCTTATTTACCTTGATATCCCTAGGGCCTGGTACATTATTATTACTCAGTTAATATTTGTTGATTGCATAACAAATCCATAAAATGTGGATTTTGGCACATACCTATCCCACTGTTGTTGTTAGTATTAAAAAGGATAACTGTGTTACAAGCATAAAGCCTGAAACATACTGAGAGTCTAGGAATAGTGGCTGTCCTTATTATCAGGATGCCTTGTTGTTCTTAACTCTGCATCATCATTTTATCATCCTAGTCTAATATAATCTACAGTCATGGCTGGACAGCACTGATCCTAGCTTTTCTCCTCCTTTGCAAGAGATTGTCAGTAGCCTCAACACTTGCTAAGGAATTCAACATTCTTTGTATTCCCATAACTGTGATTGATTTCATCTGAACCAAAAACATTAGTAAAATTTTTATTTTTTTAAATTTTAATATTGTATTAAGATTAATGCTGAAAATTCAAGATTGAGCACATTAGAAAATACATTGTTTACAATCTTCATAATAATAATCTTTTTTTAAGATTTATTTATTGGGGCACCTGGGTGGCTCAGTCAGTTGAGTATCTGCCTTTGGCTTATGTCATGATCCCAGGGTCCTGGGATTGAGTCCTGTGTCTGGCTTCCCTGCTCAGTGGGGAGTCTGCCTCTCCCTCTCCCTCTGCCACTCCCCCTGCTTGTGCTCTCTCTCTCTCTCTCTCTCAAATAAATAAATAAAATTTTTAATAAAATTATTATTTATTTTAAATAAATAAAATTTTTAATAAAATTATTTATTTTAAACAAACCTTTAAAAATAAATAAAATCTTAAAAAAATAAATAACTATTTTTTATGATTTTATTTATTTATCGGAGAGAGATAGCACAAGCAGGGCAGGCAGGCAGGCAGAGGGAGATACCGGGCTCCAGTCCAGCACCCTGGGATCATGACCTGAACTGAAAGCAGACGTTTAACCTTAACTGACTGAGCCACCCAAGGTGTCCTTATTTGTTTATTTTGAGAGAATGAGAGACAGCGTGCTTGCACATGTGTGAGTGGGGGAGGGACAGAGGGAGTGAATCTTCAAGCAGATCCCTGTCCACCAAACATGGAGCCCGATGCAGGGGTGGATCCCACCACCAATGAGATCATGACCTGAGCTGAAACCAAGAGTTCAATGCTCAACCAAGCCACCCAGGCGCCCCCATAATAATTTTTTTAAATTGAAGTTGTATGATTCGATTAAAAATAAAAGAAAGGAGCATTTGCTTGGCTCAGTTGGTTAAGCCTGGACTCTTGATTTCGGCTCAGGTCATGATCTCAGGGTCCCAATTCCTGCCCCACGTTAACCCTCTTATTCAACCTATCACCAACTCCTATCAATGATAACTTGTAATTATTGCTCAAGTAATTTATTTCTCTTCATCTTCAATACCCTTTCACTGGTCTAAGCAGTATTGTCTTCTGAACTACTGAAGGAAGTCTTTTGTAATTGGTCTCCAGGCCTTCAGTCTTGCCTCCTCTCCACCCTAGGCATGGCTTAAGATTCTCTCGCTCTTCCTCTGCCCCTCCTCTCTTCTCTTTTCTTCTCTAAAAAATAAATAAAATTGGGGTGCCTGAGTGGCTCAGTCTGCTAAGTGTCTGCCTTTTGCTCAGGTCAGGATCTCATGGTCCTGGGATTGAGCCCCGTGTTGGGTTCCCTGCTCAGCGAGGATCTGCATCTCCCTCTCCCTCTGAGCCTCCTCCCCACTTGTGCTGTCTCTCTTTCTGTCTCAAATAAATAAAGAAAATTAAAAATAAATAAATAAAATTAATAAAATTAAAAGATGAACCAACTAAAAATAAGAATGCATGCTACAGAATTTAGTAAAACAACAACAACAACAACAACAAAACCCAGCTACCTAGTGTCAAAACTGGTGCTGTACAAATTTGATTTCAGCTACTTTGTATATACTAGACACTGCTCAAATCCTTATAGAACAAAAGCAGAAAATTTGGAAATAGTGATGATGTGAAACAAACTGGGGAAAGATGGATTTGGCAAAATGCTTCCTCAGCCCTGAGGCAGAGAATGGGTCTGTTTACCAGCTGTCTGCCTATTTTCCTAATGTATCTGTTGGGCATTTGCTGCAGAGATGAAAACAAACAAAAGCCTTGCCAATATAGGTGAGATTCTGAACAAGTGGCCTAAATAAAGGTAATTGGCATGGTAAGACAAAGAATAATGTTGTATAACATTCTGCTGAATTATGTATATTTAATGGCTTAATCTCTAAAAAGAGACATAGAGCAGTTTACAGAAATGGATTTAAATTTGTCTAGGCCTAATAGTAATAAAAATTTAGAAAAAAATTAATCTGAAGGTAAAAATAATTAAATAATTAGAATGAGGAAAATATATAAAGTTTTGACAGCACCCGGGTTAGCTCATCATAGATGAGTTTTAGAACACTCATTTAGAAGCAAAATTGTAATACATGAATATAAATTTATTTAAATATTTGAGAAATATTTGATGATATATAAAAATGTCTAATGATTCTGTAAGAAGGAGAGAGTCAACCCTACTTTCCCCCAACTCGTTCTATAACATTTAATTAAAAGAGATTTTAGAAAGCAAAATACATGTTATGGTAAAAATAATAGCATAATGATATTCACTCAATATATCAAACCTTTTCCTAGTAGAACAGGCTTCATAAGTCTATCAGTTGGATTACATAATAAATCCCTATCAAAGAAGATCCTCCTAAGAAAGTAAATGAATTTTAAATTCATTGTTTTAGGGCATGTATAGCAATAATCACAAAAATTCAACAACAAGAAATGCATGCAGGATTACACTTACCAAATCAAAGGTTATAGGCAGGAATAAGTCTCCCCAGGACTTGGTAGGTGTCCCTGTAGAGGAGACACACTAAGCAAATCTCTCCTCTTCTTATCTGCCGGTCCAACCCTGAACACAGGCCTTGTTGTCAAAGCCAAATAACATTTAGGAAATTATCTTGTGTCTTCACTGTAAGGTCTTTCACAAAGATAAAATACAGACTGAAGCAGAAGGCAGAAGAGAATGAAACAAAAATGTGTAGCTGAGATGCTGTCAGAAAAATCTCTGATAAATTAAGGCAAAGGGCCATTTGTTTGTGACAGAACCAGTTCTGGAAGTCTACAGATACCTCAAATGTATTTGAAAAGAAAAAAACAAAAACGTTTTCCTATCCATCTGATTTGGCAGTGGAGTGCCTCTTAGTGTCCATGGTAACTCCCACAGAGTGGTTTGGAAATTCATCATTAAAAGGATTGTCCATTAAAAGATAATGGGACAGCAACAGTACCTAGGCAATGTTCAGTGTCTGAGCTTCAAAACATTTTTAAACGCTTCTATAGCTTTAGGAACATATTACCAGAGAAATCCACATATAAAAATCAGCCAATTTTGTGATCCACAGCAGTGTGATTTTTCAAGTATTACAAAGTATATAGCTTGTGATTACAGTACAGCAAGGGTAAAAACATGAGAGTATTTGAAAATCTAAAGTAGTCTCACAAAATATAAGTAGTATATATAAGTTGTAATCATAGAAATGTTAATAAATGAATACAAGAACTTCTACTGATATCCTCAGTTGACTTTTTTGTTTTGTGTTCTTTATCCTATTTTTTTTTAAGATTTTATTTATTTATTTGACAGAGAGAGACACAGTGAGAGAGGGAACACAAGCAGGGGGAGTGGGAGAAGGAGATGCAGGCTTCCCGCTGAGCAGGGAGCCTGATGTGGGGCTCGATTCCAGGACCCTGAGCCGAAGGCAGACGCCTAATGACTGAGCCACCCAGGCGCCCCGTGTTCTTTATCTTAGAGGAATATAAAGTGGCTGTATTCTTTTAAATTTTTTTTATTCTTTTAAAGATTTTTTTATTTGAGAGAGAGAGTGAGAGAGAACATGAGAGGGGAGAAGATCAGAGGGAGAAGCAGACTCCCCATGGAGCTGGGAGCCAAATGTGGGACTTGATCCCAGGACTCCGGGATCATGACCCGAGCCAAAGGCAGTTGCCTAGCCACCTGAGTCACCCAGGTGCCCTAAAATTTTTATTCTTTTAAAGTGATCTCTACACCCAAGATGGGGCTCGAACTCACCACCCCAAGATCAAGAGTCGCTTGCTCTATCGACTGAACAGCCAGTCATCCCTAAAGTGACTGTATTTTTAAGTTTGAAACTTCTAACATTTTTGGCTATCCTTTCAACCACCATTAAGAAGCTAACCAAACTGAGGTAAGGCAAAATTTAATGTAGTGTGTTGAGGGGCACCTGAGTGGCTCAGTTGGTTGAGTGTCTGCCTTGGGCTCAGGTCAGGATCCCAGGGTCCTGGGATCCAGCCATGCATCAGGCTCCCTGCTCAGTGTGGGGGCTGCTTCTCCCTCTCCCTCTGGCCTTCCTCCCCTTCCTGCTTGTGTTTTCTTTCTCCCTCTCTCTCTCTCAAGTAAATGGATAAATCTTAAAAAAAAAAAAAATAATAATGTAGTGCATGGAAACTAAAGAAATCTGTCTCGGTTCCCACTTACAATCCTTCCTTGACAGGTTTCATATTACAGTTTGAGAAATTGATTAAATGCTTGGAAATACTTCATTGGCCTGCTTGAAAGCAACTGAACTTTACTCGGCCTGTTAATCAGTGAGTGAAGTCAGTGAGATGTGACTAATCCCAGGGGAACAGCTTTTGATTATTCTTTAGCATGGGTAAAAGACTTGGCAGAAACTTGGGATGTATTCAGCTGTTATAAACATAAAATAAGCATAAAAATGTTAATCTTTTAGTGGTTTGAAATGCATTATATATATATTTTTAAATAGCTCTCTCCATGGAATTATACTCAGTCAACAAAACTATAGGCTCCAAATACAATATACTTTCAGAATTTTTAGATGAGGTCAGGAATGTTATAGTTTGAATGGAAAAATTAAAAGAATCAAATCCAAATGGATAAACTTAATCACCTGGGAAAATATATTCAGGAAAAATAACCCATGTAAGAAGTGATTTCTGAGTATTTTAACAATTAGACTAGTGGTTTCTTAAGTCAGAAGTGCCCCATTTTTTAAAAAGGTTTATTTATTTATTTATTTGTTTGTTTATTTATTTATTTATTTATTTGCCAGAGAAAGAGAGAGAGAGAGAGAGCTACCAGGGGATCGACAGGCAGAGGGAGAAGCAGTCTCCCCACTGAGCGAGGAGCCTGATGTGGGGCTCGGTCCCAGGACCTTGGAATCGTGACCTGAGCTGAAGGCAGATGCTTAACAACTGAGCCACTCAGACACCCCAGAAGCACCCCATTTAAAAAGAATGTCAATTTAAAATATAACAGGGGTCCCTGGGTGACTCAGTTGGTTGAGCATCTTGATTTAAGCTCAGGTCATGATCTCAGGGTCATGAGACAGCCCCCCATGGGGCTCCATGCTCAGTGGGGAGTATGCTTCTCTCCCTCTTACTCCCTCATCCTCTACCCCTCCCCCTCCTCCCTCTCTCTTATATAAATAAGTCTTTAAAAAAATAAAATATAACAGTGAACTATAATCAAGGCCATATAAACAGGGCTTTCGTGAGGAAAATTGAAAAGGAAAAAATTTTGATGATTGATAAAGAGATATAATAAAGTAAGGGACTCTGAGTATAGCAACTTGTCCATTTCTCCAGTGCCATAGGAGGATTTGATTTTTCTTTATAGCTCTATTCCTATAAAAGCAAAGGATGCATCTGATTATTATAACTGGATGATACTAGCCATTAAGATAATTCAGTCCTTTATGCTTTCTTTATACCAAAAAAGACTTTTATCTACCATATATTTCATTGTGAACCTTACCTCGCAAGTCCCTGATAAGCAGATTCTATAATGCACTGTGACTCTCCCTCCTCCCCCACCATGTACAGACAAGCAGTAAGACACAGCTTAAGCAGCCAGCTAGACTCTTCCTGTGCCATCTTATGTAAAACATGGATGTGCTTGAACTGATGCTCTGCTGTTGAGAATAGACTTCTATTAACCCTATTCAAGAAAAATATTCCTTATTTTCAAAAAGCATTGAAAAAGTTAAAAGTACCTACATTGGTACAGCCATTATGAAAGCAGTAAGGAAGTTCCTCAAAAATTAAAAAATAAAACCACCATACAATCCAGCAATCCCACATCTGGGTTAATATACAAAGGAAATGAGGGGCACCAGGGTGGCTCAGTCAGTTGAGTGTCCAGCTCTTGTTTTCAGCTCAGGTCATGATCTTAAGGTACTGGGAGTGAGCCCCTTGGGCTCCACGCTTGGTTCGGGGTCTGCTTAAGATACTCCAAATCCAACCACTTGTACTATCTTGTCCCAAATTATCACCATCTCTCACCTGGATTATCACAAAAGCACACCACTACTCTCCCTATTTTCTGTCTCCATTCTTCACTCCTACAATGTTTCCTCAACACAGCAGCCAGAGTGATTCATGTTTAAAACATAAGTCAAATCCCCACCTCACTTTTCTCAAAAGCCTACAACTGGTTTCCCATCTTAGTCACATAAACAAAACAAAAATTTTATGATGGCTCCTTCATAGCCATACACAATCTCCCACTTACTACTCACATTCTCCCACACAAACTGAACTAAGGTAGTGACACCTAGCAGAATATATGTATATATATATATATATCAGCCCAAAATATGCCTCTTTTTGACAGAACAATTATTTTGACCTGATTATTTTGAGAAAATGCAGACACTGGAGAAGCTCTCAAAACAGAGTAAAGGTTACCCTTTCATAAGAGAAATTTACATTTATAAGGGAAATCTCCATTTGCAAGTGTGTCTTCTTATCAGGAAGTAAAGAATGACTAAATCACAAGAGAATCTAGTCGTGGAGAAGGTTCTCACTTAAATCTGCATAAAACTTTGTTTACTGGGTTTTTTCCAGGGTAACCTCTCATAACTGGTGCCCGCCCATTCCAACATCTTTCTTTTGTCTTCAGCTGACAATGGTATTTAAGGTGGTGACTTAAGCCATTTTAAGGAGTTACTCAGTTTTTCTGGGTATCTCCACATGTCCATGAAGCAACATGTTGATGAAGGTCTGTTTTTTTCTCAGGTTTATCTGTCTTTTATTGTAGGAGATTTCCACCAAGAACTTAGAAGGGTGAAGGGAAAATTATTTTTCCTCCCCCTACAATACCTGTAAATAATCCACCAGTTTTTAGGGAAGAAGGGAAGCCTGTTGGAAGTCTTTGCAGGTGAGAGGACTTGCTAATATTCTGCTCTGTTCTAATGACAATATCCTCATTTATGAGCTAGGAAGTACTGTTATCAGAGTTTGTGCTCAAATAGTATTACACATGCTCCCGCAGAACAATGAGTCACGAAAGTTAAGCAATAGCTACATCTGAAAAGCAAGCATTGGCTATTATCAAAACCAAAGAATAAGCCCAAGGGACCTTAAAGCCAAATTCAAAAGCTGGAGGTGAAGGTGTTGATTTGCTATATTTAAAAGGCACTGCAGTTCCTTTACGTTTTACTTGTTTCCGTGTTCTGACATATGAAAACCAGAAGATGCTGCATCTTTTTAAAAACATGAGTTTGAAAAATTAAATAAATAAATAAATAAATAAAAACATGAGTTTGGTACGCGAGGCTGCAATTATGGCAAACACTTTTTGTATTGAAAATGAGAACAAATGGTGAATGTTACTTAACAAAAGTACTTGAACATGAATAGATTTTCAGTGGAATGTTTAATGAAAGAAAAAGATAATTGTGGATTATTATTCTGTGGTATTTTGTATAATAATAGAGAGACGACAAAATGTTCCCTTCTATTCATTTGCAGAAGGTTCTTACAAACAAAGAGCGCATGTATTCCTGAGAAAACTTCACAGTTTTTAATTATGCCTAAGTATATAGCTAGTACTGCTTCAGTGAAAGTAGATAATTTATCTGAATATCTGAATGCAGGGAAGCAACAAACAGGATTTAGGCCAGAAAATGAAGCGGCCATTAACAAGGGGTGTAGATCTCTTACATAATGCATTATTTTATCCAAAAAAACATAAGGTATTTGATATCACAGTCAAAAAACATGGCAGAATTGAAAAATGCTTTCCCTATTAAAAAAATATGTTTCTTTGAATTTGGGAGGAAAAATTTTTTTAAATACCATGTCTCAAAGGTGGCTTCAGGGAGAGATACTAAATTACGAAGCCTGAACCAAAATGCTCAGGAAATAGGACGTCTGGACCAAATCAATTTTCTGATAAAAATGCAGCTAAATTTATTTTTGTTCAAGTTTTCGCAGAATAAAAATATTCTAAAGAGGGGTGCCTGGGTGGCTCAGATGTTAAGCGTCTGCCTTCGGCTTAGGTCATGATCCCAGGGTCCTGGGATCCAGCCCCATGTTCAGCTCCCAGCCCAGTGGGGAGTCTGCTTCTCCCTCTCCCTCTGCCTATCCCCCTGCTTGTGCTCTCTCTCTCAAATGAATAAATAAAATCTTTAAAAAAATCTCTTTAAAAAAATATTCTAAAGGACATTGCTCCTCTTTGTTGAATTAGTAAAACCAAATTCAGTTGAATTAGATTAATAAAAAACAAACAGCGCTTTTTCCATGCTTGAACATGCGGTACATTTTTGGATTACCATTTTGAACAATGATCACTTTCCAACAGTCTAGATCTAGAAGGTGAATTTGTGTGTTCGCCTGCATTGTTAACAAATAAAAATAAAAATCTTTAATAGCAGATTTATTGCGATGTTTCATTTTTTTATCAGGTGGAAGACAGCAAAATACCCTGATTAATCCATTGGAAGTTGTCCTTAAGTAGATAAAGAGAATGTCAGATTTTCCACATATGAAGTGGATTGACTGAAAAGAGTTAGAATATTTGATACTTAGACATTGTTATCCTTTTTCTCAATTTCCAGACTCAGCTTTGTGCATTTTCTGCATGCAGCTATGACGGAAGCTATGTGCCTGGCCTCAGCTCTGGTTGTTGGTGCAGGTCAGGCTACATGCCGAGAGCTAAACAATTCACCAGCTGTGTATCAGAGTGTGTGAGTGCAAGGGGGTCTGCCACAAACTATTCCTACTCATTGCATGGCAAAGATGAGGGTCCAAAAAAAAAAAAAAGGAAACGCATATTCGCATATTTCTCTGGACTCTACTCTAGGAAGGATCTCAGTTACATACATCTCTTCTCTCTGTCTGAGCTTAAATAATGGAACTCAGGAACCTGCAATCCTAATGAGAAAAAAAGGCTGGGGTGGGGGAGGAGAGGCACCGTGTCCAACGTAGTGGAAAGAGAAAAAAGCAAAGACAATAAGAGCTTTAAACAGATGAGAACATGGGAAGCATGTTGCTCGTGGAACACCTTATCAGGATTTTGTGAACCGATCTAGCAAATATGATTATGAAAAGTCTATTTTCAATGCCACAGAATAAAATACAAGGGATAAGGAAAACAGTAAGTTTAGTTGATTGCCCAGTTTCATTTTTTGGATACATTTCTTTTCACCTCCCATTTATTTGAGGGTGAGTACTTCAAAATGGTAGCAGAATTATCTCCAATTTAAACTTCTTAACTATGTTTCTAAATTTTAAGATGCTCTGCTCTAGGTGCGTCTTGACAATTAAAACATAAAAATATAGGGCGCCTGGGTGGCTCAGTGGGTTAAAGCCTCTGCTTTCGGCTCAGGTCATGATCTCAGGGTCGTGGGATCGAGGCCCGCATCGGGCTCCCTGCTCAGCGGGGAGCCTGCTTCCCTCTCTCTCTCTCTGCCTGCCTCTCTGCCTCCTTGTGATCTCTCTCCCTCTGTGAAATAAATAAATAAAATCTTAAAAAAAAAAAACATAAAAATATAATATCTCACCACCTTCCTCTACCATGGGTTCCCTGATAGGTGATGTAATGTGTCTCAAAAAACTAATTCTCTAGTTTTCCTCTGCCAACTCCTAGCTGCATGTTGTGAGACAAAAAGCTAACCTCACTGGAGCTAGGTGTCTTTATCTCTAAAATAACAGGGTTGGGTGAACCATACTAAGGGTTCTTCTTCCATTGTAAAATTCTGTTCCTTTTAAGAATTATTATTTCTATTTTTGAGCTGGGCCTGCTTAGTACAGAACAAAAGAGAGATCCAGAAGAAGAGGAGTTTAAAAAACAACAGTAGCAATTTAGGCCAGGAAAAAAAATTTTTAGACTTGTATTATCCAAATACACACAAAAGACATTATTTCTTGAACTTCCCCTTCACTTTGTAGTGTATGATTACACTATTTTGCAATGCAATTAATATAATTCAGAATGCCTCCATTTTGAGGAAGATAAATTTTTTTTTACCAAAAGGGCACTTTTTTTTTTAAGGTTTTACTTATTTATTTGACAGTGAGAGAGAGACATTAGTACAGTTACACTAGCAAAAGGGCATTTTTGAAGTCACATGCTAAGAAAGTTTCATACTCTTGGGGCACCTGGGTTGTGCAGTGGGTCTCTTGATTTTGGCTCAGGTCCTGAGCTCAGGGTCATGAGATCCAGCCCGGAGTCAGCCTCCAAGCTCAGAGCAGTCTGCTTAAGACTCTCTCCCTTTCCCTCCACCCCTCCCCTGCATATGCATGCATGTGCACACAACTGTGCACTCTCTCTCTCTCTCTCTCTCAAATAAATAAGTCTTCAAAAAGAAAAGAAAGCTTCATACTCTTTAGGGCACCCGGGTGGCTTAGGTAGTTAAACATCTGCCTTCGGCTCAGGTCGTGATCCTGGGGTCATGGGATCCAGTCTGGAATCTGGCTCCCTGCTCAGCAGAGAGTCTGCTTCTCCCTCTGCCCGCCACCCCTCCATTTCTGTGTGTGCTCTCTCTCACAAAAATAAATAAATAAATATTTAAAAAAGAAAAGAAAGCTTCATACTCTCCAGTTATGATATCTAGTTATTATCATAGGATATATTTTTTTAGTGTCTCAGTATAAAAACCTTTATGTCATCTAAAGACAAGTTGATGCTTTATGTCGCTTGACTTCCAGGGTTTAAAAGTAAACACTCCTTTACATTCATAAAAATGACTAATGCCAAAAGGAATAAATTGAATAAATTATTTTTTCTCTTTTTTTAAAATTAATTTATTTGACAGAGGGAAAGACAGCAAGAGGGGGGACACAAGCAGGGGGAGTGGAAGAGGGAGAAGCAGGCTTCCCGCTGAGCAGGGAGCCTGGCACGGGGCTTGATCCCAGGACACGACTCTAGCTTCAGAAGGCAGATATTTAATGATTGAGCCACCCAGGCGCCCCTAAATAAATTATTTTTTCTATCATAAGATTGAAGATAATAAAAGTAACACATCCAATTGAAATAATGGTAAATTAAATTGTCTTCAAGATTTTAATGAATTTTTAAATAAAGTAAAACAATTTATAAATAACTCCCTAGAGAGTGTCATTTTCTAAAAATTAAACTTTTTAAAGATAAATAAAGAATAAAAATTCAACTTAAAGTTTTTTTACTCTTTAATTGAAGTAAACTTGACCTATAATATTAGTTTCAAAAGTACAACATGGTGATTTGACAATTATGCACATTATGAAATGCGTGCCGTGGTAAGTATAATTACCATCTATCACCACCCAGTTGTTAAACTATTATTTTTTAAAGATTTTATTTATTTATTTGAGAGAGGGTGGCGAGGGGCAAAGGAAGAAGGAGAGAACCTCAAGCAGACTGTGCACTTAGCATGGAGCCTGTGGGGAGCAGGGAGAGCAGCCTCTTGGCAGCTCCGTGAGTCCCAGCCCAGACGTGGAAGCCTAAGGACTGTTGATAGTACAGAGTTCAAACCCTGGACCTTCAATGCCCAAGAGCTCCATGCAGGTGCAACACGATGGAGAGGAATTTGCCAGCCAACCCTTGTCCCACAGTCCCCTTTCCTGTCAGAAGGCTGAGGCCCTCCTTGCAGCAAGTTGGGGACTTCTTGGTTCCTGTCTCTGGTACCATGGGGGCCCCCCAGTGATCTCTGGCTACTGGCAGGGCTCAGCCCTATACTTAGAGGTGATCCACGTGGCCCTGCATCCCCAACCAGGCCAGCCCACAGCCCTCTTTCATTTGGAGGATGAGCGTTTCCCAAGCCTGCCCTCCCTGGATCTCAGCTGTGTGACCAGGCAGTGTCCACTGTCCCAGGCCATAGGGGTTGTGACCTCCAGGCCCGTGAAACTGCAAGGACCTATTTGATGCAGCTTTAGTGAGGACACCCTCCCAGACAGCCCTGCTCAGATAGAGTTGCCCAGGGCTAGGAAGTAGAGTGGTAGTCAACCCAGAGGTTTGGAGCACACGGGGCCATCAAGAGAAGACCACTCTGGACCAGGAACCTTAGGTGTGCCCACGTGTGCCCTCCCCCGAATAGGTAGTGATCTCATATGGGGTCCATCGCTGACAGCCTCAGGGCCTCCGATGGGCAGCTTCATGCCAAGGCACTCACCAAGCCACCTCAAACACCCTCAGTGGTGCTGTGTGGTGATGTGGATGCCCCCCGAACATACTGTGAGCTGGTGTCCGCAGTAGGATGGCCACAGCAGCCAAGAAACAGAGGCCTCATGGTGGGAAGTCGGTGTGTAAGAGGAGGAAGAGAACAGAAATTCTGGAAGACCACAGGCTGAGGTCTCCTTCTGACCGCCCAACAACCCCTCTTGCCTGCTGGGTCCCCACAATCGGCCCCCAGATCCCAAAGGCCTGCTCCTGGAATCCCATTCTGGGATTACCGCCCTTTACCTATTATTGGTGGGCTGCCAGACTCCAGTCCTTCTGGGAGTGACCAGGGTTCAGCAGGGTGCCGTGGGGGTCGCCTCTGACCTGGAGCTGTTCACACTTCGCCACGGGCATGGCTTGAGGTTGGAACTTCTGGAAAGACACGAGGTGCTGGAGCTGGCGGTGCTGGGCTGCGCGGCCGCTGGAAGAGCGCACGGCCACCCTGAGGTGCCTGGCGGAGCTGGCGCGCGTGTTGCAGCCAGGCGCGGCGGGACATCTGCCTGCACCCACCGCAGACAAGGGCGACCTACTCATGCCCCAGGCAGCACGGCTGGATCGCACGTGGTGCCAGCTCCAACGGAGCCCCGCGGAGGCTTCGCTGGCCTCAGAGAAGGAAGTGAAGCCGCTGATGAGGGCATTCTATGAGGGCGGCCGACCCTGCGACCCGGGGCGAGGTGGCACGGCGGCACGTGGTACCTGCAGTGCACCTGCTGGAGAGTGGGAACCTCCAGAGGCCCCTAGAGGAGAGCTGCGAGCACGACCCTGCACGACAGATGGCCCTGCCTTCGCCCAAGTTCCGAGAGCCCGCAGCCAGGCTCCTGAGAGAGGCCGCTCTGGGGAAGGTGAGGCGAGGGACGCCACAGGCTGCACCTCCTGAAAAGTTCCAGCGTGTCCTCGGCGTCGTTTTGCAGCGCCTGGAGCCGGATGACTGAAAGCACAGGCCCCCCTTTTCACGCTGGGACACCCTGGCTTTGGCGAAGCCCGACTGACACCAAGGAAGTCGCCCCAAGCCGCTCACACAGCCAATTACGGGGGGAACCCACATTCTGCCTCACAAAATGGGGGGGGGAGATTTGCAAAAACCCATCCTGCTCCCTAAAAATGTGCATGTATCATAGGGTCAGGGACAGCTACTCCCCCACACTA
>LNAC01000608.1:934301-947505 GCA_002007465.1 Ailurus styani | reverse complement strand
TCCCCCTGTCTCCCCGGACGACCCTGTGGCACCCACGGAACCTGTGCCTCCAGGACCTGGGACCCCCGCCGCGTGCGACCCCACTTTGTCCTTCGATGCAATCAGCACCCTGAGGGGAGAACTCCTCTTCTTTAAAGACAGGTCAGACCGGAAGATTCCATTTCCCTCTCTCTCCTTTCGATGTACGTGCTTAGACAGGAGAACTGAGACTTGACAGAAATGTTTCGAGAAAATATTTCCTCTACACTTTGACATCATTCAGATCTGGTTCTTGTTGCATTTTATCATCTCCTTAAAATGATCGGGGTCATTGTATAACAGACATACAAAGGATGGTCCTGGGCCCCTAGAGTGTAAGCTGGATGAAGGCATGGGGTTTTATCTGTGCTGTTCACTTTTAGGGCCCCATGGCCTAGAACAGGCCTGGCGCGCATGGTGAGTGAGCTGAATAAGCGAATGAATAATTGCTACATTTAAATATCATCAGCCCCGTCGTGGATCAGAAGGCATGGGTGCGTCTTCAGAAGTAGGGGAGTATCTCTGTACCTTTGCTAACAAACACTACCATATAAATTAACTCCAGAAGAAGTGATATATATTTCTGGTACAGTATTAAAATAGCACCAAAAGACACGGAGTGAAAAGAAAAATCTCCCTCCCATGTCTTACCTCTGCAGAGCCTCCTTCTCCCTGTATGGGCAACCACTGCATCCCATTCTTCGTACCTTTACAAAGATATTCTATTCCCATACAAACATAAATAGGTGTATTTTTTCTTGCTACTTTTTCCAAAAATGTTAATGAGTGCAAAATATACATACCATTAATGGGCTTTTAGAATGGTGTAGGGGCCAAGGGCAGGTGCCCCAAAATGTGCCACTTGGGCATCCTGATTATTTTAAATAAAAGTTTTTCAAGAGACAGCCTGGGCAGGAAGGACACTGAGACTGTCCCNCTGAGACTGTCCTCTGTCTCCCTGAAAGCAGGAAGTGAACGTCCAGATGAAAGGTGCCCTCCCTGTGCCAGGAGGTAAAGACATGTCCTCATCACCAGAGATGGCACATTTAGAGCCGAGAAGGCCGTGTCCGCAACCCTCGAGACTTTTTTCTAATGGACTCTGCCAGCCCAAGTCTGTTTACAATTCTTTAGCGACTGAAGCTCCCAAAGTTAAGTTTCCTTTGTCCTGCTAATGCCTCACAGCTCCATGGGCTCCTTGTCTCGAAAGCATAACAGCTGTTCACCTGGGTCATTTCTTTAGGTCTCAGTCTCATAAGGGGCCTCTTTGAGCATGTAATAAATTTTGGGGTTTTTTTCTCCTGTTANATAAATTTTGGGGTTTTTTTTCTCCTGTTGATTTGTTTAATGTAGATTTACTTCTTAGTCCAGCTGGAAGAGCTTGAAAGTCAGGAGAGGGATTTGTCCTTCCCTTCAGTGAATGCTACTAAAGCTAAATCATTACATGACCATGGATTTCACTATCCTGGGATCATAGGAAGGAAGATGGTCCCATACCAACTTCTGAGTTTCCATTGTTTGAAAGAGAGAGAATATGTTCCTTTACATACATATCTAAAGGAGAAAAACAGTTGTAACTAATTTCTTTGTGTTCCAGATATTTCTGGCGCCGATCTCACTGGAGCCTCGAACCTGAATTTCATTTGATTTCTACATTTTGGCCCACTCTACCCTCAGCCTTGGATGCTGCATATGAAGTTACAAGCAAGGATACACTTTTTCTGTTTAAAGGTAAGTGCTATGTAAGAATTTTAATTTGATGAAATAAATACCATTGCAACAATTTCACCAAGACATGAATTTTCTCCATTAAGTTATATTTTTTTTTTGGTTTATTACTCCAAGACCTAGTGTTGATGCTTAAATAGGATGTGTACAAAGACCATTATAAGTTTTACTTTAAAATATACAAGGAGACCTAAGTAATATGTGTTATTCCATGTTCACGAATAGAAAAATAGCAATAATGTAATATAGAATGATATAATCAATATAGCAAAAATGTCAACTTATCTATAGACACAAGGAATTTTTCATCCAAATACCACAATGTTTTTCACAGAACTTGACAGATTAGTTCCATAACTTGTGTGTGAGAGCAAAGGCCAAGAATAGGCAGGATGCTCCTGGAGAAGAATCAGATGAGGAGGAATGTCCTGCATCGTGGAGCTTGGATGGATGGATGGGATAATTCAGTGTCCGCGCAAGGATGGGTGCAGTAGCTAATGGGACTGACCAAGCCTCTCTACTCCTATATTAGATTTGTAAACTGCTGTTACCACTTCCTCCACTGTTAATCTGTTCTTCGAGCTGCTGTTACTTCTTGAGTCGGTTTTGCTAACATATTTTTCTAGAAAGTTATTAACTTTGTCTGTTTTCAAATGAACTAGTAAGAAACTTTCTGTGTTATTTTGTTATTTTAATTATTGCTGAAGTTTTGTCCCCTTTGTCCTTCCTAATATTGAATCTTTGTGCTTCTCTCTTTACCAATCTCTGAGACAACAGGATGTGTAATAATTTTATTCATCCTCTCAAAGAACAAACTTTCAGCTTTGTTAATCCTCTCTATTGCATTTTGATTTTCTATTTAATTAGTTTCTGTCTGCATCATTATTGCCCCTGTCTCTTTTGTCTTTGAATTTATTCTGCTGTTTTTTATAACTTAAGGTTGGTCCTTAACTTGCAGCCCTTTCTTCTTTTCTGGTATAAATATTTATGCCTGTAAATACCTCTTTCTTTTTTTTTTTTTTTANTCCTCTCAAAGAACAAACTTTCAGCTTTGTTAATCCTCTCTATTGCATTTTGATTTTCTATTTAATTAGTTTCTGTCTGCATCATTATTGCCCCTGTCTCTTTTGTCTTTGAATTTATTCTGCTGTTTTTTATAACTTAAGGTTGGTCCTTAACTTGCAGCCCTTCCTTCTTTTCTGGTATAAATATTTATGCCTGTAAATACCTCTTTCTTCTCAGCTTTTGCTTCATTCCTACAAGTTTTGATGTGTGGTATTTATAANGGGATCATGACCTGAGCCGAAGGCAGCGGCTCCAACCCACTGAGCCACCCAGGCGCCCTAAATACCTTTCTTCTCAGCTTTTGCTTCATTCCTACAAGTTTTGATGTGTGGTATTTATAGTTTTATTCATTTTTAAGGTTTTTTTTTCAATTTCCATTTTTAATTTTTTCCTTTGACTCTTCAGTTTGGGGGAGTATTTTTAAAGCTCAAACTGTGTGGGGATTTTTCAAAGTTAGGTATTTCTGACCATCTCACTTTTATGAGGAGTCACTGAAATGTTGTGATGTTGCACTGGATATCGTAAAGGGTTCTACAACTCTGAAGTATGGCTCTCATTCATTAATTTATCTAGTACTTATTTATTCTTGCAATGTGCCAGGCAATATACTCGTTAGTGGAGGCCAAACCTCAAAGAAGCTCCTATTCCAGAGAGGGCAACAGAGATGGAGCTGTGAGTGTGATGTCTGGTAGGAGCTGGGATTGAAGGAAGCCAGCCTGGACCCACACCCAGGCCACAGCAGAGACCTCGGGTGGAGATGATATTTTGGATGCATGTTGAAGGAGAAGAACTTTGCTGTGTGGACAGGGGCTGAGTGTGTAGAGAGTAGAAAAGGTCTTCAAGGCCGAAGGAGCTGTGTACACCCAGGGAAGCCTGCATTTGGAGCTGCTTGGACAGGTACACCTCACTCAGTTCAGGTGAGGCAAGACAGATACACAACAGATGGGCATTTTAGACTAGTTAACCTGGCAGGGATGTGAGTTGGGGATTCAGGGTTGGCGTGGAGGGGAGGTGTGATGAAGTAGAAGCAGAGACACTTATGGGATTCCACTGCCCTAAGTCACTGACATTTGGGTGGTTTCCTAAGGTATTCAGAAGAAGCACAGTCTAGACTAGTGACCATAAAATCCCCAGGGGAAAGTGTCCCATAAGTAACTAACTTAGTGACACGAAGCTTACAAACAGTTCCACGTTAGAAACTTAGTATGAGAAGTCACCAGTAACCAGGACCAGTCACCATAATTATCAACTGTAATAAACTCTAGTATTTACAGATAACAAATACACAACCCAGAAAGGACAGGGACCAGAGTTAAAGGCTCATTTATTCATTCAATCACTCTGGGAATATTTGTTAAATACTAGCTATTGCCTGAGGATTGGGTTAGCGGTTGGAATTGAAAACAAGGCTTCCTGTTTTCCACAAGAATGTACTAAAACCTTTTCTAAAACCACAAGTCTTCACTAAACTTTCTTGGCTTTCTTTATTCAATAGGAAATCAGTTCTGGGCCGTCAGAGGAACTGAGGTACAAGCAGGTTATCCAAAGCGCATCCACACCCTGGGTTTTCCTGCAACTGTAGGGAAAATTGATGCAGCCGTTTCTGATAAGGAAAAGAAGAAAACATACTTCTTCGTAGGAAACAGATATTGGCGGTAAGACTCGGCTGGGGTGGGTTTGTGGGGAGCCTCGTGAGGGAAATTGTCCTCTTTCTTTAAGAAAATCCCCCGCTCCTACCCTCTAACTTGCTCTAACTTCCAACTTTCTGATTATGAAGAAGACATCTTACAGTTACTCGACTTCTCCGATGTAATAAAGGGCTCTCAGAACGGCTGGGCTGGGTCAGAAGACAACAGGAGAGGCCACCTGTGGTCATCCAGACACCAGGCCACCATGGGAAGTGCAGTTGTGTCAGGCTGCAGAGACAAGGTCCACAGGGCAGGTGTGATAGCGAACCAGGAGCTTTTTCGCCAAGTGATTAAGTCACTTCGCATCTCTTGTGTAGACAGTCCTTGTGCATTTGTGGCGGGAAGACAGCTGGGCTCTGGGTCGAGGCTTGGAAACTTGACCTCAGACATGCATAGAGAGAACCTCCGTGCAGTAGCCTGATACTCTGGTCCCTGGAGAAAAGGTTGGTTTCTGTGCTAAGCTTATAGTCCAGGAAAGTGATACATTTTTGTAGTCACAAAGATGTGTGACACTTGTTTCCCCCCGACTTGAGAATGGTCTGGGATTCCACACCGGGGCAGTCACACGGGCGTGCACGAGGTCGAGCTGTGTTTCACTTGGTACAGATTTGATGAGAACAGCCAGTCCATGGAGCGAGGCTTCCCCAGACTCACAGCGGATGACTTTCCAGGGGTTGAGCCAGAGGTCGACGCTGTATTTCAGGAGTTTGGTAAGGAGGCCCTCCTTTCGTTGCCTGTTGGGGACGCTCGGGGCGCTTTATGGACTCAAAATCCTGTGGAGAATCCAAACAATTTTCAAACTATTCAGTCTTATACCCCTTTTCCTCTCAACTTCTGAACATTTTAACTTTCTAATTTCTATAACTGGAGTTTAAATTTTGTTTTTCCTGAATAATTTCCGAGTCTCTGTTTCATACCTGCACGTAAAATCAAAGGGTGCTTCCTCACACCGTATTACTCTGGTCACTGCGTTGGTATAAAAATAAGACCAGGTATGAGCCAGGCTTCCTAATGGTGGGTTCTCATTCGCCCTTCTCATCCTCTTGCCTGTTCTCTCCCACCCCGTCCAGACTTGCCTGGACTTCCGCAGCAGTCTGCAATTGCCTACATTAAATAGTTCGTTTGTAAAAATGGAGTAGTCTTCCCATATGTTCGAGATAGACAAAATTTTATCCCTAGTAACGGGCAGATGGGAAGGTAATGCTTGCACTCGTTCTGAGCGAATTTGCAGGGAGATGCGAGGGTTTGACGATCCTAACACTCAGGAGGCTCATGATCTTATTGCTAAGATAACTTGACTTTGGTGTGTACAGACCACGAATGGACCTCCGGGCCTTTGTACAATTGGCCTGATTCTCTTGGGGCTACCTGCGTCCCACGCTGCTCTTGAGGACCTAGTGGGGGCCGTGGGAGTATTTAAAGTACCATAGAATTTTACTGCTTTGGAGGTAGTATAAGCTAATGTTTTAAGAGCCCTGGCTTGGAAGTCAGAGGAGACGGGAGTTCTCCCTCCCTCTTTCCTTAGAGATGTTACCTTGGCGAAACCGCAAACTCTCCCTAACTCGCCTACGTCCTCACTAATGATGTCTCGCACTTTTTCGGTAAGGAGAGATGCCACGAAGCACATCGGCACTGGGCACAGTGGCACACGTGCAAAGCCCACTTCATCAGTGCCATTCACCGTTAGCTCACTCTTGTTCTGGGTTATGCATGGTGCAAAATGGATTCGCTCGAAGATGTCTCATTATTTCCCTCGTCTGTGTTTACAGGATTTTTGTATTTCTTCAGAGGATCATTACAGTTTATGTTTGACCCCAATGCCAGGATGGTCACACGTACATTGAAGAGTAACAACTGGTTACATTGTTAGATGAGAAGTGAAGGAGAACGATTCAAATGAATATAATAATTATTCACCCAATTTATTATAAGTCAAATGATGAGTCTCCCCCCTGTTCTGTGACCAAAGAACACAAGCTCCATAGTCCCTTCAGTGTGTCCCAGAGCATTTATCTGGACCCCTTCTGTTGCTATGGGGTCACGCTGAATGGAAGTGGGAGGCATCCGTGTGCGCTGGTCAGAGAATGTATCTCCATGGGTGTTTTATTTGCTGTTGAATAAAGATTTTTATTTTTGACCTGTTCCTTCTTTCTAGAACAATTTTAATACAATGACCACAGTGTGGACTGAGCACTTACGTTCTGCTAGTAGGTGTGGGAGGAGCACACGTTCCATGATGAGGCCTAGGGCTGTCACGTACCCTCATTCCCCTTCTCTCCACAACAGGATGCTTCTTTGCACCTCCAGATATTTAAGCAGATATTCCTAGACACTAAGGAAGAAGGAGCTTAGTCAATAGCCATCCTGTAGGACTGGGTCTGGACAAAGTTGGGAAATAGAATTCTAGAATATTTGGGCTAAAGAAGCTAGCAGATCATCGAGTGTGTGTTCTCATTTATAGGTGAAACAAAACTAGTTTGAAATCCAGCCACCTTTTTTTTTTTAAAAACCCAAACAGCGGTAGCCTGAGTAATCACAGATTCTGTGGACGTGCCAGCTGTGTGACAGGCTCATCACTAAGCTGTGTGCGTCACGGCCCACCAGGTGCCGTCCAGCCACGTGCTCACTCTTCGACTGGTTCACTTAAATGACGGACTCTGTCTTGAGGACAAGGTCTGGACAGTGAGGAAAACTCATTGAGCCCAACCTCTTTGAGTTCCATCTCGTGGGAGTAAGAAATCAAGCACAACCAACACAAATAGATAATTATAAAGATATTATTGAAGAAATGACAATGATAAGGGAGAGTGGTGTTGGGGTGGGAAGGAGCTACCAGCTAAAGTCTAGTTGTTAAAAAATATCTTTCTGGGACAATAATGAAAGTGGGGAAAAAGCATCTTACTCAGTTAGCCAGGCCAGGTGGGTGGGAAGAGATACACCATTCTAGGAAGAGAAAATGCAAAATAACGTGGTGGCTCAAGTGGTGGAAAATCTTGGCATGTTCCAGGGACTGAGAGAAGGTGGTGCCTGGTTTGTGTGTCGGAGGGAGGATGTGGAATGAGAAGGTGTTAGACAGGTAGGAGGAATCCAGTTGTGTCCTGTGTATTAAAGAGCTGTATCTTATTTTAAGTACCTTGTGGATTTGTTGGAGGACTTTATAAGCAGAAAAGTGACATAGTCCAGTATGTAGGTTGAACGAGCACTCCAGCTAGAGAGAATTGGAAGGAAGTCGTGCTGGACTTTGGAGGACAGGTTAAAGGATCCTTATGGGTGACAGGAATTTGGGACACATGATGGACTTGAGGTGTTGTCTTATAGCATCATTTGTACTCAGCGCGGGCTGGTTCGGAGGGCAAGGAAGGTGTTCCGAATGCCGACTGGATTTCTGGCCTGAGCACCTGCAATAGCCGTGGCTCTAGGGTCATTGAGAGGGGCCTGAGAGAGGAGTAGGTTTGTGGGAGATGGTTAAGAGTGAGGAAGAACCATCTCATTTTCCAAATTTAGCGATTCCTGTGAGGTAACCGAGTGCAGGCATCGAGAGGCCGTTAGATGAAGGATCGTGGAGCCCGGCACACAGGCGATGGAGCTGTGGGAGGCGGGGGGGGTGTCTGTGACGTCATGGGAGTAGGTGGGGCTGTGCGGAGAGGCTGCAGGGAGAACAGGACGGCGACGGACTGAATCCTCTGACCTGAGTGTCGCTCATCCTGGACCGAGCTGCGCTGCAGGAGCAAACAGCGCCTGAGTCTCTCCGAATAAAACTGAAAACCCATCACCGGGTCCTGGTGGGTTTTCTACTCCAGGCTGTCCCAGTTCAAGACCCAGGGGACAGAACAGCCACCCTTCAAAGGGCACTGTGCAGACAGAAAGTGTTACTGCTACGTGTCTCCCTGCCCTCCTGCGACTCCGCGGGGATGGAACAAACATCCTTCTGTCTACACGTCGTTGGCTGAGGGAAACGTGTTTTGCCTCATCTAATGCCAAAGACACACAAATGCTATCCTGTCATGAGTCGGCACAGAGTCAGAAATATTTGTCATAACCACAAATCATAACCACAAAGGATTTTCTTGTGCAAAAATATGTAATATTTACATTTTTTCTTCAAATATTTTACATGAGATTTTTTGAGTTGGAAGTACATACAAAGAGCCCAAAGTCCAAAGGAGGAAAATGTTACTTACTGAAAAGGGTTTCCCCTCCCAGCTCCCCAGCCATCTTTCCCAGAGGTAAGCATTGTTGCCAATTCCCATGAATCTGTGCGTCTATTCTGTGCACCCATGAGCATGTCTGTGAAGCCTTGTTTTACCCTCCAATGTAACCAATATTTTGATTTTGAAAACAATAATGTAATGAACATCACCTTACATCTGTCACTTCACAGGTGCGAGTGTTCCTGTTGAAAAACTCCAGCGCTGAAAGGTGAGGTTAGAGGAAACAGGGCTGGAAAAGCAACTCATTGATCAGGTCACGTGAGCCCCCCTGGGGGGCCATCCCGACAGCGGCAGCGCGGGCGGACACGGTGGCAGAAGTCTGGCGGTGGGTATTATGGAGGGCATGGATTGCATGGAGCACTGAGGGTTTTATGCATGGAACGCTACATCAAAAACTAATGATGTACTATATGGAGACTAACATAACACAATAATAAATAAACGAATGAATGAATGAATGAATGAATGAATGAAATCTGACCACAGTGTCCTGGGACGATTCGGGTGTAGATTGATGGGCTAAGTGGCTCACCGACTAACAGGAAACGTCTTAGGGCCGGTTCCAAGCGTTTCCTGTCTGCTGTTTCGGCTCTGCACTCAGAATGAAGGCCTTAGCCTTCAGGCTGGATATTGTCCTCGGGGCCAGGAAGCTGCAGCGTTTACCTTCAATACGTCATCTCCGGCCCCCAAATAGGGTTCCACTCCCCTCTGGTCGAGCCGCCTTCGCTGCTGGGCCACCCTGAGTCAACCGCCGTGGGAAGGAGAGAGGACCCCCAGGCCGGGCTCCGACCCCCTCACACCCTGCCGCCGGCGAGGGGAAGAGGACAGAAGGGGCGGAGAGACGGCGACATCAGCGTCGTCCACCTTGAACCATGGGAGGTGAGAAATGGCAACGTGTGCACAATCTCGGGGAGATGTTGGCAAGGAAAGCCCTCCCAAAAATGTTTTCTCTTATGTTTCCAGGCTAATGAATGCCCTCGTGTGCTTGAGGGATGAGGGAAATGTGGAATTCAATCTATAGGCCCTAGACAAGGTGCTTCATGCATGTAATTCAGGTAGTCCTCGTCAGAGCGACAGTAAATAGTAGTGTGTTTCTACCGCAGAAACTTAGGCTCAGGAGGACAGACTTTCCTGGGATCAGTGACTGGTAAACGGTCATCCGAGCTTCTAATGCAGAACTCTGTGGCTTCCAACATCTCGCTCTTGCTGAGCCTAGATCATTAGACCATGCGTAGGTCAACCCAATCTCGTTTAACTTTGTCCCCATTATGTGCTAATTAATGTCGTTGCTTTCAAAGCCACAAAAGTCCACTGAGATTGTGGTTCCCCGAGATAGCTGCCTGACCTCACAGGTGTTCCTGATTCTGCAGACCTCAGCATATCCAAACAGCTCAGGACCATTGACACTGAGACAAAAATCGATTCTTCTCACCCTCAGAACCCGCGGAGAAGCGTTGGGCTCATGACACTCCGTGCATGCTTAGAGACGTCGGGCTCAGCAAAGTTGAGCGGACTCCTCCAGGCTCTTGAAGATAGGAGAAGTCGGACTCTAGCAATTCCACCGTTCCCTTGACATATGCAGCCTTCCCGGACTTTCATTCCTTCTTCCGTGTTCCCTGGTTCAGATAACAGCACCCCTGCTTCTTACATCTTCATCTTGAAATCTCCGTCAACTTTGGCTTGTTATTTGGCTCACAGGCACATTCTCTCGTTGGCCATGTTCTCTGAACTCTGCCTGTGCCGTGTGTGCAGAGACAGCGAAGTAAGGGCTTCAGCTGGAGAGTGGACAGTCCTCACCATTGTCTGACCACACGCTGGTGGGTGCCCACGTTCCCCACCCCGCAGCCCTCTCACCTGCTTGACCTGCAGAAGACCAGTCCTCCCTCAAAGCCTGGATCATTGTCCCCTGGTCTGTGAGAGCCTCCCCACAAAAGTACTCCCGACGGGGATTCGGTAAGTCCTGCAACCCATTTAAGCATCACCAATATCGTAGAGCAAGGAATGGTTCCGGATGCGAGTGCTGATGAGGAGCCTCTGCCCAGGGTCAAACACACATCCAGAGGGGCGTAAAGCCGAGGCCAGTCCCAGCAGAGTCGAGCACATGAGGTCTGAGGACAGGTCCGTGGAGAGCCCCGCAGCGGAGAGGGCGCTGCGATACTGGGCGATATTGGGGAGAGAGATGGACCCCGCAGCGGGACCGACCAGCCTGGGGCCGGTGGACGAGGGTCCCAGTGCGGATGCAGCGGATGCTTTAGGGACCCGTGCCTCTGGTCAGCTGTGGTTCAGGGAACCCGAAGAAGTATGCCTTCCCCTGGAGGGGAGGATCGAGAGAGTCTGGCTGAGGGGAGACAGAGGACTGCGGAGGAGCTCGCCCATAAATCGCCGCGGGATGGTGGCAGTGAGACGGGAGAGGACGGAGGGGAATACAGCCTGAGTCTGGGATTCGATCCCCCACCGCACCCCCATCCCCAGCTGAGCGAGCCGCGCAGCCGGCGCCCCGGGGTGGTCTGCCTGAACCCAGCCAAACCACAGCCAGCCCTCGCGCCCCAGAAACTCAAATAAGCAATGTATTAGCCCCTAAGCGTGTGGTCATTTTAAAATCAGCAATGCGTATCTCACACAGTGAGCGCTGTTAGGCGGGGTCACGGGCAGGTAACAAGGATCCAGATAATTCAGGTCAGAATCCAGTTCTGCTAAAGGTCTAGAGGCAGAGCCGTCTCACCGCTTCGGAGCTCTCCATCTGTCCGCGACACCCGTGATGTGGACAGACGGGTGGCTATGTCCAGCGTGAGCCTTCGGGCGCTTTTCTGAAGTCAGGAGAATTGGTCCGTGAAGCCCGTAGCTGGTTCGGGGCATCGTCCTCGTCTCTTCCCGCGTTTTCGTGGCCTCCTTCCCGGGACCACGCGGCTCGACCACGTGCAGGAGCCAGAGGCAGAAGCCCCATCCGGCCCAGGAGGCCGCGCAGCCCAGCCCCCGGCGCCCTGAGGCCAGCGACAGGGCCGGCTTCAGGGACCAGCCTGCCGCTCGTGTCCCTAGCATCGGAGACGTAGACCGGCCCAGCTTGTGTGTCTCCCGCCGGGGCTGGGAGGGAACTGGCCTGAGGCTCCTCTCCCCTCTCCGATCCCCAGGTGACTGTGCAGGTCACTCCGACTGCGGTCTGCACGGTGCCCCTCGGTGCTCGCCCGCGCCGGACTCCTCGTCGGCGGGCTCAGGGCTGGTCCCCTCTGGTTCCCGGGCGGCTCACCTGCTCTCGCCACCACCACGCCGCCTTTCTTTCCGTGGTCCCCGCCGCCGTCCCTCTCCCCGGCCGCCCTCCTCTGTCCCCCTGCTCTGACTCCCCCACGTCGCCTTATTTCTCCCCGCGGGTGTGTCTACACGTGCGCTCTGATGGCCGTGGGAACTCCCACACGTGGGACGCGTCACCGACGGTGATTTCCCTCCCGACTGCAGCCCCGATGAACTCGGACTCCGTGGGGCCTGCCGCAGCGCGGGCACTGGGCCGGGGTCGCCGCGGACCCGGCTCTGCCCTCCAGACTCTACCTGCCCCACAGGGCGGCGGAGAAGTGAGCGGCCTGGCCGGTGCGGTACCAAGCGCTGTGGCCATACAGGGAAGCTCACAGAGCCGCGGGGTCGCCTAGAAGGGGCTCGGTCCCAACAGCCAGTCGGAAAAGCCAAAAAGCCCATGATGCTCCCAAAGCACGTATCCCGCTCCCTGGACCTCCTGCCTCCAGTTTATCCCATACCAGGCTGCAACCTTCTTGAACTTTTTACCATCCCGGCTCCTCCAGGGCACCGTGACGGGCATGACGGAGGTGGTCCACACGTGATCGATGAGCGAGGCAGAGGCGGGTCAGTGATCCTGGGGAGGAAGGGACGTCGGACCTTAGAGTGGAGAGTGGGGGTCATCGGCCACAGGTCAGGAGACGGAGGGCGTCCCCAGGGCAGGGGACGGTGTGCACGGGGGCACAGAGGGGCTAGAGGGTGCGCCATGCTTGGGGACTCTGCAGATGTCTGGTGAGACTCGAGGAGAGACTAGGCCCCTTTGACGTCCGTTTTAGAGATGCCCTTCTGAAGCATTCCCCTTGTCAACTTATGAAGGGCATGAAATTTTGTTCAATATATGAAACAGTTGAAGTTAAAAGTCTCCACAAAGTTCATGTCGCACCTGACCTTATGTTTTTCATGACTCATTTACCACATTCATTCAGGTATTCGTTCAATAATCATTCGATCACAGCATCAAATGCATTTTTTAATTTTATTTATTATCTGCCCCAGGGGTACAGGTCTGTGAATCATCAGGCTTACACCTTTCACGGCATTCACCTAAGCACAAACCCTCCACAGTGTCCATCACCCAGCCACCCTATTCCTACCCTCCCACCCCCCAGTAACCCTCAGTTTTGTTTTGTAAGATTAGGAGTCTCTTATGGTTTTTCCTCCTTCCCCATCCCATCTTGTTTCATTATTTTTCCCTCCCTCCCCCGACAACCCCCC
>LNAC01000608.1:911226-934005 GCA_002007465.1 Ailurus styani | reverse complement strand
GGTACAGCAGCCCCCCACAACCCCCCCACCCTACCCCTCAAGTTCCTCATATCAGAGAGATCATATGATAATTGTCTTTCTCTTACTGACTTATTAATTGACTTATTTTGCTCAGCATAACACCCTCTAGTTCCATCCACGTCATTGCAAACGGCAAGATGTCGTTTCTTTTCATGGCTGCATAGTATTTCAAATGCATTTTTTGACAGGCAAAATGTAAATCGGTGGAGAAGGTCATCAGTTAGGAAGCACACCACAGTCTGCTCTACTGTGTACCCATCGCATCTCTTCAGTAGCCCGGGAGACATGCCTTCTGTCCGTACGTGTGCCGGGGATGGAATGACTGGGCCTCCGAAAGAGGTAACAAGGGAGGTTTTCTGTTATTTATTGCTACATAACAACAAAAACATGCTTCAACCTAAGCGCTTGAAACGACAGTCACTCATGGTCTGGAGTGCTGACGACGTACAGCTTCCTGGTCTTGCTCAGCCCCTGACTGTACTCAGATGAGGCCGGGGGCTGGGGACACAGGCCTGATCTCTCCAAGGCTGGGGGCGGGGACGGGGGAAGAGGCTGGAATGCATTTGTTTATCTGCCACATTGATACCTAAGGACTCACACAAACTTGGTCCCTGCAAAGTCAGCAGGAAACACTGCTGTCTGGGGGAGAATCCTTGGACTTGATAAGTGATAGATCAGTTGTATCTGAAGCTGATTTGTAAATGTTTCGGTAAGCTTTCCTACCAAGATTAAAGGGGGGTTATTGCACTGTCATTAGTGAAACCACAAGTTTGATTATGCAAGACACATGACTTGGGGCACAGTTTATCTCTTAGAAACGTGCCAGTGTAGCAATTATTCTCAGAATTGTATTCAGCTCACCGTGGTGATGGTCAGAAGCAGGAACATCTGGCCACAGGGCTCTTTCTTGGGCAAGGCTCCTAAATTTATGGAAGACATGACTCAAAGTGTAGTCTGTAATGTGGATTCGACTAAAAATATTTTTTGCTTTGTCTCACTGCAGAAACAATTTAAGGCACATTTCCTTTAAGGAGTTGAAATCTACTTTGAATGATCTCACCCGTCCCTCAATCACGTCCCAGCTGTTTTCTTCCAAGAAAACAACTTAGCCGTTTGGAATCTGTTTCCCCTTCTGTCATGTGAGAGCGTTTCATTAAGTTATTTTCCAACAGAGCTCTCTCGCGTCTAGAAAGAATCCGCTCTCACCGAGCGACGCGTTTCAGTGTGATAAGCATTGATAAACACGCATGATTCCTCTGAAGTCTCCCAAAATACATCTCTGGGGGATATTAGTATGCTTATTGTCCCTGTCCTCCAGCAAAGGAGCCGACCTCCAGGGGGGACCCAGCGGCCCTGCTGGTAGGTGCGCAAGCTTCCCATCCATCCCTCTCCCCTCCACAACGCACTCCAAAGCCAAGAAGAGCGTGTTGTTCCCTGATTCGTACTTAGAGCTTGGTTGCCTGTTTGGGGGCCACTACGTGGTGTCCCTGCAATCTCGGGCACACCCCTAATTCCTGTGAGGACTCGTTTCCTCATCTGTCCA
The DNA here is from genome assembly GCA_002007465.1 of Ailurus styani. NCBI lineage: Eukaryota > Metazoa > Chordata > Mammalia > Carnivora > Ailuridae > Ailurus > Ailurus styani. The sequence continues at coordinate 932,441 of LNAC01000608.1, read as the reverse complement.
GTCCTCTACAGGATTCCTGCAAAGACGAGTTTAAGCTCATTTTGTAAAGGGGTGAAGCCCTACAGATGCTCAGTATTGTTCTTTCCATACAAAAGGTGACTCATGGAAGAAAAATCGATCAGTCTCTTTTTAAGGGACTTTCTTCTCTTTCTTCTCTGCCTCATTCCTGTCCCCTTTCATCCTAAGAGAAACTTTCTGGGCTCGCCCTTCCCCTTCACACACTACTGCTCTGCCTCTCTTCCCTTCATCACTTCTTCTACTTCTTTTTTTTTCCAAGGAGAGTTTAAGGTCACTCCCGCCACGGCCCAGCTGACACTCAGGACAAGATCTGTCAGGGCTGGCCGAACCCAGGAACCCATGAAAGGGATGGTTGCTTCGGGTTCAATTTGCAAAAATACTTGACTCTCTTCTTAGATTCCATTTATTTTACCCTCTTTGAAGTGAATAATTACTTAAAATATCCTAGAGAGAGGGGCGCCTGGGTGGCTCAGTGGGTTAAAGCCTCTGCCTTCAGCTCAGGTCACGATCTCAGGGTCCTGGGATCGAGTCCCGCATCAGTCTCCGTGCTTTGCTTCTCCCTCTGCCACACCCCTGCTTGTGCTCTCTCAGGCACAAGTAAGTCAAATAATAAGTCAAGCACAAAGTGTCAAACAAAAAAAGAGAGTTAAAAAAATTTTTTTAATCCTAAAAAAATTTTTTTTAATTTAAAAAATATCGTAGAGAGAACAGGAGTGGTGTTGAGGGGATTTTCTAGAGCAACGCCCGTACTTAAGGACGGGTGCCCCCCGCCAAGGTCATTTCCTTTCAGCTTTGACTCCACACTTCGTTTGGACGCCAGGAACATCTCGTCTGGTGTAGTTTCTGCAATAGTCAGTAAGATGTTCCACGAGATGGCAAATCAGTCCCAGAGAGGGCAGCTCTCGTGCGAGCCATCCTACTCTCCGGGGCGGCTCTTCCCTAAGGAATTTGAACCTAAATGCTGCGGCTCGGCGGGGACGAGCGAGACCCGGCCCCCCGGCCCCCACCCCTGCAGGGGGTTCGAGATGTGTGCGGGTGCTCGGGGCGGATCCGTGTCACGCTGCAACCGGACGATGACTTGCTTGCTTGTGTATCTCTGAAGTGTGTTTATTTCCTGCCTTTAGATCCTTCTTCTGTGAATCAGGTTCAGATTATGAAACAGATTATGTTCTCTTTGGGTGACTTTGCCTCTGCTTTGGACAAAGGAATTTTCACATGATGTCAAACCTACCCGGTTCTTATGCATCGTATTTTTATTTTTCCAGGTTGCTCACGCCTCCATCCTCGTGTATTATAAGGCCAACTAGTGTGATCTGTTGTTTTCCTTCAATGAATCAACTGTCGGTTGGCTCTCTTCCTGAGTGCGCCCACCCGTGGAGCCGTGGGGCGTGTATGGGAGCCCACTCGGGGGTCCCACCATCTGGCACCACTCCCTGGTTCAGGAAAACCAGGGCTGGACAGTAGTTCAAACGCTGAAATCAGAGTCTGTTCAAGAGCTATTGCAACAGAGGAGAGAGACTGAGTTGAGCATGAGGCTCACTTCTGAATACAGTGTGGAAAGTGGCCGTGTGCGGCCAAAGAGCCAGGTGGGGCTCCGTGGATGGAAAATGCTACAGGAAGCGTTAAGGTTCAGGGGAGAGTCTGGCAAGAACAAATTGGCAGGATTCTTGCCGAGCGCAGACCAGGGCAATGAGACACTGAGAGATGACAAGGGTTCAGTTCGTTTTGTTAGTTTCCTGCTCTGCTGACTTAGTAAGGGGCCCGAAATCGATGGGGCACAACGTAATGTCAGGGAGAGCAGAGATTTATAAAGCTCGGTGAACGCTGTGGAATCGAATTGCCTTAGAAGGAAAGAAGAGAGGCAAGCAAGAGGAAGGCCTTTGCCGATGGAGAAGCCAGTGATTCCTCGAGCCGGCCGTGCAGGGTCGGAGCGGAGGAGGAGGCCACGGACCGCCATTCTTCCCTCGCCCGGGGGCAGCGCAGGACCGGCAGAACCAAGCAGCGAAGTCCGATTGTCCACAAGTCCACGGACTGCCTGCGGGTCGTACGTTCCAGTGTGGAGAGCAAGGCTCTTTCTTAAGATAGTGCAGAGTTCATTCAAGAACACAGCCGTGTGGGCTGAGGTGTGTCTCTTTGTGGATGTCCTGCTTGATCAAAATCATAAGATCGTAAAGACAAGAGAAGATTCAAGGTTAATCTGCTTCATGTCCCAAGTTTTGGAAAGTTGAGACCACACATTGCAAAAAAGGGGACGTGGCTCCTCTAGTCAGAGGTGAACTAGAGAGCGTTTGTTTTTCTGGGAACACCAGGACCCTACACAAAGCAGAGGTGGCACCGGACCCTGCCTCAGGGGTTCAGGAGCCGTGGGCAGGGCGGGAGCATGGAGGCCAGCATGCCCGGCCTCCCTCTGCTGCTGCTGCTGCTGCTCGGGGCCGTGGGGTCCCACGGCTTCCCCGCCGCGACCTCCGGGACGCGAGAGCCGGACACGGAGATGGTCCAGGTAAATGCTGACTTTCACGTGCCACAAAGGCAGGAAACTTGCATTCTCATTTTTCCAAGCTCCAGAGGAGGAGCTCCGGCAAGTGTGGGATTCCTTCTAGGGAAGGAACATAACCGAAACAAAACCCGACCTCCCTGCCCGTAGGCCTTCCTTTAGGAGACAGAGATGGGGGGTCACAGAGAGAGAGAGCCCTGACTCCCTCACACCGGCTCCCGGGGAGGCCAGACTCAGCCACCACGCCAAGAGCCTGTGCGATCAGCGCCTCGGCAAACAGGCTGCTTTCCTCTGTGCACTGAATCTTCAAGACAAAAGAGTTCTCTGCCACCACAGCGAAATCCCGAAGATTCTCAGGAAGAAATAAGAAAGATTTCACATCCCGTGTTTCATGTTTTTTTTTCTCTTGATCAGAACTACCTGCAGAAGTACTACAACCTGAGGATTGGAACCACTAAGTCTGGGAGACTAACAGCGTGTTAGTGATGGAGAAGCTGAAGCAGATGCAGGCGTTCTTCGGGCTGAAGGTCACGGGGAAGATAGATGCCGACACCCTCAATCTGATGAAGCAGCCCCGCTGCGGGGTGCCCGACGTGGCTCCGTACGCCCTTGCTCAGAGGACCCTCCGCTGGGACCACACACACCTGACCTACAGGTAAGCAGACCGAGCCCCGGAGCGAGCGCGCTGGTTCCCCTCAGAGCCGTGAGCCATGAGTTCTCTGTGTCTCTGTTTGATTCCGTCTTAAGGATTGAAAATTACACACCAGATTTGCCGAGAGCAGACGTGGACAGCGCCATCGAGCAAGCCTTTCAGCTCTGGAGTAATGCTTCTTCCTTGACCTTCACCAGAGTCTTTGAGGGGCAGGCGGACATCATGTTATCCTTTGTCTGGAGAGGTAAGCTCTCCGGTCTCCTAAAACCGTCCTGAGCTTCACCACCCCCGGCCCCCAGAGCTGCTCCACAGTGCTAAGGAAGGAGTGCTCCCAAGGGCTGTTGATTTCATGGGCCCAAGAAGGGAAGCATGATAGAGGAAGAATGCCTCGGGGTTCCTGGTCAGCGTTGTCTCCCCTCGCCTCCGGGAGAAGCTGGCTGGACACAGGAATTGGTCTCTAACACACTGTTTCTCACAGATCACGGTGACAACTTGCCCTTCGGGGGACCTGGGTACACCCTTGCTCATGCCTTCCCGCCGGGAAGAGGCATTGGCGGAGATGTTCATTTCGACGAAGAGAAAAGATGGACCAGTGATTTCAGAGGTGAGTCCACCAATTTTTCCTGTTTCCCTTTCACGGGTCAATGTTTTATCTAAAAGATTGCCTGCAGTACAGCGAGCCAACTTTGTGATCAGCCTTAAATACTTTAATACACATAAGCTTTTATTAAAGTATAATTGCTTAGAAAGGTAATAGTAACTCTTTGGTGTCCGTTTATTTAAAAATGTAAAGGAATATTACTTCTGCAAGTAGTTTTTTTTTAAAGATTTTATTTATTTATTTGACAGAGAGACACAGCGAGAGAGGGAACACAAGCAGGGGGAGTGGGAGAGGGAGAAGCAGGCTCCCTGCTGAGCAGGGAGCCCGACGCGGGCCTCGATCCCAGGACCCTGGGATCATGACCGGAGCCGAAGGCGGCCACTTAAGGACTGAGCCACCTAGACGCCCCTGCAAATAGTTTTTATCAACAAAATATGTTACTCGGAAAATGGGAAGTTTTAAGTAAATCGTCCCATATATAATCCTATACCAAAATTTTAAAGTAGTTATTTTTGGTAAAGTGATTTTGGGGAATTCTTCTGGGTACTTTCGTACATTGTCTAAATATTCACACTGGGCATAATATAATATTTGTGAGCAGGAAAAAATAATAAATGTTGCTAGAATACTATTATTCCTCTAGAGTGTAACACCTTCTACCTTATTTTATGATCTTTATTGACCTCTGGGATTTTTCTGTGTTGGCTGACTTCATCCAAGAATCGTACGAACCCCAATCGCAGAAATTCAAACTTTAACCAGCCTACCTAGAATTATTAAAGCCCTCTCCTTTTTTGATTAAACGTACACACACGTCACTACCCCACGCAGACCTACACCACCAAAAACACAGCAAATTTGCGCAAAGCCAACAGTAACGGTGTTGTAGTCTGGAAACTCTTGTTTCCTTCTGGGTTCCTCAGAGTGTGTTCCAGGGACCGCACACGCGTTGTGTTGCCGTTTTTAGATCTCGACTCGTACTCCGTGGCGGCACACGAGGTGGGCCATTCCCTCGGCCTGTTGCACGGTCGCAACATTGACTCCTCGATGTTCTTCACCTACAACTACCATGGGGGCGTCCTGCTCTCTCAGAGGGACGTCGACACCATCCAGGCCCTGTACGGTGAGCACAACGGAAAGCCCCTCAACCAGCGGGCGGGGTCTATGTGTGGGGCTCAAAGAAAGAGCATTAGCCGTGTCCTTTAAGGAAGAGCCTTCACTCTGAGTGCTTTTGTGTTGACATAATATGCCAACAGTTCAGAACCCGTATTTATGTTTTAGGACCTTCCCAAAATCCCATCGAGCCAAGAGAACCTCAAGTACCAGAAGCCTGTGATAGCAAGTTAACATTCGATGCTATAACCAGAGTTCGTGGAGAATTATTCTTCTTTAAAAACAGGTAAAAAAGGGGCGCCTGGGCGGTTCAGTCGGTTAAGCATCTGCTCGTTCTCTCTCTCTGTCAAATAAATAAATAAACATTTTTAAAAGATTTTTTACTTTTTCATTTGAGAGAGAGAGAGAGAGCACAACCTGGAGGAGAAGCAGCGGGAGAGGGAGAAGCAGCGGGAGAGGGAGAAGCAATGGGAGAGGGAGAAGCAGTGGGAGAGGGAGAAGCAGGCTCCCTGGTGAGCAGGGACCCTCCCCCCATGCAGGGCTCGATCCCAGGACCCTGAGATCATGACCTGAGCCGAAGGCAGAGGCTTTAACCCACTGAGCCACCCAGGCGCCCTTTGTCGAATGTTCTATATGTTTCTTTAGTAACGTATTTTTAATTTGTAATTTTAATAATTGTGCACTTACATGAAGTGATTAATTCTTCAAAACTTTTTATCACAGAGAAGGGGTGCATGGCTGCCTCAGCAGAAAGAGCTGTGACTCTCAATCTCAGGGTCATGAGCTCAAGCCCCACGTTGGGGATAGAAATTACTTGAAAAAAAAGAATAAAAGTATTTTTTATCACAGATGAGTCATTCGATCGCCAGAAACTTGATGGAGTAAAAGGCATTGGAAAGCCCCCTCTCTACTATTATTAACATACTCACAAATCAGTGCAGTTAGGCAGACAGACAGAATTCTCCTTGCTGGAGACCACAGGCTCATCAGTAACGCAGCAAGACATGGTCTTCAGTCCCTTTCACACCTCATGTCCAGGATGAGAAACATGTCAGTGAGTTAGAACAAATCGGTTCCTCTGAACACCACTGCTCAGATGTCTACACCAGACCTAGGGCAGTGTAGCCTGGAGTCCAGGAAGGAAGGGCCAGCCCAGCTTGTTTCGGGCCGGGCCGGGATCAGGGGCTCAGAGGTGTCTCCGGAGCTGCAGGCGACTTGGCGGTGGAACATGAGTCTGGACAGGGCTGCTGAGGGGCTGACAAGGAGGACCCTGCCCCATGTAGGCGGCCTCCGGTCCTTCGCAAGGCTGGGACTTGCCGCGTGCTGGCGTTTGGGCTCCGCGGTCTTGGAGCCCGTCGGTCAGCCCGTGTGGAAGTGTGCGCCACCTGCTCCCCCGTCCGGTCGGAGCAGCTCCGACCCCTCCGTTGGCCTCCTTTTCTTGTCCGCTTCCACGGGGCCTTCTGTGAGACGAGCCACCACGTAGGGGAGGGGCCCGGCCTGTCCCTGCGGCCCCTGGGGAGCTGTGCCCCTTGGGTCCGGGAGAAGAAAGGCTGGAAGTGGACCAGCGAGGCGCTGCCAGCTGGGACCAGGCCCTTCCCTTCAAATCAGGTTCTTGCTACGCACGAGTCCCTTCTACAGAACAACGGACCTTGACGTCATCGCTGACTTCTGGCCCCCGCTGTCACGGGGGGTAGACGCTGCCTATGGGGTTGTCAACACAGATGAAGTCTTCTTTTTTAAAGGTAAAGCTTCTGGGGTTTGGGGTCAATGTTTCTCTGGGTTCCATTTCTATCGGGTTCTTTGGCTGCAAACGAAGGGGGCCGTTTAGATAAGTCAAGACTTGAAGCAGATCTCACACTCGTGCCGTGAACTTCAGGAGGATTTATGCACCTGGGAAGTTTCACGCGGCCTTTCTGGGGCAGGGTGTAGATAAACCCCAGCTTGCGGAGGGAAAGACGGATTCCCACACTGGAGCAGCTCCGTGAACACACGCAAAGTCCTCCGGCAGGACCCAGCCCAGCCAAGAGTGGACTGTGCCGTCCGGGGAGCCCGCTCACCCCCAGGAGCCCGTGCAGCCCCAGCCCTGTGCCCTGGGGAAGGGGCCCACCCGCTGCGGAGAGAGGCCCGGCTCAGGGGCACCTCCGCGTGTCCCTCTCGTGAGCGGGGGCACCCTGCCCACTGCCCTCCAGGGTCCCAAATTTTCCTGGTCGATTTTCGGGTTGACAGGTAGTAAATACTGGGCCTTCAGTGGGGGTCAGATGGTTCAAGGCTACCCCAAGGACATCTACCACTCCCTGGGCTTCCCGCAGATGGTGAAGAAAATTGATGCTGCCACTCACGAGGATAAAACTGGCAAGACGTACTTCTTTGTTGGCAACGAGTATTGGAGTTAACAGCAGACCCTTGGAAGTCAGGGTCAGGTCAATCTGTGGAAGGAGAGTCGCCTTTCAAAATCATTTTCAGGGCGCCTGGGGGCTCCGTCGGTGAAGCACCTGCCTTCAGCTCGTGATCTCAGGGTCCTGGGATCGAGCCCCACATCGGGCTCCCTGCTCAGAGGGGAGCCTGCTTCTCCCTCTGCCTCTGCTCCTCCCTGCCCTCATGCATTCTGTCTCTCTCTCTCAAATGAAGAAAATCTATAAAATTATTCTCAGACTGTGCCAAACCTCCATCCTCCCATGATGAACGGATGCAGCCAGACCGAACATCTGTCCTTGGAAGGCAAGGGACTTGTGGGACAGAGTTTAAAAAGAAGATTAAAAGCAGGAGCCTCCGAAAGGAACGTTCTTCCCCACAGTACTTCTCTTGATAGGGCACAGAGTGGAGACTGAGATGAAATTTGAATCAGATTTTTAGAGTTGATTTCACTCTAGGAAGGGTCTGTGGCTCCCAGTGTCCCATAACCTTGTTGACCTGGGACCCTTTCCTGTTAAAAGCCCTTATTATTTTCTTGCTGGTGATGTGCCCTACTCAGAACTATTTAAAGCAGATGTCGGTTTCCTACAAAATGAAGATTAAGGTAGCCAACACCTCTCAGATTTATAGGGAAGATTAAATGAATCAATACACTCAAGCCACTCAGAGCAGTGACTTAACACTTAATATTGAGAGTTATTTATTATTATTATATTAATCACACATTCTGATTTTTCTAATGATAATTTTTTTTTACCAGGTATGATGAAAACACACGGTCTATGGATACAGGTTTTCCCAAAGAGATAGCTCATGGGTTTCCTGGAATCGGCAAAGACGCTGACGCTGTCTTCCAAGAGGGAGGTAAAGACCGTCCAGTTTCTCCATTTTCCTGCCATAGGAATGACACACGGTGGGCGCCTGGGTGGCTCAGTGGGTTGAGTCTCTACCTTCGGCTCAGGTCATGATCTCAGGGTCCTGGGATTGAGCCCCACCTTGGGCTCCCTGCTCAGCGGGAGCCTGCTTCCTCCTCTGTCTCTGCCTGCCTCTCTGCCTACTTGTGATCTCTCTGTCAAATAAATAAAAATCTTTAAAAAAAAGAAAAAAAGAAAAAGAAAAAAAAAGAAATGACACACGGGCTGTTCCTCAGACATGAAAGCAAATTGCATGTGTGAAAATTGATATTTTTTTCCAAGAGTTCATGTGTAAAACCACTTTCTCTTTGTCAAATATGACCATTATTTTTATTTTATTTCCAGGATTTTTCTGTTTCTTTCATGGAAAAAGGCAGTACAAATTTGATCCTCAAACGAAGCAAATTTTGACTCTCCTTAAAACCAACAGCTGGCTCAAGTGTGGAAATAAATGAGGATTTACTATCACCAAGGAGAAAAGAAAAAAATATTCTTTATGAGCTCTGGGGAGGTGTTTTTTTAAGGGATTTTACTTCTCATAATAACCACACTCTCAAATGTTCTGTCTCTGGGTTAGGCGAATTCACAGTGCAAGTACGTGGGAAGGTAGGATGTACAGAATCCCAAGTACTGCCCATGGCATATGCATCACATGAGGGAAGGGGCTGGTTATTGACGTCCTTCTCTTGTTTTGATTTCAGACGAAGCCTTTAAGTCAAATGGAAGGGACTGGGGCGTCTGGCTGGCTCTGTTGGTGGAGCACATGACTCTGGATCTTTGGGTTGTGAGTTCAAGCCCCACACTGGGCACAGAGCTTATTTTAGAAAAATAAAAATGAGCCACTTTTTAAGAAATAATAATGATCATGGAAGAGATGTATTGAGCTTTGGTTAGGGGTTCTGGCAGGAGCACTGTGTTAACATCTCAGCTGTTCTTCTGGCGAACTTCATCAAGTTAGGAGCTTATCCCTGAAGATTAGCTTGGGGGGTCTTGTCCCCAGGGAGCTTCCCTACAGAACACGCCCCCGGGTGGGTTTCAGGCTACGTTAGGTAGCTGGAGGTTTGCAGAGCCTCTCTCATGCTGCTGAGAAAGAATGAATGCAAGGAAATCGTCTCTTTGGCTCATACCAATCATTTGTCATGGGTTTTCTGGAGGAGCTCTGTGGTTAAGAGTCCCTTGATTTTATAGTGAAGGACTTGTATACTGTGTGTCGTAGAGTGTTATTTTTTTTCTGTTTACCATGAGAATAAATGCACGCTCAGAAACTCTGGGCAAGATGCCAAGCCAGGTGTGAGCTCCTTCTCTTGAACCAAAGCCGCCAAAGTAAGGGGAGGTTGGCTGGTGCTTTCTAGAATCAGACACAAACGGGGAGAAAACTCGAGTGGGCAGACAGACCCGACTGGCATGGGGGAGGAAAGGCATCCCGGGTGGGGGGAGGCCCATGGCCTCCAAGCGGGGGCAGGCTCTGGGAAGCACGTTCTGCTGGCGTCCCCTCTCTCCCCCACGTTGCCGTCGCCGGCGTCTGCATGGCAGGCCTGGAAGGCAGCAGGGCCCCAAGGGACAGGGGACAAGGCCAGGGCAGTGACCCTGTGTCACACACAGCAAAAGCTCAGGTCCCTACAAGGTCCTACAAGCTCTGTCATCTCTGTCCTCCTTCTCTGTACCCCCCGCGGTAGCTTCATTCCAGCTGCTCCGGCTCCTTGGCTGTTTACCAGCACGTGGGGTGTACCCGGACCTCGGCGTTGAGGATCCCCCAGAGGTTGGCCTGCTTCTGTCCTGCTGCTCCCCTCTGGCTTTGCGCACAGTGAGACCTGCACCGGCTTCCTCCTCCAATGACCACGTACGTCTCCCCGCCACACAGACGTAAACACCCTCGAGACTGTCCTGCACGGCTCTGTAAGTGTCCCGTGGCCCCTAACACCTTCTGACACAGTCTGGGACCCCATCACCGCGACCGTTCACTGCCTGGCAGCCCCCTTCAACAGAGGTTCCATAAGAACAGGGGTCATAGTTTGCGTCCAACCTTATTGTTGTTTTGTGTTGTTTGTCTGACTTACTGATGTAATTCAAGAACCTAGTGAGGGCTCACAAAACTAATTAAGACAGAATAGATGCAGGATGGCAGCAGAGCGGGGCGGCAGGTAACAAGGTGTGTCACCAGCTTGACCAGCAGCTGGAGGACTCCAGCCTCTGTCCTCCCCAGCCTTCCGTCCCCCCCACTAAGGTACTCTTAACTGCAGAAGTCGGACATAGCAGCAGCCCCCAGAAATGCTCCGAGCCTGAGACAGAATTTCTGAGTGGTTCCTGCAGGGGAGGACCCGCTGATGAGGATAAGAAACGAGGGCGGTTTGTGCAGACTTCCTCACCAAACACCCTCGCCCCAAGTGGCTTTGAGTCTATCCTGGTCCAGCTCACAGAGAACGAGCCAGGACCCAGGCCTTAACCCAGCTGCAGAGGCCAGGGAACCTGACAGTTCCATGGGAACGTTTGTAATACACATATCTCACACAGGACTTTGACCCAGCATATATAAAAAGTCCCTGCCCATCAATAATAACATGAGAAATAATCCAATTAAAAATGCACAGAAGTTGTAATCAAATCAAACTCGTCATAAAGAAAGATAAAAATGGCCAATAAACACATGAAGAAAAGTTCTTAACATCATTCGTTATCAAGAAAGTAAAATTCTTATAATGTATTACTACAAAACCACTAAACGTATTCCTCTTAATGACTGACAACACCAAATGAGGGCCTAGAATATTTGTACCTCTCATACGATATGGAAGTTGCCCACAAAGTTAAATATTTACTTATCCTATGACCTCCTCTGCCTTTTCTCCTGGAGTAAGTAAAAACACAAACGTACAAGAAGCTTGTTTAAGAAGGTTCATAGCTTGATACATGAGCCCAAAACTGGAAATGATACATTCATACCATACAGTATTATAGAAAAATGAAAGTGAATGATTTACTAGTACACACAACAGCATAGATTAATCTAAAAACCATTCTTCCACTGAAAAGAGTCTGTTCTCCTGATTCCATGTATATGAACTTCACGATTAGGAAAAGTAATCTATCGGGAAAGAAATCAGGACAGTGGTTGGCTCTGAGGAAGGACAGGGATTGGGTGAGAAGGGGCACAGAGAACTTTCTAGGCTGCTGGAAACATTCTAGTTCTTCATGGGGTGTGGCTTTCATGAACATGGACATCTGTGAAACACACTGAATTGTGTGCCCTTAAGACTGTACACTTCACTGTATTCAGTACCTCAAAAATATATAAACAAAAGAGAAACTAACAGAAAAAGGAGGTTTTAATCATTATCTATCTAACTAATGAAACAATTAAAAACAGTAGTTTGCAAATCTTCCCACAGACACCGGCATAGATAGTTTTATTCATCTATTTTGTCAGAAGTACCTTTCCAGGAATAGATCATTCCAATCTTGTGTGAAGTCTTTCAGAGAAAGTGTATATTCTATCGGCACGTATGGAGAAATTTAGTCACTGTCCTATTAATACTACAAATAAGAGAAAGCTGCCTACATCATTGACTCGTGGTCCACACAGTCCTGAAATCTGGCCAAAAATCAGGACAAGAAAAATAACAGAAAAGAAGGTAAAAATAACATCAGGTGTAAGGGTCACAAGGGAAGAGTCCAAACTGCCATTATTTGTAGGTAATTCGGTCACTTACTTAGAAAAGCCCAAAAGAATCAAACCTCTTTGGACAGGACAGACATTTCAGTGTTTCCAAATATAGCATCAACATATCAAAATCATTTATACTCCAATATACTCACAATAAAAAAGTACATAAAATATAGAAAATAAAATACAGCTACAGCAAAGTCTATGATCTATGTAGGAAATAATCTAGTGAAAACAGGACAAGACCCCAATAAATAAAATTTTCAGACGCGATTAAAGGAGAAAAGCAGAACACCGTATAAATGTATGGAATGACCTAATACTCCAAAGATGACAATTTCCCCCAAATTAATTTATAAATGTAATGAAACTTCAATTAAATCCCAATGGAATTATTTAGGAAACTTGACACACTGATTTTGAAGTTTTTATGAAGGAATAAATGCAAGGAGCTAAGAGTTTTGACAAAGTACAGAGGGAGTCCCAGCAGATCTGAAGACACATCACAAAGCCATGGTGACATCAGGGCGTGGACTAATACAGAAGCAGAGACAAATGCTAGCAGAACCAGGTAGAGTCAGAAACATGCCCTCGGTAGGACAGAGGTGGCCTCAGAAACTATAAGGGAGGACATGGATTACCAAACTAACGGCTGGGAGAACACTTGTGCGCTCTGTGGGCAAGTAAAGACGGGTTCCGGCTCTCATCAGGTGTTTGTGACTTCTACCCTTCACCACGTGTTCCCAGCTGGTCACCTGCTGGACACATGCAAGGGTCACACTCTAGCCCAGTGCAGTGGTTTGGGGTCGGACCCCTAGCTCTGGACAGTGAACTGTGAGTGGAAGTGATGTGTGGATCCTCTGGGCTAAAACATTCACTTGCCTTAAAAACCCTAAATGTTCCAAAAACACAGCAGAGCAGAAGTCACGTGTAATCTCACCACCCAGCGATAAACACCGTTAATATTTTGGGTCATACACGTCTGATATTTTAATGCTTATGTTTTTGTCTCTAAATATGAAAATATATTGTACACACGTTTTTCCACGGAGCAAATGTCCTATTAAGTAGTCTCTCTATTGTATTAAGAGAAGTACATTTGACCACCACGTATGTGATGCTCTGTTTTAGGCGTTTTGGATTCATCGGCGAAACAGCGAGCGCTGCGTTCGTGGGACTCCGCCCGGGAAGACAGCCGAGGGCAAACGCAGTCTGGAACGGAGCGTGCGGGCAGATGGCAAGGTTCGGGGAGCCCGGCGGGGAGCGGAGGGGAGCCCAGGGCCGGGTCAGCAGCCGTGGGGTCGGCGCCGCCCGCAAGGGCTCGGGGACGCCTGGGGCGCAGGGAGCAGGCCCCCAGGTGGGCACGCACCGCGGGGCGCGGACAGCCCAGGAACAGCCGGGGGCAGTGTGGCGGGAACGGAGGGAACGGAGGGGCCTGAGCGGAGAGGCTCGCAGGCCCTTGTCGGGATACACTCAGGACCGTGTCCAGCACCGGAGAGAAGCAGCAGAAAGGGCCGCTGTCCGGTCGCAGACGCGGGGGCTAGCACCCCGGCCACCCGCCTTCTTGCAGGGCCTCGGGGCCTCGCTCCTGCTGGCGGCAGGTCGTTGGCAGGTCTGCAACTGTCCTCGGATGAAGCTTTTTCCTCCTACCATTCCGGGAGCAAAAGCTGGGCGCGTCCGGACTTTGGGGTGCCTCCCCCGGCCCCGGGCACAGAGGACCACCCGCCTGCCTTCATCCCTGAGCTCCTCGGACGCTGCTCTGCAGGGACAAAGCTCCGGGGGCGGGGGCACCGTCCGGGGCCTCGACGAGTCCCAGCCGTGGTGGGACACGCCGGGCGTGAAGCCCGTTCGACCACACGTGGCCTGTCGGTGACCTTCCCAAACCGCGACCCCTGGCGGGACGTTAGGAGATGGTCTTCGGCGGAGGGACTCTGGCCCCGCGGGGAGCTGTGTCCCTCTGTGTTCTCGCCTGCGGGGAGCTGCACTCGAAGGGGCGCTGGCGGGTCTGTGAGGCCCAGGGGTCCCCCGAGCGGCCCGCTCCCTCCCTGGCCCAGCCTCCCTCATCAAGCCGGTGCCCTGTGCTTTCTGTTGAGGTGCCCGCTCGGCCACGCAGCTGCCCGCGCGGACCCCGGGCGCCCCCTCCTGGCCTCGCGCGGCCCGGCCCAGCACCGGCTCAGCGCCCAGCAGGTCCCAGTCCCCTGGACGGGGGCGTCTGAGCCGACCGGGGGGTGCCAGCCCGCACGCCTCTCCTGCATCTAGGAATGAGCTCCCGCCCAGGACGCCGCACGGAGACTCCGCAGAGTTGACAGTGGTCGCCTCTGCAGGGGCGTCCCACTGCCTTGTCATCCTTCGGGGTGTTTGAAATCGCTCTTTTCCACATAAAAGAGTGCAGGCTGCATTACTCGACTCTTCAGTAAGTGATGTTTGAAGTAAGTCCTTGCAAGAGCACATCGGCTTATGGCGCGCTTTCATCACCGTCTCCTGGAGGCTGCGGTCAGGCTGCCGGTCGGCCCCGCGTGCGGGCTGTGGGCTGGGCCCTTTCCCAGCCTGCCTCCCGGTGTCCCTGCGACGTGAGTGCCTTCGTTCCCGCCAGGGGACACTTGGGAAACCGAGGCTTCGGGCGTGCTCAGGAGCGGTTCAGGCCCTCACAGCCGTGAGTGGTTCCTCCGGGATGTGAACCTGAGGCGGACACCCGGGAATTATCCCAGGTCAAGTAAAGGGCAGAGAGCGTGAGAGGTCAAGCCCGGGTCTCCAGACGTCGGCCCCACACGCAGAAGAGAAAGACACCCCCTGTGAGGGCCCGCAGGCTGGCCACCTCGGGCTTCGCCGCCCCCGGGTCCTAGGCCATCACACTTGGGAATCTGGGAGAAGGAAGGCTCAGAATATTCCTAGTGACCTCAGTGTAACATTGAAAGAAGCAGTTCCTGGGGTGAAAGGCCAACTCCAGTCTCTGAACTTGTCGAGCTTTAACGGAAACAGCTTTGGAGTTGGAGTTACGAGACCAAACCCGGGTCCCCAAGTCCACGTACATTACACCCCTGTTAGCTGTGTGACCTTGCATCATTCACTTAACCTCTCTGATCCTGTTTCTGCTCTAGGCTCAGCAGACTTACAGGAAAGGGACTTCACGAAGGCACTGAGGATCACACCTGACTTATAACACGTGTTGAGTAAATATGCAAGTGATACATGCTTGGTGTCGAAAGTCAGATGAGGACCGAGCACGGGCAGGCCGTCTGCGGAGTCCAGGTCAGGCAGCCCCGCAGGTCCTTGGGGCCGTCCCTTCGCACACGCCCGGACCACCCCTCCCCTGCCGTTGAGAACCACTGGCCATCGTAGGCGGAATGGATTGGCCAGGTGCGCCCACTCCAATCACACGAGTCCTTGCACGTGCAGGGCGCTCGCTGGCGGCCAGCAGCGCAGGGCGTGGGGCGGGAGACGCCCCGAGGGACCACCCTCGCTGGCTCTGCAGTGGGAGGAAGGGGCCACAGCCCTGGCGGCTGGTCCGTGGAAGCTGAGATGGCAAGGAGCCGGGTCTTCCCCCGGAGCAGGGCACAGGGCCGGCTGGCACCTTGATGTCCCCTGGGGGAGACCCAGCCAGACCTGCCCCTGCAGAACTGTGAGCTACCCTGTCTCGGGCGGCAGCCGGGGGAGGCTGGGCCCTGGACTGGCCAGTCACGGGGGTGTGCTGTTTCTCTGGTATTCCAGGTTACAAAGAAGAGTCCGCTGGGAAGCGCTGGTGACCTGGGAGAGGACAGGGCGCAGCAGGGACCCTGCCGGTGTGCAGCAGCAATCGCGGAGGACTTCTCGGCGCAGGCGGGCTGCACGGTGAGGAGGTGAGGAGCAGGTGCGCGGTGAAGAGCAGGTGTGCGGTGAGCAACGCGGTGGGTTCTGGCGTCGAAATCCAGAGGGCTGCGTGGACCAGCCCCGGGCACCGCAGGGCTCCGGGAGGACGGGCGCCCGGCAAACCATCACCTCGGGGAAGAGGCCACGTCCTCGAGTCCTGCTGGGCCGAGGCTCGGCCGTGGACTGGGGAGCAGGCTTAGAAAATGCGTGGCTCGAGGAACAGGGACGGTGGGAACTCGCAGCCCCGGGCTGGGGGGACGGCTTGGGAGGAGCGGGAACGCCCGCGTGGCCGCCGTGGCCATGACCGTCAGCCCTGGTCTGCTCTCGGGCACGTCGGCGGCACGGCTGGTGGACGGTCCGGCCCGATGGGGCGACGCGGGAGCTCGGAGGCCGGCCAACCAGGCCGGGAGAGGCTGCTGGGCGCTCAGGGCAGCCCGCTCCCTGGCGTGCGGGGCCAGCACGCCTGCCCGGGGCTTCGTCTGCCTGTTGAGCCCGCTCCCGCCTGCCCCCCGCCACCCACAGGCCGCACGGTTGATGGGAGCCGCCGGACTCCCCGGCCGTGTGCGAGCGGATGGCCGCTCCGTCCCCAGCCCCTGGCGGGCTGGTCCAGGCTGCCTCCAGCCTCCTCGGCCTCCTTCCTTCCCCATCCGTCCCCGCGCAGGGAGGAATGCCCTCCTGGGGGGCACCAAAGGCCGCCCTTGGGCCACATCCTCACCAACGTTCACCCGAACTCTGTCCCGCCCTTGCAGTGCCCTCCTGACAGCCCCGCCCCCGCCCCGGCCTGGGCCAGATGCTGTGGCCAAGGTCAGAGGTGTGACCTCGGCTTGGACGCCCACGCGGACTGCGCGTCCATGGCCCGCTGGTGCTCCCTGCCATCCCAGTACAGCTGCCCCGGCTGCCACTCGCCCGGTGCCCCCAGACCCCGGTTAGGCCCCGCACGCAGCCCAGAGCTGCTCCTCGCTCTGCCTCCGCTCGCTGTTCCTGCCGTCCCCACCCTCCCTCGCCCCGGTCTCCATGCCCACGTCCCATCCACCGTCCGAAGTCCACCTTGGGGACCGGTCCTTCCACGACGGCTTTGCTGGTCTCCCTGGCGGGATGCGACGGCTCCTTCTTCGGGCCCTGGTTACAGTTTCTGCTCCCCTGCAGCAGCGGTCCTCGCCGGTGCTCTCGGAGATCGCACATGCCTGGACGTCACCCCAGAGTCTGACTCGGGAGCCGGAGGGGAGCCCATCTCTCTGTGCTTAGTACACGTTCAGAGGAAGAGCCCAGATGGAGAACCAGGGCTTTATTTTGAGTGTTTCCTCCCGGAGCAAGCAAAGGTGCTACCAGGAAGGGTAGCTAGGATGGCACATCTGACCAGCTCTCTGAACGTCATTGCCACTCCCTTCCGACGCAGATAATGACCCTCCCTCCTGGGGTTGCCCTGAAGCCGCAGGGAGCTAACCCCGTGCACATTTAGAACCAAGTCCCGACGCGTGGTGCACACCGTGACCTCCCTGCCTGGCGCCGGCCGGCTCGCCATGGTTCCTGCGCGGGGACTGCGGCAAGGCCCAACCGAGCCGCCTGCGCTCTGTCCTAGGACGTCTCAGTCGCCTACCGGTCCCTGGCCGCACAGAGCTCTGCATGCGGAGAGGAGCGCATGGGAGAGATTGTGTCCCTCAGCAGCTTAACCGTGAACACTTCTCTTCCTGGAAAAGACGAGCTTTTCAGCAGTGCTAACTCGACTCGCAGAATGCACACACGGCCTCCCCACTTCTGTCCCACCAAGAGGACGCTGCGCTGGAGGGTTCACACAGGCTCAGCCTGCACCGGCGCCCCTAACCTCCGATGCCCGCAAGGGAGGCGCCAACGTGCGGGGGCGGGGCGGGGATGGCACAGGAGACTCAGGAGAGCCAGGGTGAGTTGCTAAAATTCGCTTAAGTAGAAAGTGGCAGAACGCAAATTTGAGCCCAGGTGGTATAATTTCACATGTAGTGTTCTTGACCCCTCCGCACAACTGACCCCAGCAGTGGTCCTGGTGACTCGATCACGGTGTGAGCCTCCACCCTGGTGTGCTGAGTTCAAGCATGCATGACACACAGGAAGTTGTGCCTTCGCTTGCGGGGTCAGACTAGCCGGGTGCTGCCCTGGGGATGCTCCCGGCTTGGTGCGCCCTGTTTCCCCGGCTGGGTCACAGGCCCCCTTGTGAACTTCGACTCCCCCTTCGAGAGTCAGGCACACCTCCACACGTCTAGACAGCATTGCAAGCTGCCTATGCCCATTTCACATGTCTGGGGATAACCTCCACACTTTATTTTAATTAAAGAGAAAACAAGACTAAATCTTGCAATCTGTTTCCTCTTTGGGCCTTAAAAGCAAAGCCACTCTATAAAAATACAGTTGCTCTCTCTGCGGTGGGACAGCACATCTGATCATCGGAGGGGCTGCTGTCCGAGGGGGTGGCGGTCTGGAGCTAGAATGATCGTGCCTGGGATCGTCTCTGTCCAAAACTTAATTTCTTCCACCTTCTTACTCCGCCCGAAAATCCTGTTATGCGGAACAAAGCCTTCGTTTTTAATAAATCATTTGCTTTCTTTCTCTCTCTTGAGTATGTTGACTCAAAAGGCAAATAGTCCCCAAGTTCATACTAAGGTGTAAATGACTGATGGTCGATCCTTTCCCCAGAGCAGGTTTTCGGAGGGAAGAGGGCCTGAGGGAACCTCGGGTTCCAGGCATCGGAAGGTGTGAGAAGCACACATCGTGCGGGCACGCCGCGGCCTGGCCTGAAGAAAGGATTCAGAAAACAGGAATGGGGGCCTCTAAAATCCACGGCGGCCTTCTCCACCTCGCACTAGCGGCTGCTGTGGGCTCACCACAGAGGAGCTGGCGCCATCTGTCCCCACACGCAGGTACTACACTCTTCTTGTCTCCCCCACGCTGTCCTTGCCCACTCCCGGACTTAACTAGTTCCCACCTGCAAGTTCACGCCTCTCCCCCCCCCTCATTTCTTCACCCTCCCTGCCCCCTCCCCTCCGGCAGCCCCGCATCCCCCATAGTTGAGTCTGTTCCTCTTGTTTGCTCATTTTGTTGTTGTTTTTCTCCTTGGGTGAATACCCAGAAGTGGGTTACTGGGACTTCTGGTACTCCTATTTTGATTTTTTTTTGGACAATTCTGTCTAACACAACATGTACAGAAACACCACCAATTTGGGGTTTTTTGTCTGAATCATTATGTTCAGAAGAAAGTACCCTTATGAACCTTGTAAACAAGTCAATGTATCAAAGTAACTAAGGGTAGACCACGGTTAAGACATTCAGTAAGACAAGGTGTTTTCACTAAAGAGCTAATGTGGAGGAAGTCGCAGCATGATTGCATGATTGAGTTGTGTGCCTAGGGATGGCTGCCATGATCATGACCTTAGGACAGCTTGAACAACCTGGGGGGTGGGCAGCTTCCACAGACATACAGGGAATGGATTGCCCCACCTCTGCATGTCTGCATTCCATTTCCCCTTCAATGTCCAGCTCAAAGTCGACCTCCTCCATGAAGCCTTCCTTGATTGCACCTCCCCCTGCCATAGTTTTTTCCTCCAGACTCCTGTAGCATTTCATTTGAACTGCTATTTTTTTTAAGACTTTATTTATTTATTTTACAGAGAGAGAGGGAACACAAGCAGGGGGAGTGGGAGAGGGAGAATCAGACTCTCTGCTGAGCAGGGAGCCCTACTCGGGGCTCGATCCCAGGAGAGATTATGACCTGAGTCGAAGGCAGACGCTTAATGACTGAGCCACCAGGGACCCTGAACTGCCATTAACTTCCCTCCAGTGAGGTAGTACCCATGACAGCCCCTGGCATGTTTTGGATTTTTAGAAAGCATGTGAGAGACACCAGGAGGGACCTGAACTACTTATGGTAGTGTCTCAAAGGTATTACTTACATACTAGCACATGTCCCGTGTCATGCATGCAGAGGCACGCATTTATCCCAGAACACCTGCCCTTGCAGAGTATGTAAGTATATGTAAGTGAGCACGTGCAAAGATCATGCAGGGACATCATCTTGTGCACATAGAGTCGGATAAGAAGGGGGACCAGGGACAGGATTTTAAACCTGACCCTGGGCCCGACCAGGGCAGCCACCTGGTCTGAAAGGTCTGGAGGCCTTCCACATTCCTCCTCTGTGAGCTGGACCTGGCTCCCGGTCATCCCCTGCCTGGACCTGCCACTCCGTCGTGGGCCAGCCGGGTGCCCAGGAGGGAGAGCCTGCCGGCTCATCTCCCAAACAACACACTTGGCACTGAACCCCAGGTGCGCCCCAGCTTAGCCTGTGATGCGTCAACTCCTCTCACTTGTGTGGGGTTGGTGTCACCTGCAGGATGTAGGAAGCCTGGCATCCCAATGTCACAGGAGGTGATCACAGATGCACAGCAAGTTACGTCCGGGACATAGTGAGAGTCTGACGGCCTGTTTACTGTTATCACCATCCGCACTGCTCTCCTCGTCCATCCCAGCGAACACCCAGCGAGCAGACCTCGGATCCTCGGAGGCCAGAGCCCCATGCCCCGGCAGCTGCCCCAGGACCCCCACACCAACCCTGCTTGCTGACTGCCCACGCAGACACGCTCTCCTCCCCGCCAGGGCGGCTGCCTGTGGAGCTGCTGGAACGGGGCCCTGCGTCCCAGGCAAACTGCCGCCACCCCAAGCACGCCCCTCCATGAGCCAGCGCGGCCTTGGCACCTTCCCTACCTAGGAAACGCAAGCCCACACACAACGGCTGACTGTCGCCTTCAGGAGTAACCCCCCAGGCCTTCTCCTAGACCACACAGCTTTGCAAAAGTAAGTCTCTAACCAAAAACCCCAAGAGCAAAGAATAGCAATTTGCCCCTTTTTTTTTCTGTTGAAAGACACCCCCCACCCCGCCCCGTTCTGGAGGACTAAATCACATTAGAAGGTTGCAACAGCATCCTAGCGTAATTAACCCGTGTTGCTTCACATTCCCGATGGGGCAACTGTGGCAGACATGGCTTTTATAAGGGACCAGAAGAGAGAGCAGTGACGGACCCGCAGTCTGGGAGCTGGAGAACCCAGGGCGGGGGGACCCTTCCCGGAGGAAGACCAGGAGGCCCGCGTTTGCAGAACAGGCCGTGCTCCGTCTGAAGATGTTCCCTCTCCTGCTTCTCCTCTGCGTGCGGCCCCTCCAGGCCTTTCCGGCCCCGGGGGCGTCCCCGGAAGAGAAGAACGCGCAAGTCGTTCAGGTAAACGGACTGTCCTACGGGTCGGTGGTCGGCGTGCTGGTTCTTAGGAAACTGTGTGGCTTGTTTCCACTTTTTAATTAAATCGGCCTGAAAGAAATTATGTGGGTGCTCTGTTTGAGCTCAAACATCTCATTCCAGGGATCTGGAGGGCTCCTAGCTGGGGATCCCATTGAGAAGGAAAGCGTGTGTGTGTGTGTGTGTGTGTGTGTGTGTGTGTGTGTGTGTGTGTGTGTGTGTGTGTGTGTGTGTGTGTGTGTGTGTGTGTGTGTG
>LNAC01000608.1:882257-911217 GCA_002007465.1 Ailurus styani | reverse complement strand
GTGTGTGTGTGTGTGTGTGTGTGTGTGTGCGTGCGTGCGTGCGTGCGTGCGTGCGTGCGTGCGTGTGTGTGTGTGTGTGTGTACATCAGTCACCGTACGGTACATCATTCGTTTTTGATGTAGTGTCCGAGATTCACTGTTAGTGTGGAACCCCCAGTGCTCCGTGCAGTCCGTGTCCTCCTGAATACCCCCCACCAGGCTCCCCCAGCCTGGACCCCCTCCCCTCCGTGACCCTCAGCTTGTTCTCAGAGTCCACAGTCTCTCGTGGCTCATCTCCCCCTCTGGTTCCCCCCCTTCACTTTTCCCTTCCTTCTCCTGGTGTCCTCCATGCCATTCGAGAAGGAATGGTCTTGACTATAAAACTAAGTGGTTTCCTTTCTCACTCACCTAAGATTTTCCCCATCTGCTCTATGCAACTCAGCTCCTCCATGTCTGGTGCTTCTGCTTATAAATCTGCTTATAAATCCACATGTTTATAAATTCTGCTTCTAAATTCTGTGGATTCTGCTTATAAACCCACGTGTTTATAAATGTTTATAAAGCAAAACCAATAGCTATTTTCCATCGTTGCACAAAAGTCAGGCCAAATTTCGAAGAAACGCCAGGGAACGCTGTCACGGGTCTATCACACACCATTTCCTTAGCACTGCAGTTTTAGAAAAGGGTTGTCCTTTTTGTTTTGTCCTTTTCCTTCTTTTCTTCAATATCTCTTACAGTGGGAATAGTAATGACCCCCAGGGTTAATGGCGAGAGCTCAGTGAGTGTTGACCGTGTACGGGACGCCCTGCGGGGCATCTCATCCATTCTCCCTGCAACCCTGGGAGGGGGTATTTGTATTCCCACCTGAGAGACCAAAGTGAACCTTAAGTCCTCTAAATGACGTGTCCAAAAACTCAGTTACTCTGTAGCAGAGCTAAGATTGGAACCCAAGCCTCTGAACCCTACAGTCGGGAAGAGCACAGAAGTGCCCTGTCCTGTGTCACCTGCCCGGTGACAGGTGTTCCCGGGCTGTTTGGGCGACAGTGGCTGTAGGCATAGCCTCCCCCCCGCCCCCCGTTTGCTTCCTGATCAGCTTCGGCCCCTTCCAGACGTGCCCCGGCAGGGAAAAGTCTATGCCCACGAGGGCGCTGTTCTTCTCGAGAAACTGTCAGCTCTCATTTGGGAAGCATCAGGGACGGCTGGGACCCGGATTGTCATCCTGGAAGTTTCCCTGCCTCTGTGCACATCTGTCTCGTAGTGAGAATGATGAAACCTTCTCCATAGTAGCAGAAAGATGATTAAAAGAGAATCCACATCGATGCAGTTAACACCTCCAGAAATCCATACGTTCTTGTTTTATATGACGAGGAGCCAGGCTCCTGACCCTGCGCTAGTGTTTCACATGGGGACTCGGACCTCGTGCCTCATGAAATACCTGTTTTTCTGTACAAACACTAACCGGAACGCGGAGGGAGGGGCTGTTCTGACCCATTGTCCCTGTTCTCTCAAAGCCACCCCCGAATCCGTGCTGCTGCTCGTCTGTGGGGTTATTAGGCGCTTAGCGGTCTGCACTGCCCCAGAAAGCATGCACGAGCCCCAGGGAGCTGGCGGCGGGACCCAGCAGGCCCCCTTCGTGTCTGTCTGTGTCCAGGACTACCTGGAAAAGTTCTACCAGCTGCCGAGGCAAGGACTGAGGTCCCAGAGGCAGAACAGCCCCAGCATGATCGTGGAGAAGCTGAAAGAGATGCAGCGCTTCTTTGGCCTGAGCGAGACGGGGAAACCCGACCGGGAGACGCTGGAGGTGATGCGGAAACCTCGCTGTGGGGTGCCCGACAGCGGAGACTTCATGATAACCCCCGGGAACCCCAAGTGGAAGCAAACCAACCTGACCTACAGGTGATTGTCCGAGTCCGGAGCCCGACGGGGGTGTTGTCGAACCTTTGTGACGGGCCGGGCACCGTCCCAGGACACGGGATACACAGGAGACAGGTGTCCCTGCCCCGGAGAGGCCGGAGTCTGCTGTGAGGGAGCAGGGACCCCACAGGCTCTCCTGACCCCACAGCCGGACGCTTTGGTCCTCCTTCTCCGGCAGTCTCCAGGGGACCAGGGTAATGTTGGGCTGCCTCTCTATGAGCCCCATTGAGGACCCCAAATAGGCTCCCTCATTGCTGGGCAGACTAGCCCCAGTTCCATGATCATAGTAACGATACCCAGGATTTGTTCCATACTGTGGTTTGCCAGGTACTGGGCTGAATACTTACCATGTTCTCAATCCCTACAACCCCCCTATGAGCAGGCCACTATTTGTGATGCTCTGAGGAATACAGACACTGAGTTTAAAGACCAGGAATGACCTGTCCAGAGACAGGGCTGTCTGCAGCCTTGACTCCTGCCCCCCTTAGACCCACCCCACAGCTAGTTGGTCACATATACCGCTCACTCCCAGCCAGAGAACTGTGGTCGGCTGATGGCCAGCCCTCTAACCACGAGTCCTCTCCCTTCTCTCACTTTCCAGGATTATTCAGTACACCACACAGTTGTCAGAGGCCGATGTGAAAACAGCTATTCAGAAAGCCTTTCAAGTGTGGAGCAACGTATCCCCCCTGACCTTCACTGAGACCTCGCAGGAAGAAGCAGACATCAAGATCGCTTTTGTCCAAGGAGGTAGGCTCACACCTGTCACCTGTCCTACTCAGACTGGCCTTCCCCGGCTAGACTAGGACGCGGCAGGGACCTGGCACATACTGTCTTGTTTCAGATCATGGCGACAATTCTCCATTTGATGGACCCAACGGGATCCTCGCTCATGCCTTTCAGCCGGGCCAAGGCATTGGAGGAGATACCCACTTCGATGCAGCAGAAACGTGGACCAAAACTTCCAGCAGTAAGTTCCCCAGGGTCATGTCGACATGCAGCTCCTGAGTGAGGTTTCCTCCCATCAGAAGCCCCTCTGGCACGCGCACGCACGCACACACACGCCCGAGATCCTGTAACATTTCACACTCAGGCGGGCTGATCGTTTTACATTTTTGTGACCTCATAATGCTAAGTAAATTTAGGTTTTCAAAAAGCCCTAAGGCTAATTACTGACCTTGCTTTCCTAGGACAGCCATCAAAAAGCCATACACTGTGGCTAAATCCTGCCTGGGCCTGTTTGCATAAATAAAGTTTTATTGAAACAGGGACCCCCTTACTTTTTTATGTATCATCTATGGTGTTCTCACAGTTCAACGGCGGAGCTGAGTACTTGCTGCGGAGAGCACATGGCTCCCAAAGCCTAAAATACTATCGAAAACTTCACAGAAGTTTGGGCACCGCCGCTTTAGGGGACGTCTTTCTTTGTAATATTGTGAAATTTAATGATGTTTGGGAAAAGGTCCTTATTTTTGGAAATCCAGAAATAATCGGGTTCACTGGGAAAACTATGCCCCTTAGAGAAAGTCACCCTATTTTTCGTTATTTCATTTCATGGAGCGCTATTTCAGGGGTTGTTCCTGTGGGACAAGCCACCCCTCACGGGGGAAGCCTGATAAGGAGGAGAGCCAGAGCGCCTGGAGGGAGGACGTGAGGACGGGATGGCGGTATCCCGACCACGTGCACTTCACAAGGCCACGCAGCAGCAATATGCCACAGACGCGTTAGAAAATAGGAAAGGAGCCTTTTATCTTTGCTAGGAACCTGCTCCTCCCACCATTTTCTCAGCATGTGTGTTGTGAGAGTTTATTCTGCCCGTGTCCCTGTGCTAGGTGCTGTGTGTTCCCGAAGATCAAGAATATTCTCCACCACTTTGAATTCCTCTTGCCCTCCCCACTGGTGCACATGGGCATCCCCTCTTACCTGAGCTAAATGATCCAGGTTCCCACCTGGACTGTTTACATCCGATCCCTGCTCTAAGCTTTCCCGGCACCGCAGCAGAATTACACTGGGAAAGCCTGTGGGGGCGGCATCACCCTCCTGCGTAAACTGCCCGCATTGCCTTTCTGGACCACGTCACACCCAGATACCTGTCCTTGGTGTTGAGGGCTCGTGGGGGTCCACATACCCGTCCTCCGTCCTGTCTTCCTGTTTCACCTGCAGCGGCCACACTGCACATTCGCGGCCCCTACATCACACCACGTGCTTCCCAACCTCCCTCCGTTTGCTCGCATGGCACCCCCAGGCCCCCCTTCCAAAATCTCTCTCTGCCCTGCCCCGTGCTGCCCCAGTCTCGTCTTCCAGCTGGAAGTGAGACTTTCTCCTCCGAGCCCAACAGTCGCTGTTTCTCTTTCTCCGCCACTCTCCCCACCGCTCTGTGCCACTCACGCTGTGGACCTGCATCATGACCCACCCCAGAGCCCCTGACAGCGTGCTCCAGGCACTCGGAGCAGTTTCCGGGAAGCACTCAGGAAGGCAAACATGCAAGGATGTGGTGGTCAAGAAAGCAAGCCTTGGAGCCCGGGTCGAGTTGCACTGGGCTGGCTCAGGAAGGTGAACGCTGGTGTCAGAGCACAGGTGTTGCCATCAGCCCGGACCCAGCCCCGCTCGACCACCTACTAGTTGCAAGACCTCTAACGACATATCCAAAATCTGCAGGCTCCAGTTTCTTTACTGCAAAAATATTTCTAAATACTTCACACAAATGTGGTGAGGGTTGAATTGCATCGCACTTCCCTGCATGTAGAAAGTATTCTTTTTTAAGAGGAGAGCATGGAAGACGGTGTCCATGGGGCGGCCGGAGTGAAGGGTTCACCTTGCGCGTCAAGCCCTCGGGCGTCCGCTGGGCCAGGGAGTGGCTCCTGCTCTTGGCCAAGGAGCTTGGGCTCTGTCTGACGGCAGTGTGAGCCTTGGCAGTGGGCTTCCCAAGGGGGAAGGCACTGTGCTCCTGGAAGTTAGAGATGAGGGAAGGAGCGGGGGTTGTCTCTTTCCAACAAGGGGAAGGCAGAGAGTCCTTGAAGCTGCTGGGAGAACTGGGAATCAGGGAGGAGCTGGTGCTGGCTGACGGGTGACCAGGGAGGCGACGCAGGTCCGTCTGCTTCTGGGGCTGGTCACGACCCAGCAGGGTCCTTCTCTGAGCACTGAGACTCCACAGAAGGGGCTGAGGGCCCGGGAGGCTGGAGCGGGCTGCGAGCCCCACGGGACTTCGGGGCCTGCCGCCCCTTCTGCCGGCCTCAGGTCCACGCCCGTGCAATACCAGAGTCCGAATAAAGGCAGTATTTCTTGCTCCTGAGATATGATGAGACGCTTCCCTCACTGGAACCTCCAACCCCCACCTGAGCGCTTCCAGCCTCCATCTCCTCAGGTCCTGCAGGGGAACCGGAAAGAGGGGCGTGCCAAATGGGGCTTCTCCAGGCTCCGCGGGCTTGGAGGCCGCAGTCCTTGAGAGCCTGTAGTCCCTTCCCTTGGAGCCACACGGCGCCACCCGCCACACCTGCTTGCCTTTCAGATTACAATCTGTTCCTTGTGGCCGCCCATGAGTTCGGCCACTCCCTGGGGCTCGCTCACTCCACGGACCCCGGTGCCTTGATGTACCCCAACTACGCCTTCCGCGACCCCAGCACCTACAGCCTCCCTCAAGACGACATCAACGGCATCCAGGCCATCTACGGTAAGGCCGCCGGCCAACCCCGGGCGCCTGGCGAGGCGCGGCCTGTCTAGGATGTGCTTGGAGAGCAGGGGTGGGGTTAGGATTTTTCAGCAGACGGCGGGGAAGGGGGAGCTCAGAATTCGAATTGCTTGACTTCACAACTTACACTGGAATGATCTCTGGAAATCAGCATTCTGACTTAAAATAATAATAACTTTAAGAGGGCCAAGCGTACAGGTACTTAACGCCTTGTGGGAGAGTCTGGTGGGGTTTCTCTTCTTGTGAAAACCCCCACCTTCCTGAGGGGCGTCCAAGGTCCTCCAGCAGTCACACTGGACTGAAGCTTATAAAAAGCTTTTTTTTTCTTTTAAGGTCCTTCAAAGAACCCTGTCCAACCCACCGGCCCAACCACGCCCACAGCCTGCGACCCCAGACTGACGTTTGACGCCATCACCACCCTCCGTGGAGAAATACTGTTCTTTAAAGACAAGTATAACGTTCAACTATTTCTTCCTTTGACTTAACTTACCGGCATAACTTAGAGCTGGATTCTAATCGAGTCCCGGGTTACACATCACTCAGCCTCTCCTTCAAATCCTGGGCTTGTGCACCTTATTGCAATGGGTTGTGTTTTCTGGGTAACTCGAAACGTCCAGGAAAATTAAAATACAAAACAAAACAAAAAGCCGCAAACATGTGTCAACATTCAGATGTGGGCGAGCGGGCTCCGGCTGCTCGGGATTGCCCCACGTGTGTTTACCAGACACCCAAACCTCATCCACCCCCACACGCATTCAGTCCAGGAAACAGACCGATCTCACGATAAGCGGGGGGCAAGTCATCGCCCGGGTTGGGTTTGCAGTCTTCCATTGGCTGCCTTGTGATTGTGGGATCGGGGGCTGATTTGCGTATCGCTTTTGCTGGAAAACTCTGAGGAGTCTCAGCATTTTGTAGGAACAGCAGTGAGCCTCGCCAGGGCGTGCTGAGGGGCCAGGCCCAGGTGATCCTAGACGGTCCCTCCTCGGGCCTCCCCGGAAACCTGGGCAGTGGCCCGCGGGTGGTCAGCGAGGCCGCAGGCTGGCGATGGTGCTGGAACCTGCCTCCGGGACGTGGTCCGCTGTCGTTGCAGTGTCGCGGGCGGGCACTGCCATGGCCCGGGGAGCTGCCCACTCACCCCTGTGCCCCACCAGGTACTTCTGGAGGAGACACCCGCAGCTGAGAAGGGTCGAGCTCAACTTCATCTCTCTGTTCTGGCCGTCCCTGCCCGACGGCATCCAGGCGGCCTATGAAGACGTGGACAAGGACCTCGTCTTCCTGTTTAAAGGTAACTGGCTGCACTTTTCATCCCATTTCGTGGTCCCCGGAGTGAGGAGAAGATCCCTTTGTGGTCCCTTCCCGGATGAGAGGAGGCGAGCGATGAGAGCCTGTCACCCTGGCCGGACGTGGTCAGGAGACCTGGGCCGGGGCGGGACCCTGCCACTGACGGCTCCGTGAGCTGCAGCAGCTCTGCCCGCCTCAGCCCTGCTAGCCCACCTACGGAAGGAGAGCGCCCGGCGTGTGCTCCGTCCCCCACCCTGGCCCAGGGCTGGTGGTGTCCGAGCCCCCGAGGCTGTAAGAGCTGCCCGCATCGAAGGCTCGTGACCCGAGAGAGTCCCCAGCTGTGAGACCCTGCTCATCGGGTTCAGAATTGTTAGCAGGGGCTTGGGAACCACAAGGCCTAGTACAGCCCATGAACTTGACCACCTTGGTCTTTTCAAGACTCTCGTTGCATTGCTCCTGGATGAATTTGCACCCAGACTAGGAAGCGATCCCACATCGTGTGACAGGAACAGAAGAACTTGAGCTAACGTGTAACCTGACTCATTGGCAGGCTGCCGGTACTGGGCTCTGAATGGCTATGACATTGAGCAAGGTTATCCCAAGGACATCTCAGACTACGGCTTCCCAGGCAGCGTCCGGGCGATCGATGCAGCTGTTTACTACCGGAGAAAAACCTACTTCTTCGTGGGCGACCAAATCTGGAGGTAAGGCAGACTGCGGCTGCCACTCGAGATGGAAATCTGCCCATTTACCAGCCACAGACCACTAACCCGCCGTCTGAAGGTTTCTGAAAACCCAGGTGATCTCGGAGAGGCATTCTTTCTCACAAAATGATTGATGTTGCCATGGCTTTGGAAAGTGTTGTTTTTATAAAATTAAAGTCTTCACGATGGTATTGAAGATTCTATGTCAGGAAACAAAGCAAACCTTAATAAAAGCCCCAGGAAAGGATGCAAAAAAAGAAGCTAATTCTCAGGAGATGAATTCTAACACACTCAGGAAAATGCTATTCAGAGAGCCTACAAAATGTGGGGGCCACATTGGACTTTACCTCACTACTGGGGCGTGGGCAGGGGGCAGGAGGAAGAGAGACTGACTATGTGCCCATCAAGGAAATCCTCAGAAAATCAAACCCTTCTTTTGGAAAATAACATTTGCTAGCCATCAGAAGCCTGTTTCAGTGTTAATGCTACCCACATATTTTATAAATAGGATTTTGTACCCTTAGGTAGAGAAGTCCACCATTCTTAGGTCCAGGAAATAAGACATTACAAAGACCAAATGAGAAAATATGTGTGAAGACACTTCATAAAGTATATGTAATTTAAAGAAAACTGTTGTCATCATAAACTACACTGGTTTTAAAACATGGGACTTTTTTTTCCATCAGATATGATAACCAAAGACAATCCATGGAACCGGGTTATCCCAAAAGCATAGCAAGTATCTTTCCAGGAATAGAAACCAGAGTTGATGCAGTTTTCCAACAGGATTGTAAGTAAAACAAACAAAAAACTAATAATAAATCTGTTTAAATTCTTAAAATAGCACTTTTGCTATTTAATAGCAAAATATTAGCACTCTTAGCATAATTAGCAATAGCACTATTGCTATTTAAATGTTATATTGGAAACAACTGAAAAGCTCTGAGATCTACAAGCTAATTCAATACTTTTTTTTTTCTAACAGATGTCTTCCTTTTCTTCAGTGGACCAAAATATTACGCATTTGATCTTAGTGCTCACAGGGTTACTAGGATCGATAGAAGCCAACGATGGCTCAACTGCAGATAAAGCTGAAGCCCAGTCACACCGGTCTGCGCCCACTCTCTGCCTGTGGGAGGGAAGTCTAGCTTGCTTATCCGTGTTCCTGTGTCCTATTTAGACTCTTTTCCACAGTAAGTAACGCTGTTTGCTCTCACTGTCCTCACTGGGCTTGCCTTCCGTGAAAATACATTTGGAGTATCCCGTTGTGTCCACGGCTGACTGAGTTCCTGTGGATTCCGTCTCAGGACGGGAGATGAAGCCTTCCTCGTCACCTCAGTATTCACTCTCTCGATGCTTACCCGACTTCTGAAGTGCTTATATATACCCAAATCTCCTTTATCTGCTCTACACAAATCAGCCCTGGGTTTTGGTGAAATGCAGAGACCAGAAATAGCATCCACAGTACCTCTTGCCTTTCCCGAAAATGTAGGCCTATTCTCCACTCTCGGAAAAAATACTGTGCATCCTTGTTGTGACTTGAGTTGTGTCCTCCCAAGAGAGATAGGTTGAGGTCTGGTTGTAGGTACGACAGACCCGGAACCAGGCATCTGCAAGCTAAGAATGGCCAGCAACCACCAGAAGCTAGGAGGGGGCAAGGAAGGATCCCTCCCAGCACCTTCAGAGAAAAGAACTTTATCCTCCCACACCGTGGTTTTAGACCTGTCACTTCCAGAACTGGAATAGAATAAACTGGGTTGGAGTCTGTGGTGCTTCCTTCCGGCAGTCCTGGGGTATCTACCAGCTGAGTCAACACGAAGAGACAAACTTGAACCCCCTGTAAAGATTATTGTCACCTTCCCCAACGAGGAACAGAAATGGGAGGTACCACGTTCTCTTCTGTCTCCTCTCTGCTCTGTCCGTTTAGAGTCCAAGCAAATGAGCTGGTGATTGGACCTGTTGTTCCGTAGTTCTTTTTCTCCAGGGATACTCAGAAGGACACACTCTACCCATAAGGAGGATTTACTGCACAAACAGAACAGCGCCGGGCACCAAATTCAATGAATCTCATTAAATTAAACTAAGCTGAGATGTGTACCTTTGATAGTGGCTCTTTTCTGTCAAGAACTTTGGGGTTCTGGGACCATAATGGCTAATCCAGATACCAAACATCATTAACATGTCTTATTTGCCATTGTTAGAATATAATGCAGCTTATTACACATTAAGTAAGTGAATAGTATAATATATTTTTTACTAACACATTCCATTTTCTTTTTCTGTTTTTAAATCTCACAGATAATTTAATAATTCGGTACCTTATTCTGGTTCAAAAATTACTGAGCTCGAAATAAATATATTAAATGACTGACTTGTGATCTATGATTTCTGAAGATGCTACCACCCAGTTCATATAAAGTATGAAAATGAGGGCGCCTGGGTGGCTCAGTGGGTTAAAGCCTCTGCTTTCGGCTCAGGTCATGATCTCAGCGTCCTGGGATCGAGGCCCGCATCGGGCTCTCTGCTCAGCAGGGAGCCTGCTTCCTCCTCTCTCCTCTCTCTCTGCCTGCCTCTCTGCCTACTTGTAATCTCTCTCTCTGTGTCAAATAAATAAAAAAAATAAAAAAATAAAATTATTAAAAAAAAAAAAAAAAGAAAACGAATGGCAAATTTCAGTATATTTGCAGCCGTTTATTTTCTTGTCAGAATTATAACATTGACATCAATTTTTTAGACAGTTTCCACTTACAAAATATTTTATAAATATCCAATTTCCTTTACAGATTCCCTCAAATATGTCAGCACATTTTTTCCCAACTTATTTTAAAGATTTTATTTATTCATTTGACAAAGAGAGAGAGATTACAAGTAGGCAGAGAGGCAGGCAGAGAGAGGAGAAGAGGAAACAGGCTCCCTGCCGAGCAGAGAGCCCGATGCGGGCCTCGATCCCAGGACCCTGGGATCATGACCTGAGCCGAAGGCAGCGGCTTTAACCCACTGAGCCACCCAGGCGCCCTTCCCAACTTATTTTACTAGAAGAGAAAACAAACTAGGATCTATTATCATTCATTCATTCATTCACTCACTTATTCAACAATAAGTAATCACCTGCATGTCCCAGGTACTGCTAGGGAGAGAGAGAGAGAGAGAGAGAGAGAGAGAGAGAGAGAGAGAGAGAGAGAGAAGTAACTCATTGCATCAATGTAACAAGTGCGAACATTAGAGTCAATTTCAGACTGTCCTATTTTCTGAGACATCCTATGTCTGTTTTTATAGACATGAAGATGGGAGATTTGGAACACCAGCTAGTTATGCTAGGTTCTTGGCCCAAACTTCATCCATATATATGTTGTTGAGATGAGAACTGAGTTCATGTTATTTCTTTAACCATATTTCACAGAGTCCTAGGAAGTGAACAGCAATATGAAATGAAACAGAGAATTCAAAAATTACGCCTTTTTTTTTTTTTTAAAGTCCTCTTCTTGACAATACGTGTTTATTTTCTGGCTGTTACACTGACGTTTCATGTGATTACAAGAGTTCCAAGAATCTAAGCCTAGAACTTAAATACTATTACTTTTTACCTTGGGTTATATTTCTTCAAAAGCAAAGCCTGAGTCCAGACCTTGGGCAGTTATTTTTCTGGGGAAATGTTCCCAGGAAGCAAGAGTGAGTTAGAGGAGAGAAGCCAATACAAGCAAGCTATTGAGGTTTCTATGACGGGCAATGGGGGCTCGATGCCAGTTGGACCGCCTGAGAAGCCTACCCAACACCTTTCTCTGCTGAAGTCTGGAAGGGATGGGGGCCGGGCATCTGTCCTTCTGTGCCCTCCTGCCTGGTATGGCTCCAGGCTAACGCTGGAGAAGAAAGCAGAAGGCGTGCCAAGGTATCTCCTACATCTTTGTTGATGGAGATTAAAATGATCAGAAACTGGAGAAGTCTTCTCTGGAGAAATTTAGCAGCCCAAGGAAGACTTTTAGATACTGACATCGGCCTCTGTTAACACCTTCTCCCCCTTCCTTTGCTGCGATAAGACCCCAGTTTCACTTGCGGTCATAATACATCCAACTAACAGAATACATTCTGTGGTCTTGCTGACAGCTAGATGTGGCCAGTGTTTAATTTCTTGCCAAAATTGATACGCAGAGTATCGTGTGGGCTTCTGGAAAGAGACTGGGAACTTGCTTTCTCCGCCGTCCTCCTTCCTGCTGCCTGAAATGCACAAAGTCTCCAAACGTGTGAAAAAATCTCCTAATACGAGAAACAGGCACCCAGAAAGAAACTTTGAAGAAATAGAGACAATTTGGGGAGCAAAACAAAATGTCAAGATAGACTTAAAAATAGTATATATTCTCAAAAGATAGGGCGTATTCTACATCCAAAAACCACTGACAAAATGCAAGAAAATAAATTAAACATTCAGAGAATTAGAAGTCTTGGAAACTAAAAACATAACTGGGCTGGAAAATAATGTTGGGAGAAAGTAGTAAAAGGAATATTGGAGCACAGAAGTTCAGTCAACAAGGTCCAACAGATGTGTATTCAGAAAGGGGAAGGGAGGGACGCCCGAGTGGCTCAGTCGGCTAAGCATCTGCCTTCAGCTCAGGTCATGATCCCAAGGTCCGGGGATTGAGCTTCACATCGGGCTCCTTGCTCAGTGGGGAGTCTGCTCCTCCATCTACCTGCCACTCCCCCTGCTTGTGCACCCTCTCTCTCTCAAATAAAATCTTTTTAAAAAGGGGGTGAGGGAAAATTGGGAAGAAATTATCAAAGAAATGACGAGGAAATTTTTCAGGAAGTTTTCATCATGAAAGGGTCTGCTTACCGCCCAGCAGCACTAATGGGAAAAGAAAAAAAGAGGAGAAAACCACCATAAGAGACATCATTATGAAATTTCAGAATAGCTACATAAAAAGAATATTCCCAACATTTTTCAGAAGAAAAAACATCAAGAATCAGAATAAAAGACTTGCCAGCAGCAGCGCTAGATGCTAGACAACAAAGCGAGAATGCCTCGAACGTCCTAAAGAAAATTTATTTCAGTCTGAAATTCTGTAGACACACTCTCCATCAGGTGTCAGGATGGAATAAGGACATTCCTAGGCATGAAAAGATTGAAAACATTCATTTTCCCTGCACCCTTTACACCGCCCACCCCATCTCCCGCCGCTGTCTTTAAGTGTATTGGCTCCAGGAGACCAGATCTCCCAAAGCTCATCTCTCCTGTGCTACCTGCGTCCTGTGGGTCCCTCCACACACCCCCTGTGCTGTCCACATCCACCCACTTCATTCTTCAGGACCCAGGGGAGGGCCCACGTGGCTGAGCCGCTAGGGCACACCCATCAGCAGTGACCCTCGCTTTGGCTCTTCTCACGCTCTGGTGTCTTCCGTACACATTTCGCCATCCTTCTCAGTTCTGTCTGGCATTAATTTCTGCACATGTCTGAATTCCCCAACAGGGTGGGAACCACAGATTATTTATGCTTCAATTTACTGGGACAGGCAAATAGCAGGTGGCCAGCAAGCATGGACTGTTTATCCTAGTTAATTATGGTAATCTGAGTCCTGATCGAATTGTCTTTTCGTGCTACCTTTCTAGCCAAGACTTTCTGGGGTTTCATTCAAAAGAAAATTACTTTATGGGCACCCGGGTGGCTCAGTGGGTTAAAGCCTCTGCCTTCGGCTCAGGTCATGATCTCAGGGTCCTGGGATCGAGTCCCGCATCGGGCTCCCTGCTCGGCGGGGAGTCTGCTTCCTCCTCTCTCTGCCTACTTGTGATCTCTATCTGTCAAATAAATAAATAAAAATCTTTTTAAAAAATTACTTTATAAGCTCTGAAGAATGTCAAAGATAAGAAGAGCTCCAACTTTGCAAGGACAACAGTAAGGACTCCCTATTATATCCAATTCAATAATGAACAGTTATTGTGTTTACTCAAAAACTGCAGATCATGATTGCAAAATCAAGTTAACCTAAGGGGGAAAGGGCTTATCATGACACACTTCATGGCAAATGTCCTTTTCTGGTATTAATTAAATGACAATACGAGCCAATTCATGCCACGTCTTACTCTTGTTTTCTAAATTCTGTGGAAACAGAAACAGGCTTCAGCAGAAAAGAGAGAGGAATGAAGAGCCTTCTGCTTCAATTTTTGCTCCTTACAACGTTTTCTTCTGCATTTCCTGTAGACCGAAAACTGGACACGGAAGAGAACACGCGGCTGGCACAGGTACTGTCTCAATACACGTTAATAACGACTATCAGTAAAAAGTTAATTTTCTGGATTGCCTTGGAACCTAACAAGACAGCAGATGCCTGCAAAAGATTCTGGTCCTTTCCCCTAGCTCTAAGGACACCACGTAACCGTGTGCGGGGTGGAGGGTGGGGGTGGGAAAGGAAAGGAGGATTTGCTGGCACTTGAAGCAATGGGTCCAAGTGGAGACAGAGGGAGGAGAAAGGGAACAGCCCCGGGAGAAATGGAAATCTCTACAGAGGAATGTCTGTACCAACCAGGGGGACCCAACTACGACTCTCGATCCCCTTACCCCTCAATGCACGGCAAACACTTTGCCTTGCAGATTCCCCCTAAAAACCAGTTCAGTGAATCTGCCATATTTGGTTAAATTAGCTAAGTCTGCAACATGAACAACCACGTATCTCTTCTAGAATTTGTTTCAAGGAAACACCCAAATGAAAGTGACAGCAGAAATGTCTAAGCTGTGTGATCATTGCACACCTAGAATCAGCAGACTGTCTTCCCCGGAGGTTTG
The DNA here is from genome assembly GCA_002007465.1 of Ailurus styani. NCBI lineage: Eukaryota > Metazoa > Chordata > Mammalia > Carnivora > Ailuridae > Ailurus > Ailurus styani. The sequence goes on along the minus strand of LNAC01000608.1, from coordinate 896,881 downwards.
GAGTTTTCTGGGTGGTGTGCTTTGGATAATTCTGGGCCCACACAGCTCAAGCACTTGTGGAAGACTGAAAAGCAGGATGACTCTCTGCTTCCTTCCTTTTGTCTTTGCTCCCTCGCTCCTTCCCTCCCCTCACTACTTACTTCTTTCTTCCCACCCACTGCCAAGGAGGACTTCAGGTGACTTTGTCTTATCCTGAGCTACAGATTGGCCGTCCTGTAGTCTGTGTCCTTTTTGTATCTCTTCGATCAGGCATATCTCCAGCAGTTCTACTCTCTTGAAATAGAAGGGAGTCCTCTCGTTCAAAGCAAGGACAGGAGTCTCTTGGATGGCAAAATTCGGGAAATGCAAGCATTTTTTGGATTGATGGTGACTGGTCACGTCGACTCACACACTCTTGAGATCATGAAGACACCGAGATGCGGGGTCCCTGATGTGGGTCAGTACGGCTACACTCTCCCAGGATGGAGAAGATACAACCTCACGTACAGGTAACACTTCTGTGTACTTTCCCTCCCCCCATCCAAAAACACAGGAATACAGCGGGTTATTTTACCGAGCACTTCCTAGGGGCAGGACCCTTCGCTGGTCTCTTTCGCTCCATCCTCCCGGCGACACTGGGAGGTAGGCACCCCTGCTGGGACCACCTGGAACACAGAGACCCTGGAACAAAGTTATTTAAGCGTGGTCAAGGCTTCCCAGCAGCCTGGCTCTGGCACATACGCTTCCATCTCTAGCCTGGGCCACTTGCATACACACTCAGGGCCAGGAGCACGGCCATCTGATGGCAGATGGCTGAAGGTGTGGCCGGAGGATGCTCAAGAGAAGGTGGGAAGAGCCTGGAGTCCAACCAGCTCATGTGAGAGCCGCTTCTGGGCTCGAGTCGTCAACTCTCAGGTGGGCCCGGTGGAGTGTGGTGTTTGCCCGCAGGCATGCCAAGGAAGGGGACTGGCTCATTGACAGAAAGGGGATGGAGTGTGCTTCCGACCTGAGTTGGTGACCTTGACGGCGGCTCTCGAGCCCTCCCGGCAGGCCCTGAAGAAAACTTCTCGTAGCTCTTCCTTCACTTTATTGAGTCTTAGGAATGAAAATAAAAATAGCTTTAGCAAGATAGGGAATGTAAACCAAAGGGAAATCTTTTCCTGAGTAACTAAGTCTTCCAAGCTCTCAAGGGGGACTCGGTGTATGATGCACGCGTGAGACGGACTCCCACGAGCGCCTGAGGAAGCCCGTCCCCACGCACGCACACGGCAAGCTGCACCTGAGATTCACGCTCTCCCTCTAGGATATGACCGTAGGACAGTCACGGAACCTCTCTGAGCCTCCGTCACTGACGTGTTATTATACTCGCTGATGAAGGGAGCAGGTGATAGGACTGGACCACAGAGCATATGTAAAAATGCTTTATTTAAATACTAACATATTATCCCAATGCAAGAACGGCACAATGCTATAGTTACTGCTGTCTATGATTTACAAGGAATGATCTTTTTGTCCCGGTGGGCCTACACGCATGTGTTATCACCCACTGACCTATTTTTGTCCGTTTTGTCCTTTTTGAAGAATCGTCAACTACACTCCAGACATGGCGCGAGCGGACGTGGACGAGGCCGTCCAGAACGGCCTACAAGTGTGGAGCCGGGTGACTCCGCTGACGTTCACCAAGACTTCCAAGGGGATTGCTGACATCATGATTGCCTTTAGGACCCGAGGTAAGGTTTCCGGCAGGGAGGAAAGTGGGGCTATTTCGGTCCCAGGAGATTTGGAGACACTGACCTCTCTCCCCCCTGTGAACTGTATCTCAGTCCATGGCCAGTGTCCTCGTTATTTCGATGGCCCCTTGGGAGTCCTCGGACACGCCTTTCCTCCTGGTCTGGGTCTGGGTGGAGACACTCACTTCGATGAGGATGAAAATTGGACCAAGGATGGAGCAGGTGAGCCCAATTCTCTTAAGGAACAAAATTGTATTACTCTAAAGAATCCCTGAAATCGCTTCACAATTAGTTGCTTTTTACATCCCAGTTGCTCCACAGCTTCCGTAGTCAACATGACAGTGAAGGAGGTGTTTGATATCTATTAGATAATTGTGCTCGTTCAGGTCAGAGCCTTGTCCACACAATGCCCTCGTAAAGATGCTAATCCTTTCATGGTTTGAGCATTCTTTCTGTACTCACATACTCGTTCATACGCCCACAATGCCTGAAAACCGTGCAGGACCTTGGACCGACCACAGAGTTGCACCAGACGAGTTCCAGCCCTTCAGAGCTTCGTGATCTCGTGTGCCCTGAGGCCCGGACCACACACCACCCGACAAGGAAGAGTGTGCTGTGTGTCGTACCAGTGGTAGAGGTCATCCCTGGCTTCGGGACTGAAGGAGACTCTAGGGAGCTGGTAATTCTGAGTTAGTTCATGAAGGATGGTAGGTGGGCTCGTGGCCCCTAGAAGGGCAACTTAAAGGCATGAACTTCCTCTTCTGACACTTGCCCACCTGCCAAGGAATTAGACCCCAATTTTTATTCCTTCAGACCAAATGAGTTGATTCCATTTCTTTTAATATGCCTGCCTGAAACTAAAATAGGAAGGTTTTTATTACTTTTTAAACAAAAAACAAAACTTTACTACAGCAATAATATATGTATCCAACAAGGGAGCAGGTCAGTAGACTCTCGAGTTCCCCCATTCCGTTTTCTGTCATTGACAACAGTCACCTTGGGTCTGCGGTCTGGTTTCCAGGGTCCCAGGAAAACAGAGGCTATGGCTCTCCTGATGGGCGGTACATAAGATCACAGAGTTCAGTCCTGACCAAGTGACTCCTGAGAGTCTATGAGTTAGTCTCGTAGTTTGTGCAAATCAGCACATGGTAGATGTTCTACAAGTTCAGTAAATGAAGTCCATCAGAAGTCCTTCACTCCACATGCACACAACCCAGGTTCCTGATAGAGATGGAGCACACGACAGTGTGCGGGACACTGACCCTGGTCTCGAGACTTTACAGCCGAGGGGACGTGCGATCTCAAACGGCAATTAAAATCAGCACGACCGACACTGGGATCAAGGAAACTAGAGCAAAGTGGTAGGAGCACGTAGAAGAGATCTGAGCCGAAGCACAGGTCAGGGGAGGAAGTGATGCCAGACCCGACTCGAAGGCTAAGCGGGAACTCAGAGAGCCGAGTGGAGTAGAGAGTGCTCCTGAAAGAATAACCCAACCAACTCAAGTACCAGGATTGTGGTGGAAACGGTGATAGGACCCAGATCACGTAGGGTCCGAAAAGCTGGCAGGGTTAATAAAAGGGTTGAAAGTCATTGAGAGGACTTGAATCCTTTCAAAGAGCCACTTGTCCCATCGTGTCCAAACACACACTCAGCGACCCTGCTGCCCACACAAGGGGCACCGGCAGAGGCCAGAACAGAAAAGCCTGAAGGACCTTTAAGTAATCGTCGGTCACTCATGTTTGTTTTGTGCAAACATCCCTGGGCCAGGCTCCATCAGAGAAGGCTCAGCCTTTCCTTTAGGATCCATAGGCTGAGTTGCAAGTGCAAGGACAGTCTTTTACATTTAGAACCTTACAGGCTAATGGGAGAGACAGAGAGATAAAAAGGCAGTTTCACCATGCATGCTGAGACCTCCAGTGCGGGTGTGTAGGAGGCACGTCCAATCACTCTTTCATCCGGATAAACACCTGGATATCCAGCAACCATTATTAAGTGTCCACTACTGATAGGCGGTTAGCAGTCACCAGGGGAAAAGGTGGCTAAGACACAGTCCCTGAAAAGATGCATCACTTGAAGAGAGAAGTAGTCAGTGCAGTGCCTTAATGGCTCTGGCAAAATTAAACACTGCGTCTACGGAAACGCAGAAAGGTGCGTTTAACTCAGCCAGGAGACGAGGGGCTGGCTAAGAGAAGCCTCCTGCAGGAGATGATTCTAGAGGGGTTTCCCGAGCAACAAGTGGGAGAGCTGGACCAGCGGGGGTGGGAGAGAGAATATTCTGGGTAGACGGGATGGAGGTCGTAAGACAGAGAGGTTAGAAGGAAATGGCACAGATGTGAGATGAAAATGATTGCGTATGGTTAGCTCGTGAAATACGAAAATAAACTATGAGTCTGGAAAAAAGGCAGGGCCTAGATCATGGAGGGTGATGGAAAGGACTTAATGCACAGCAATGGAGAACTTCCGAGGGATACAGTTAGGACAAACGTGATCACGTACAGTATAACCCAGCAACAACCAAACACTGGTGGCTTCTTTTTTTTTTCTTTTTAAATAATATCTACTTCTCACGCACCTGTTTCCTGCTTGAACAATCTGATTGTTCTGGATCATAGTTCGGCCATGATATGACTGATACCAATTACTAGTGTTGAAGTATTTCCCAGGTAAATGGTGGCACATACAAGAATTATCCACTCTATGGCAAGCCTTTCCTTCTCTCCCCTTAGTTACTTCCTAATCTCAGATGCAACCATTCTCCTTTTGATTGACCCATATACCTATGTTTTTCCTGTTTCTCTTAAGGATTCAACTTATTTCTTGTGGCTGCTCATGAATTTGGTCATGCACTGGGACTCTCTCACTCCAATGATCAAACAGCTTTGATGTTTCCAAATTATGTCTCCCTGGATCCTAACAAGTACCCACTTTCTCAGGACGATATCAATGGAATCCAATCCATCTATGGTGAGCAACCTCAAAAATCTGAATATATGTGAACCAAATAGGGAGATTTCCAGAAAGAAAGTGAAAAAATCACTTCTTGAAATATCACCATGAAGCAAATATCCACTTGGGTAAGATCCTTCTGCAGGTATTTCCACACGCCTTCTTAATTCACTGCACTCTTTCTTTTCTCATCAAAGGGAGTCTACCTAAGACATCTGCGAAGCCAAAGGAGGCCACCGTACCCCACGCCTGTGACCCTGATTTGACATTTGACGCTATCACCACCTTCCGCAGAGAAGTAATGTTCTTTAAAGGCAGGTAAACCCATTCCCTTAAACACCTCAACTTCCTATGAATATTTTTTTTTTCAAGAGAATTGGGGGTAAATAGGGAGGAAATCATGGAGATGGGGAGAATACGTTCCTTTTCCTTTTATAACTGCTCATACTCTTTGGAATGTTTTACTGTGTATATATATATATCTCTTGCTTGTTTGATAAATTAATTTTTAAATGTTCTGAAGGAAATTTTTAAATTGCTTTTGCATAAGCAGGTGAAGTAGAATCGTTTTCAGTGACTTCGTAGCTAAAATCATACAACCGTTCCAGCAGCGCTGGAGCTGACCTGTACCATTTCGGGAACCGATGGTTCAATGTTGGGGAATATTGTAAACCACTTCACATCACTTCTGTGGCCTGGAACTGGCCACGGTTGGAGTATTTACACCCTAGAAATTAGCAAATGATAAAAATCAGGTCTTTTTCTACCGAGAGCGGCAGACGGTAAACACGAATGTGCAGCCCATTCCTTCATGTTGCGTCAGTGACATGTCCGCTGGGGTAGGAACACTCTTCTCTCCCGGCGTATAACTTCCTGGACTTCAGTTGCAACATGGCCTGTCCACTGTACCATGACCGTATTTTCAGAACAAAGTGTTGGGACATAGACCATCTCACAAGCACAGGGCCACAAGGAAAGAATATTTGAAATCAGTCTCCTTCCGCCCACAGCGACACAGCCCTGGGACGCCCTGGTCCACACTGAGGAACTGGGGCCACTTGCCAGAGACATCAAGGAGGGCTGCCCGGCATGGGAAGGGGTTTTCGGTCTCGTTCATAGACTCAGAACTTTACCGCCCGAGGGGAACACCCAGGGAATATTTTACCATGCGATGATAGCACAGCTTTACTCTAGCAAACATCAGACCAAAGAGTTCTTCTGAGATGCCTGGTGTTGCCTTGGAGGTGTGAGTATTGCTGATTTGGCAAAAGTGAGGCCACCGAGCACTCAGCATTGAGATTTCTATGGGTAGGTTGCTATTCTAAGTGCCCAGGAGAGTGAGCACAAAGGCGGGTCTTGACCTTGGTAGTCACAGAGTAGCAGTGAACTCACAACCACGTACATCGGCTAAAGAAAACTGTGTGGTGCTCCCACTTATTTGAGGAGAATGCTAACCAATTAAACGAAAGACAAGCCTGGGTTCACAGTCGAGCTGTTTGTGTGATCGGTTCACAGCGTTTCCCGTGCAGTCGAGCTGTTTGTGTGAAGCGTTTTTGTTGCTGTTCTAACATAGGTACGTATGGAGGATTTACTACGATATCACGGACGTTGAATTTGAGCTGATCTCGTCGTTCTGGCCTTCCCTGCCAGCTGATATTCAAGCTGCGTATGAGAACCCCAAAGATAAGATTCTGGTGTTTAAAGGTAACTTTGGCCGTGACGATTTCTCTCCTGCCTCTGGATACCTCAACTGGTTGGTGGGTGTTTGAGGGCAAGGACCACATTGTTCGCATGTGAGGCAAACGGAGAGCGCCTCTGCCGTGACCGTGCGTTCCTGTCAGAGAGGAGAGCCAGCCAGGGCCCTCGGTGGCTGTGACGACAAGCGCCGTTCCAACGACAAGGGAGCTGAAAGAAACCTGTATGATAGAAACTAAAAAACTCTTTTTTCTGCCAAGTAAAGGGAACCCATCCGTCTTTTATATTGCCTTTTTACTAGGATTGTCAGATCTGGCAATAAAAATACAAGATGCCTTGAATTTCAGATAAAACACATAATTTTCTATTATAAGCGGGTCCCTTGCAATATTTGAATATACTTACACTAAAGATTAGTCATCGTCTATTTGAAATTCAGATTGAACTGGAGTCTCCTATTTATTGATGCTGTTTTTATATGGATTTCATCAGATTGCTTGCCCTTGAGAATACCTGGGGGCTGATATCTAGGAGAACCTCTGAGCTGTCAGAGTCAGAGAAATCATCAACCCAGCACACTAGTGAGCAGGCTCATTAACTACGGGTGTGTGTTATTTTGGAATCGTGATGATAAAGGCGGCTGAAGAAGGCAGTAAGAATAAATGGGGATAAGAGATGACTAAATCCCGAGAGATGAGGCATCTCATCATTTTCAACTTTCTTTTTCTTAATTTTTTTAAACATTTTTTTTTATTTATTCATTTGACACAGAGAGAGAGATCACAAGTAGGCAGAGAGGCAGGCAGAGAGGCAGACAGAGAGAGAGGAGGAAGCAGGCTCCCTGCTGAGCAGAGAGCCCGATGTGGGCCTCGATCCCAGGACCCTGAGATCATGACCTGAGCCGAAGGCAGAGGCTTTAACCCACTGAGCCACCCAGGCGCCCTTCAACTTTCTTAATACGCCTGTTTTTCCCTCATAGGTAGTAGATCAGAATCTACTAAAGTAGATCACTTTCTCTCTTCCTAGATGACAACTTCTGGGTGATCAGAGGCTATGCTGTTTTGCCCGATTATCCCAAACCCATCCATACCCTTGGCTTTCCAAGACACGTGAAGAAAATTGACGCAGCTGTCTGTGACCACAGCATCAGAAAAACCTACTTCTTTGCAGGCATTTGGTGCTGGAGGTAAGTTTGTGGACAATCGACCTCTTCGTTTTGTTCTGCAGAAAATACCCGCGCGGCCTCACTCCAGCACGGGCAGAAATAACCCTAACCTATAGTCGCCCTAAAGTCACTTATGTTCAAGCCCAGCTCAGGCAGATGGCATTCGCCAAAGAATGTTTCAGTGAGTTCAAAGCTCTTTCTCTGACATAAAAAAATAAAATAAGATAAAGCTTTTTTAATTGCAATGTACTTACCATACAGTGTACTATTAGTTCCTGGTGTTCAGTACAGCGGTTCAGCACTTCCCGACATCGCCGGGTGCTCGTCACGTGGGGCGCCTCCTTCCTCCCCGCCCCCTGTTCCCCCATCCCCCGCACCCCTGGGGACCAGCAGTGCGTGCTCTGCAGCTCAGAGCCTGTTCTGTGAGCCTGAACTCTGGGTGGAACGAATGATGTGACTTCTCTCCCCTCCTCATTTCTTCTTTTCAAGACACTACAAATGATTCAGCCAAACATAATCTTTGACACCTTTGCCGTCATTGCTCGAATTAGTTTTCCTCTACCAGGGCTGCTTTTTCTCCACATCCCCATTTGACTCCAAGCGGGGCAGTGGAAGGAGCAAGCTCCCCAAAACAAAGATCCCCTGGAAACGTTTCCAATCCCTGCACGCAGGTACGATGAAGTGACCCAAAGCATGGACAGAGGGTACCCACGGAGGGTGGTGACCTTCTTCCCGGGAATCGGTCTCCGAGTCGATGCTGCTTTCCAGCATAAAGGTGAGCGTCCCTGCCCCAACCTGTACCGGGAAGAGGGTACCGGGAAGACCTCGCTGGCTGGGAGAGAAGAGAGCACAGAAGTGTAAATGCTTCCCTTTTACTTGGTTGTTTTGTTTTGTTTTGTTGAGGTTGGCCTATTTTTTTTTAAGTTCATCTAACCAACGTAGAGTGCATCATTAGTTTTCGATGTAGCGTTCAACAGTTCATTAGTTTCATATAACTTTTAGTGTAATTTTACTCTTCTCAAGTACCTGTAATAATAAACTCTACCCAGGCAGGCATTCTCTCTAACCAAATTATTGAGTCCTGATTTATGTGTTGTGTTATACTATTCCAAATCTCTGCAAAAAGTACCAAAATTAATTTTACTTATCATTGATCCAAGATAGCCCCTGAAAGACACCCCCTGAAGAGGTTTTGTTTTTTTTAAGATTTTATTTATTTGTCACAGAGAGAAAAAAGCAAGCAAAGAAGCAAAAGCAGGGGGAACAGTAGAGGCCCAGGGAGAAGCAGGCTCCTTGCTGAGCAAGAAATCCGGTGTGGGACTCGATCCCAGAATCCCAGGATCGTGACCTGAGCTGAAGGCAGACACTTAACCGATGGAGTCCCCCAGGCGTCCCCCCAGTGAAGAGTTTTAAGTGTGAAAAATGACGAAGCACATGAACTGGACAGCGACTCTCAAACTATTATGTGTACAGTTTAATGTGTGCACTTGGGGGTTGCGTGGGAAATGACAAAGCCTTCAGAGTTTCTGAGGCAGATGTAGGACGGTGGGTAAGAAGCAGAAACCTGCGGCTTCAGCAGCAGCCCCAGTATTCAGAATGTTCCAGTGAGCTACCACAGCCTCAGACTGAGACCACGGACAACCCCCCTAGAACAGGAGGTAAATGGGAGCCTAGAAAGTTTCCTGAATGACACCACCCTTTTGCAGTGAATGACATCACCCTGCAGTGAAATCTCATGCAAAACTTTAACATCTAAAACAGATGGAGCAGAAAAACTCGAGGAAAATGAGGAAATAGGGTCCAAGGCCATACCCACAGGGCCCTTCTTCACCCCTTTGCTAAGACACTGTTCTGAGACCTAGTATGGGAACCTCTGGCATGAACCCAGTCTGGCGAGAAAGGGGGTCAGCCCCTTGACATTCATGTTCAGAACTTGGCTTCTCCCTTAGGGAAATAAAGTAACAGTATTTCTCATGCTACAGTAGTAAAGTAGAATGTATCGAGATAATACATGAGTTTCTTTTCTCTCCATCGTGTTCAAGTATTTTATTATATGTCTACAGTTAACAAGTGTGGAACCGTCACAGAGTTGTACGAGATAACTAATGATGGTTCTCTCTCTCTAGGATTCTTCTATTTCTTCCGTGGATCAAAGCAATTTGAGTATGACCCCAAGGCAAAGAACATCACCAGAATCATGAAAATTAATACCTGGTTTCGGTGTAAAGAACCATTAAACGCATCATCCGATTTTAGAATCAGTGAGGACGAAGTCCGTTCAGGAGGAGTAGAGGTGTTTTATCATAAGAATTTATACTTGCTTATTTTTAGTGTAGTTCATGTGCTGACAGAAATCTATAGTTCTCAGTAAACTCATAGACCTAAAATAAGCTGCCAGAGGTCTTTTAGTCTGAACTCTGCTTCAGAGTGGACTAGAGCTGTTCCGTCACAGAAGTTGCTGGGCGTAGTTCTAGATGTCTGTTGGACAAAGAGTCCACGGACATTTTGAGCTGCCTGATTCTTTTTACAGGAAGTTATGTTGCATAAGCAAAACTCTTGCTGTACTTTAATCCTATTTTATGCTTTGTGAACTTGAAGAAGCAAGCCATGTGTCTTATAATAACTAAATACTGCAGACATTTATTAAACCAATCTTTAGCACCCTATTTTGTCTGGACCTTTGCAGTCGGAGGCCGATAAACTGCAGCCCTCATCCCTACCCATGTTCTGAACCCACGGAGAAATAATGCTCAGTTGGGAGAGCAAAATGCTACCTTTTTTACTGATAAAACTTACAGCTGTGAATGCACCTATGGGCAAGCTATTTTCCTAATATCAAATTCTAGAATAAGACGTACTTACACCTAAGTCATGGGGAGAAGTGGAAAGAAGCAGGTGCCCACAAGAATGTGAACCTTCTATAGGTTGCTTGGAGCCCAAAGAGAAAGAGAGAGACTAGAGCTCCATGTGCCAAGTTTCTGTTCCCAAATTCACCAATCAAATAAATTATTCCACCTGCCAAAGGGAAGAGAGGGCCTGGAGAGATACTAAAGGTCTTACATGACAGGTGCCCCCCCAATACTTCGGAAACCAGTAGGAGAAGGAAAGTGGTGTTTCCTCCAACCTCCCAAGCATAAGCCAGTGCATTTAACCATTCCTTAGAGAGTTTAAATCAGATTTTATGCACACTGATCTCATATACAAGAAACGTACTTTTCCTTCCTGTGTTTGAAATAGTGGGTTTCACCTGAGCTGAAACCCATAGATGGAAAGTTCCTGTCCTCTTTGTTACACCATGTACTTGTTGAATTTCTAAATTCTTAATGGTTAGATTTTATCTTCCCACCCTCAAAACTAAAACCTTGGTTAAGCTCTTCATGATTTTTCTGACCCAGAAGAGGGGAGGTTGTCAGTTGAACTTGATTCTGATGAGGTGATAGATTGAGCAAGTGTCAGCTAATAGCAAAAATGCATAGAAAATCTCAGGAATTCCTACAATCACATTCCCTACCTGAGTTCATTGTTCCCAGGTTCCTATTAGAAAGGGGTTTAGAAAAGAGTTATTGCATGTTTGCAAGAGAAAGTAAATTTTAAAGAGTACAGCTTAATACCTAGAATATAGCAGATAATAGGTTAGTCTTTGTAAAAAATAGTGTTGGAATAATCAAATATCCAAATAAACACACAAAAAGAACCTCAATCCCTACCTCACATGGTTCACAAAAATTAACTCCAAATGAGCCATAGACCTCTAGTAGAAGAATCAAAAATGCAAAACTTTCAAAAGCAAATATTTTTTAAAAATTCTGTGGCCTTAAACAGAGCTTTTGAGATAGGACATAAAAAGCATGAACCATAAAAGAGAACACTGATGAATTAAATTTCACCAACACTGAAAACATTTGCTCTTCCAAAAAACATTAAAACAATGAAAAGTGAAGTCACACATTGGGAGAAAATATTTTCAAAACATGTTTCTGATAAAGGGCTTGTATCCTGAACATAGAATTCTTACAGCGCAAAAGGAAGACAAACAGCTCCATTTTTTAAATGGCCAGAATATTTGCTGAGTGGCAAATAAACACATAAAGAGATGTTCAACCTCTTAATCCTTTAGGAAATGCTAATTCAAACCACCATGAGACACCACTACATACTCAATGGTTCAAATGAAAAAGACTGCAAATACCAAGCGCTGAGAATAAGTAGAGTAACTGGAACTCTCTTGGAGTGAGAATAAAAAGTTGTACAGCCACTTCGGAAAACAGCTGAGCTACTCCTTATAACGTTAAACGTTCGCTTGCCATGGGATCTGTGACCCCACTCCTAAATATTTACCAGAGAAAAGTGAAAACACGTTCATGCAAATGGTTGTACATAAACATCAATGATCTCTTTCTTTGTGACAGCTGAGACTGGAAACAACCCAAATGTCTATCAATCGGTAAACGGATGAACTGTGGCGCATCCATCCAGACGGCGGGAAACCACACGTGCAACAGTGTGGAGGAATCTCGAAAGCCTTTGGTAAGTGAAAGAAGCCAGACCCAGAAGACTCATTATCACACAACTCCCTTGATATCAAAAATTAGAAAAGGTAAAAGTGAAATGATAGAAAACAGATTGCTGCTGGTCACTGGTGGGGAGAAGGGGAAGACCGGACGTAAAGGGACGTGAGGATGCGGGTGTTCTGTGTCACGACTGTGGCGGTGGCGACACTGCTGAGTGTATCTTTTAAGGCTGCATAAAATGAGTGACTTGTATTATATGTTAACTGTATGCCAGCATCGCCGATTAACAAGAGCAGCGTGGCCAAGTGCTTCGTCGACCCTCAGATGTCGACCAAGCTTCTCTTGTTTCCTTGTGTCTATTCTCAGGTCTGCGGCATAAATGCCTGTGATGTTATGATTCAGGGGCATCTAAGTTGCACTCAGATTTGCTCTGGGCAGTTATCCTCTCCTTGATTTTCAAGAACAATATTGATCCACAGGAGAAGACAAGATTCAATCGTAAAAGCAATCTTGTTTCAACCCCAATGGAATATCTAAGCGCACGGTATTTCTGAGGAGTACATGTTGACTATTAGAGCTGGAGTAAACATCTGCAAGAATAACCCAGAGGACAGATGACATCACTCGGCCTTTGAGACCCAAGTGAACGTGACTTCCACACCCCCACGAGGACCGTAAGACCCTCCGCCAGCCCGCCGTCCCTTCGCCCAGTTCCCTCCCGGCCACGTCTCCTGGGCCCCCGGCCCCTGCTCCTCTGTCTGGCCGCCCCCTGCTTTGCCTTCGATGATGAACCCACGTTCCTATTATTTTTTCCTTTAGAATATACAGCAGTGAGCCTAACTTTGTTTGATTTTCTCTTCCTGGTGCTCTCAAGGCCTTTGCTTTCTTGGAAAAGCAGCGTGAGTACATAGGTTTTTCTCCTCGAGAGGAGCGCCAGAATACATGGTCGCCGTCCTTCAGAAGAAAGCATTTTTAGCTGCCTTTGCTGGCTCGGAGGCTCGGCAGGATCACGGGCCGCGGAGCCAGACGGCTCAGGTTCGTGGCCCACTGCGTCCGCCTAGTAGCTGTGGGACTTCGGGCAACTTCCTGAGCTCTCTGTGCCTCCGTTTCTCCACCTGCGAAAGAGGATAGTGAGAGACCCAGGCTCAGGGGGTAGCTCAGACCTGGGACAACGGGTCACGTTAGAGTTCAGGCAGAGCACGAGCTGGACAAGTGTGAGCCATCATTATTTAATCAAGGGGGCTGAATCATTTACCCCAAAGTACAAACGATTGGAAATACGAGAAGCCGATCTCAAGAGTTTCCCCAAATTGGAATAAACTAGGAAGCAGTTCTTAGCCAGCGGTGCCGTCCATTTACTGGGAACAGATTAACGGGAACAACAGGCTTTGTTGAGGTTGGCTGTGTGAGCCCGTTTTCTCCAGGGTCTGTGACCAGGTCTGGAAACAAAGAAAGAGCTTCAAGAGCAACACGAACAGGACTGCGTTGCTAAGAGTCGTGCATTTTGGAGCTCTGAGCGCCGGACAGGGAACACGAGTGAATTCACAGAGAGGAGGCCCTGGCCCGGAGACCAAGAGGGGGCTCAGCAGAACCTTCCTGTCTGCCGCTCCACTCTCTCCTGCGCTCGCTGAACGAGCCGCTTGTTTCACTGGGAAACAGAGGGATATTCTTCTCTTGGTCTTGAAGACATTTTGTTTGTTTATTTTTTTGAAGACATTTTAAACGCATGACCTGTCTTTCGGCTGAATTCGGTCCCTCGTTTGTCTTCCCGTATAAGGAACCCTAAAAAGGAAGTTCAGTAGCTAAAAAATACCTTTAACGTACTGACGCTGGTCACAGAATCATAAATGTTGTCTATATTCACTCCCTCCCCAGATACCACTGTCTACCTGAAGTTCCCACGGGGAAATAAAAATCCAGTTCTCCCTAACAGGAGTCACTTAAAATGGGATCTCCAGACGAGATCAGGACAGTATGAACAGAATGGTCAACCGTGAATTGAAGACTTCCTTAAAGGGAAAAGTTTCCAGAACAGAGAAGTGATTCTGTCTGACCGCGCTGTATAGTTTCAGGCAGCTTTTATTGCTTAAATGACCCTCAAGCCAGATTTCGTTTTAATCCTGAGATTTCGTGAACTATTTTTGTCCGTTTATTTCTGAACTGTAGAGCTCAATTTTATTCGTAGTAAATACTACACGATTTATTTTCAAGCTTGCTTTATTTATTTAGTCTTTGACAAATTGAGTTCAGCGTTTCAGGTTTCCTGAACTGTTTTTTGAAACTGAGAGAGCGAAAAGAACCCAACAGGGATGATTTCAAGTGGACGAATCCGTGAGGACGAAATGGAAGGTAGAGGCGTCAGCCATGCTCTGGAGACAGGCCGCCCGCGGTTCCAAGTCACCTAGGAAAAGGCGTCATGCCTTCTGAGGTTCCAGGATGGACGTGAGCGTCCCGGGAGCCTCGTGTTAGGGGCCGAGGGGCGACGGATCCCACCCGCGGCCGCACCTGTTACCCTTCGCCAACGCTCGGCGGGGTGGTGCAGCCGAGACGACTCGGTGCGCGTGTCCTCGGCGCCGGCTCTCCGCGGCGCGCGTCCG
>LNAC01000608.1:839459-876719 GCA_002007465.1 Ailurus styani | reverse complement strand
ACGTGCACCTGGCGCTATAAAGCTGGGAGGGCGCTCCCGCGCGGCTAGGCCGGCAGGAGGGCAGGAGGGCGGGCGGGCGGACGGACGGGCCGGCGGGCCGGCGGGCAGGGGTGGGAGGGCAGGCGGGCAGCGGGGGGGAGCAAGGGCTGGCTCCCGTCTCACCGGTGCTCGGCCTCAGGCTCTGCACAAAGGTTGTGCAGTCTTTCCGACCTTTTCCGGGGTTCCAAGTGCCTTCTCAGCCCGGAAGCCTTTCCTGTCCTCGCCCCTCCCCAGCTCCCCGCCCTTGACTGCCCTGCAGTCTGGGTCCACACGTGTGCCTGCAGGCGGCGCGGCGCGGTGAGCCGTCCTTCCCGGGGGACAGGCCCCGTGGGGGGCCAGCCTCTCAGGCTCCATCCCTGAGGTCAGTAGCCGCTCCCGTGGCCCGCGGCGGGTCCGGACGCCGGGTCAGGGGGTTAAAGCTAGTGGTGAAATAGCTTTCCCACAAAGGCCCGCGCCCGCCCGAGCTCCGAGGGCTCAGAACCTGTCTGAAGCGTCAGGACCCTCACTGAAGCAATCGCACAAACTGCTCCAAACGGAGCACGTTCCTCTTCGCGCCGTCTGACCAGCTGGGGAGGGGGTAGGAATTCCTGGCTTCTTCTCGCCCGGGAGGGCTGCCGTGGGCCTCCTCCTCTGTCTTTGCCCCCCAGGCTCTGCGGGACAGCTAGGGAGGGTTGTGGAGCGGGAGCAGCCCCGGGCAAGGGGCGGGGGGGGGGGCAGCGCCAGTTCAGGTGGGGCTGATCTCAGAGAAAGTTCTAGAGCTTGATTTTGCGCACAGTCAGGCTCTGCTCGTCCCCACGGCATTTATCAGGAGGAACATAGCAGGCTCAGCCAGGGAGAGAACCCCAAGTGCAGCCGGGCAACAGGACCAGGCATCCTGGGTCCCCCCGGGAGGCGCACACCTGTCCTCGCTCCGACCCTCGTTGGACCCTCCGTGCCGAGGGCCCAGCCCGTCAAGTCAGGCTTTCAGCATTTTCCGAAATTAAGTCTTCAGCGTTATTGAAAAATCCCCTGCGCCCCCTAGCGAGAACTCGAGTGAGCGGACCCGTCCGTCCTCTGCACGGGGGACCCCCCTGCCCAGCAGAGTGGGGGTGCAGACCCGGGCTTCCTGCCTTCAGTCTTCAGTCGACCCCCCGGGGAGCTTGATAAAATGTGGGTTCTGACGCAGGATGGGCGGGCGGGGCCTGAGATTCTCCCAACACTGAGTAAAAAGGCTGTGTTTCCCCGGGACTGGTGGAGACGACACAGCCCGTGACAAGGTCCCGAGAAGACACGGGAGAGGTGTTCAAACCTTCTTTTCTTCCTACAGAAGGCACAGACCCAGAAACTGCAGTTAGACTGAAAATGTGGGACACCTGGGTGTTCAGTTGGTGAAGCATCTGCCTTTGGCTCGGGTCGTGATCTCGGGGTGCTGCTCCGTGGGGAGCCTGCTGCTCCCTCTGCCACTCCCCTGCTTGTGCTCTCTTGTAGAGAGGACTGCTACGATGCACTCTCATAGCAACCCTCAAATACACAGCATGGTTTCACTATGGTCACCATGCTGTACATTAGGCCCCTGGGACTTAGTTATTTTATAACTGAAAGTTTGCGACCTCTGACTCCCTTCGCCTATTTTGCCCACCCTCCCTTCCCTTGCGTCTGGCAGCCACCAATCTGTTGTCCTGTATCTGTAAGCGCGGATGTTTGTTTTGTTCTGTTTACCCTCCACGTAGAAGTGATGAGGCAGCTTTATTCATCGTAGCCACATGCTGAACACAACATACATGTCCACAATAGATGAATGGTCAATACACTGCGGTTCCTCCACATACAGAGCACTGTTCGTCGATTTAAAGGAATAAACTGACAGACACAACAACTTGGATGGGTCTCCAGACGTTGTGCTAGGTGGGGGAAAAAAGCCGATCGCAAAAAGTCACAAACTGTGATTATTTATATACTATTCTCTAAATGACAAAATTATAGCGATGGAAAACAGGTTACTGATTGCCAGGGATATGGGATGGTAGGAAACCTACAAACATTGCCCCAGGGTCATTTCCTGGCTTCCTAAAATGTAATCATTAGGGGAAACTGGGGAAAGATACATAGGTCCTCTCTGTACAGTCTTTCCAACTTTGATCCTTTTCAAATATTTTAAAGAAGATACCTATGTTAAATTCAATATTTAACATTTGATTTGTGTGTTGCCCCAAAAAGTCTTAAAGACACTAAGGGAGAAAAAAATAAGGTCAAGAATAATATATAATAGAGATGCCTGGGGGGCTCAGTCGGTGAAGTGCCTGCCTTCGGCTCAGGTCATGATCTCAGCATCCTGGGATCGAGCCCTGCATCGGGCTCCCTGCTCAGTGGGGAGCCTGCTTCTCCCTCTGCTTGTGCTCTCTCGCTTGCTCGCTCTTGCTCTATCTCAAATCCCTTTTAAAAGATTTATATATAATATATAGTACATTTTCTATAATATATATAATACGCGCTTATTATTTTTTTTAGAAAGGCTAACTTGTGTATATATCTGCTTTTGTATCTATAGAAGTCTCCTCAGTGATGCTCAAGGGAGTAGTAGTAGAGCTTGCCCCTGGGCAGGAGCGAGAGGGGGGACGGGGGGGGGCACTTGCAAAGGTGCAGTAATGACTGCACAGGACCATAGGCGGGGAGCTGGGACAGTCAGAGCTGAGCAGGGATCTCACCGCCCGAGAGCCAAGGCGGCCCCTCCCGCCTCCCCAGTCCCGCAGGTGTGTTTCCTCCCTTGGCCGCCAGATGGCAGTGGCCTCCCAGACCATTTGAGCTGGAAGGTCAGGAAATCCGCGCGCTGCCTCCAGGCTGGCCTCCGTCTTACAAATCAGGCCCAGACACTTCGCCCCTCCTGTCCTGCCTCCCCGGACCCTGCTGCCCCAGGCATCAGCGCAGCCGGGTCCTCCGTGCGCCTGCTCACGGCCCCTGCGCGCATCAGGCAGGTCCCCGGGCAGCAGGGGCTGTGCTCTGCCCGCCACAGCACCCGCCACCCCAAGAGCCCAACAGCGAACACTTTTCAGATGAAAGGTAAATGAGCACACCCGCCGAAACGACCCTCTCTTCTTTTCCCCAAGAAAGCAAATCCAGAATCAGTCCAACGGGAGGGTCGGTCCAGGGTCGAATCCGACCCGGTCCCCGCGCACCGACCCCGTCCCCGCGGCCCGACCCGTCCCCGCGGCCACCGATCCTCTCCCGAAGCGACCCTCTCCGCTCTCCTCTCCTGTCCCATTTTTAATCATTATTTGAGCAAGTTGATAGCCCGTGTTCGGGTCAGGGTCAAATCGCCCCACCACAGGAGCACCGAGGTAGCCCGGGCGGCGCTCCCGAATTCTGTTCCCGGACTCCGACCCAGCACCGCTGCGGGGGCCGCGCTTCCGCGGGAAAGGCCATTTCCTCCGCTGCGCTGCCCTCCGAAGGGGCAGCGTCTTCTTTGTCCGGTGGGCCCTAACCGCAGGAAGAGAGTCCAGAACGTTCTGTCCTGGCTCGAGACCGAGCACTTGCTCAGGCCCAGACCGGAGCCGGAGGAAGACGCAGGCCCCCAGCTGCGCCTCGCCCAGTCCCGTCGGCCGGGGGTTTGTGTGCGGTCCGCACGCGTCCTTCTGCGCTGAGCTTCGTCGGCCCGGCGCGCGCGCCAGCGCCAGACACGGACGGCGGCCTCGTCCCTCTGCCCACGGCCCTCGTCCCACCGCCCACGGCCCTCGTCCCACCGCCCACGGCCCTCGTCCCACCGCCCACGGCCCTCGTCCCACCGCCCACGGCCCTCGTCCCACCGCCCACGGCCCTCGTCCCACCGCCCACGGCCCTCGTCCCACCGCCCACGGCCCTCGTCCCACCGCCCACGGCCCTCGTCCCACCGCCCACGGCCCTCGTCCCACCGCCCACGGCCCTCGTCCCACCGCCCACGGCCCTCGTCCCACCGCCCACGGCCCTCGTCCCACCGCCCACGGCCCTCGTCCCACCGCCCACGGCCCTCGTCCCACCGCCCACGGCCCTCGTCCCACCGCCCACGGCCCTCGTCCCACCGCCCACGGCCCTCGTCCCACCGCCCACGGCCCTCGTCCCACCGCCCACGGCCCTCGTCCCACCGCCCACGGCCCTCGTCCCACCGCCCACGGCCCTCGTCCCACCGCCCACGGCCCTCGTCCCACCGCCCACGNGGAGATCGGCGTGGACCCGCGGGCGCCTCCACGGCTGACTCTTTCCTTGTTTGCGTTCCACGGACCCGGTGCTTTAGTTTCCTGATGTTTGGCCGCCGCGTGTCGGTATTTTCCAGTTTTGTTCTTGTGATTTATTCCCAGTTCGATCCGGTCGTGGTGGGAAAGGCTGTTTATGCCGGGAGGGAAGGGGCGCCCCGGAGCGGTCGGGAGGCGCCGGGAACGGCGGGGGGGACCCAGGAAGGAGCGCCCCGGTAGGCCCCGCCGAGGCCCGGGGGCTGGGACGGCCGCTCGGCTTCGGAGAGGCGATGCCACCCGCCGTCCCTCCAACCCGTCGGTCCCTCCCGGGCCCCCTGTGCAGCCGGGTTCTCCCTCCGAAGAGACAACCGGCCCGGTGAACGAAGACGAGAGAAACAGGCGACCCTTCTCACCGGGGCGAGGGCGCCCGCCCACGGCCGGGGGACCGCCCGGGAGGAGGCCAGCCGCGGCCACGGGCGAGGGGACAGAGCCCCGGGGAGCTGGCCGGCCAGACGCGCTCGGATCCGGGCACGTAAACACGGTGTAATGTGATGACAGTGTGTACGCCCTGAAGTCAGCACCTTGCCCTGCGCGGACGCCAGCAGGAGGCCCCTAAGTGCTTGCCCGAGCCTTCCACACGGTATTTCCCGGCGCCAACACATACTTAAGGCCGCCGTCGGCTTGCGGTGAGGGGCCGCGCGTGGCTGGCTGCCTGCACCCAGCCGTGAGGCTCGCGGGGCCAGGCCTCTGCTTACTGGGTCCCACCTGAAGGACTTAAGAAAAACACCTACCGTTTCTCCCAGTAATTGTTCCTGTTCTTTCTGGTTTAGAAAGAAAGGGAAATTTGTAGAGCAGTTAAACTCACTGCAAAAATAACCAAAGAAAAGCCAGAGGTCCTTCCTCTGCTGGCAAGGCGGGAAGCTCTTTTTCAGAGAACGTCTAAGGGACCACGTGCAGGAAAGAAGGGGCATCGCAAGCCTGAACCGCTAACCTTGGACAATTCTGCTTGCAACGCGGGCCTTTGGCTGGCTTCTAGAAACTTGGGTTTTGGAAGGGTTCCCACCATTAATGGGTGAGAAAGGCTCACTGCTTAGACGGTTTGCACAAACAATATGGTCTCGGCTGCACACCTGCTTTCCCTCCGGGAGTCTGGAATTGGAGGACACACCCGGCAGAGGCAGCAAGGTGGAGGGGTGCGTCCGCCGTTCTTGAACGAGCTTCCTTGGTGGACAACCCTTCACACATTGTTGTGAAGAGAGTCAGGAGTGTCTATGTGAGTCCCCTGGAAAAAGACCCCTGGAACAGGAATGGGACCCTGGCCTCCCCGCGACTTGGCCCTTTCCACCTTTGCCAGCTTTCCTCGGTGTGCTTCCCCGTAGTAAATCACCTCTGGGAGGACCAGTCTATGCAGAGACCCACCCGTGGTCCTAGCGGACGGTGGAGCCTGGGGCTGGACGTGCGGAGTCCCCCCACACCGCCTCTTGTGTGGTGCCGAGCTCCGGAGACACGAGAAGGTGGTCACAGCCGCAGATCTGAGCTCAGAATCTGCAGCTGGAACAGGAGGTTTGAACTCCAGACCTCAGGTAGAGCGGCGGCCAGGCACGACTGCACACATGAGGAAACATGATGAGCTTCTTGTAGCAACTGAAGAAGGGAGTATTTTGCCCTTGAAAAGCATCATTTAGTGTGTGACCTGACCTCATACTCAAGAAAAGAAAGTTGCTGCATAAGTTAAGTGCTAGTTAACACAGATGATCTTCCTTGAGGGAGAATTACCTCAAAACTAGAAATACAAGGTTCCTCGATGCCGCTTCTCCTTCTCCTTTCTAAAGGCATTTAGAAAACCTTGGATTTACAGGGATCTCAGGGGCCATCAATCTTCTAGCCATGTCGAAGTGTTCTAGAACATTCCTATGAGGTATCGCCTGGTCACTTCCCTTACACCCACAGCTTCTCACAATTTCCCTCCAAGTTTCCCTAAGGAAATATTTCTTTTTGACAAAAAGGAGTTACAAGTAGAGTACAAATCAGATTTGCGAATATGAATGCCTCTATACGTGCCTGGTTTTGCTTAAAAATTCATCTGAATTTGGCTATTTTACTATATGTGTTTGCTTAACCTAGAAATATTGATTCAGACATAACCTGGCACCTGTATATTACTGCAGAGATGTTCATCACCATTTTGGTAAGGGCAGTCTGATATAAAATACATTTTTTAAAGATTTTATTTGTCGAGAGAGAGAGAGCACCAGCAGGGTGGAGGAGCAGAGTGAGAGGGAGAAGCAGAGTCTCCACTGAGCAGGGAGCCCGACTCGGGACTCAATCCCAGGACCCTGGGATCATGACCTGAGCCGAAGGCAGAGGCTTAACCCACTGAGCTGGACCTCCCCAAGCCCTCAGGATAATTGCTCTAATATTCAAGTGCAGGTCTTAGAAATTTTTTTTTTAAGATTTTATTTATTTATTTGACAGAGAGAGATCACAAGTAGGCAGAGAGGCAGACAGAGGGAGAGGGGGAAGCAGGCTCCCCTCTGAACAGAGAGCCCGATGCGGGGCTCGATCCCAGGACCCTGAGATCATGACCTGAGCTGAAGACAGAGGCTTTAACCCACTGAGCCACCCAGGCGCCCCTGTCTTAGAAATTTTTTAAAGAAAAAACCCCAACAGTTATAATATCTAGTGAAAGATTCTACTTGCACAAGAAAAAGGGAGAGGGAGAGAGAGAAAATGAGAAGAAGAGAGAGTTACAATTTCAATAGAAGGGAGTACCTGGAAATCTCAGTCTGACTGGAAGAGCTAGGGGTGAGAGAGACAGAAAATTAGATATAATAACCATGTTTCCATTTTAAAACATACCTTTCCAGTAAGGATCCAAATGCTTCAGATATAATATGGCAAAGACTGAGTGCAGAACGTTGAAGAAAGGGCGTCTGCACGTTTATTCCCCCAGATGCTTTCTTAATGTAGGGTTAGGCACCTGCGCGCCCTTCAGTTAGCCGCCCTCAGCTGCCGTCAGCAATTCTGCACAGGGGTTGGGAATTTATTCTCCAGGCGCACACACACACACACATATATACAGGCCTTTATAAGAGAACCAGGTCTCCTAACAAAAATAACTGCTTGCAAGGCTATTAAATTTGGTGGTTGGCCAAATAGAAGATGTCGTAGGGTTTCAAGGGCCTAAAGAAGTGAAGGTTACACACACACACACACACACACACACACGCACGCGCGCGCGTGCACACACACAGAAGAGAGGGTAGAACCTTGCGGAGGGCCAAGGTCCTACTGAGCAGCAACATTTCCCCAGACATCTGGCTTAAGGACTGGAATTGACTCTAATGACTGGAAACCTGGAGGTAGCAACAGTGTTGGAAAGAAACTGAGACCTTGCTCTGCAAGAAGTCCAGGCTCCCTCTCCTCCTGGTTCTGCGGTTCATCGGCTGCTGAGCTTCTGCAAGCCACGTCTCTAAGCCTGTTTTCCTATCAGCAAAATGGGTACAGCCATGCTCCCCTCGAGGAGCTACGAGAGCCAAGGAGCCACGTCGGCCACAGCACTTGTTCCAAGAGGACGCCGCACCGCCACGACCGGACGGAGTCCGCGCGGCTTGCTCAGGGACAGCCCAGTGCACGCCGACGCTGTCGCCAGAATCTCTTCCGACGCACCCCGGAGGCTGGAAGGAGCTGCAAGCCCAGCTGCCAGACGCCCCAGAGTGAAGGGGCCGCACCTGCGTCCCCCGTCACAGCACGGAGAAACCAGCCGTGCCCTAGTGGAAAGCAAACGCTTGGCCTTTTCCGTTTCAACCCTGGAGGCTGATCTGGCCTCAGAAGTACGGAGCCTCCTAAACAGAGGGTAAGAGCTGAGATACCAGGCCGTCACAGAGGTCGAGGGTGTGCACTCCTGTCTCTGCTCCACGCCAACGCCCCCCTTCTGTACTACACTCTAAAGCAAATGCTCCCATAGGATGATGGAACTCCCCATCCCTAGTCCAACTGAAAACATGTTCACCCTTTGCCCTAACGCTAACAAGTAACAGTCGACCCAAAGTCTTATTATCTGTGGCTTCCACTCCAAGGCCAGGATCTCTGAGCGATACCCATTCTCCTCCGGTCAGGTCCTGATCTCATTTTCCATTCAATATCCTTTAATCTGTGGATAACTTTGTAAAGATAATCATAACAAACAAGTATAAAGCCATGAAGGGAAGGAAGACCATGAATGAGTTCAACCGTCTAGGATACATAACAAAAGGAAATACTGCTGGATTCTTTCTTCTGCTAATGACCCTGAGACTTGCGGGAGCCTGAAGAAAGGCCCCCAGAGATAGATCCACATCCTAATCCTTAAAACCTACAAATGTCATCTCACTTAGAAAAAGAGTCTTTGTGGATGGCACTAAATTCAGGATTGTGAGGCCTTATCCTACATTATTATTGCAAACACTAAACCCACTCATAGTTATCCTTAGAAGAGAGGCGGGGAGACAGAGGAGAAGTCAGTGTGACCATGGAGACCACGTGGAATGATGCCACCACGAGCCAAGGGACTCTCGCGGTCCTCGCCTGGTCTGCCCATCCTGCACACGGGAGCGCGCACTCTGCCTCCTTCCGTAGCCAGCTCCGGACTTGTGTCTCGGGGTGAGCTGTCCTCTCTCCGCCGGGAACTCCGTCCTGCCACGGACCCCAGGGCAGCCTCTGAAGCCACATAGGTCAGACGCAAGAACACTGCAGTTCCCTGAAGAGGACTAGTATGTGTCTCCCCCTTCTCTTCTTAATAAGGGAACTTTCTTTACCTCTTCTTTGTAGGATGTGTTTTGAGCGCCTCTCACTTTCTGATTCCTCTCTGTGGAGGTTCCACTTACGATCCTTTCAAACCGTGGCCTCTCGAACGAGTCACAGCGGTTCAGGAGGGTTCGGGTCAGTACGGAGACAGGGCATCGCCTGGGCCTTCGCTTCGTCTCCTGCGGGATGCTCGCCCCAACCCCACAACGCCTGCAACACAGGGAGCTCCTGGACCAGAAAGCTACTCACTGTACTTCTAGGCCATTTCAGAAGCAGACTGTCAATCGAAACAACCGAGGAATTCCTACTCCTCACTGCGGCTCCCCCAAGACCTGGCTCTAGCCCCTAATTCCACAGGGTAGGGTCAAGTCTTGTTGCACAATTTTAACCACAAATATGATGGGAGTGCCGGTGTATTATGTCCCATTTCTCCCTTTACCTAATTGACATATTTCAAACTCACGTAATTTTTCCCCTCAGTTCAGGCTTCCAGCTTCTCTGTGGGGTTATTGCTACATCCAGCTACTGGAGCCCCGCTGCCTCTGATTTCTCACATCAAGGCCAGAGCAAGCCCTCTACGTACAGAGTCATGCCGTTCCCTATCTTAAGACTCTAGGTAGTTCTCCGTCACTCTCGTCTTCTCAACGTGATTTCCAGGCCCAACGTGACAAAAGTGAACGCCCGATTCGTCTTCTTCCCTCGCCTACCAGCCTTGTGTCTGACGAACAAGTCGTGCCGGACTTCACGAGTTTGCCTGAGCAAGGCCATGTTCTCTCCTCGTTCGGGCCTTTGCACCTGCTATTCTGTTTTCCTGCAACCTCCGCCTCTACCATCCTGTCCTCTTTACATGGCTTTCTCCTTGGCAAGCTTTAGGGGACAAGATAGCCGCCTCCTCCAGGAAGCCTTTCTGACTCCCACCTCTAAGATTCCCCCTCCCATTCCACTCCCTTAGCACGGTGACTGGTACTTGTACCGTTATGTTTATCAGAAGTCATTCTCAAGACCACAGCCAGGAAGTCCACAACCAGATGAAGAGTTGGTACAATCTGTGTACCTTGAAGTGACCAAAGAAGATCAGTCAGAGAGCCCGCACACACTGTGTCGGCCTTCGGAACCCTTTGGCCTTGGAGAGTAGGGGAGGAGGAAGAGCCCCTCTTCCCGGTCTGAGAATGGGGCACAGGGAGCAAGCAGGAAAACGCAGAAATCTGACGGGGAAACGAGGAAGGCTTAAAAACCGCCGTGAGAAAGCCGAGTTAGCGTGGCAAGTGGTGGTGTCTGGCAGCCCTCAGGAACTGAGTCGCCAGCACTTCCCGCCGCCCACGAGCGCTGCCACCCGGACTGCTCCGGCCTTTTTCAGCACCCGGTCGTCAGCTCCGGGTCCGCAGCTAATGACGGGTGCTGGCCTGAGCCGGGGGCCAACGAGAGAGGAAACAGGGAAGGGAAGCACGTGTTGGAAGAGCGAGGGCCGCATTCGTCCACTCAGAGGAGCGCACGGAAAGGCAACGAGACGAAGAAGGACCCCGTTTGGCAAAGCGCTGCCTTTGTCCCCGACGCGCCGTCCTAACCAGCGCCGGAGCGGCCCCGGCTGTAGGCACGCGCCCCAGAACCGGGCCTGGTGGCGCCGTCGTTCCGCCTGGTAGAGAAGAGGGGTCCGGGGCGCCCCCAGCCGCAGCAAGCAAAGGAAGGACCAGGGACAATGACAGTAGTAGGGGGCTAAACCCCAACCCAAAAAGACAAAATGGTATTTATTCGTGACCTCACCACACCCGGGCTCGCGGACAGGCAGCGAGCGAGCTCAGTGACGCGGCAGCGGAGCCGCGCGGCGCCCGGGGTGGCTGCTCGCCGTGGGGACCCTGAGTCACGCGCGGACTGTCCCGCCCGGGGTCGCGCCCCTGAGACGAACACAACTTCACGTGTTGATCCCACTGCAATTTCTTAAAAAGAAAAAATGTTACTTATTCAAAACAAACCAAAAAACAAACAAACGAAACCCTTTGGCTCCGTGTCCTTCCTTTTCCGGATATTTTAAAAGAAAACTGTAGGGTCAGCATCCGTGGCAGGAGTTGAAACTCCTGCCTCCGTAGAGGCCTGGTGGGACCGTCTCCGGCCTGTGGGCCCGCGAGCACGAAAGCTCCTGAAGAGCTATCATAAAGGCGAGGCCGGGTTTAATTACAACGTGCGAAAAGTGCTGCTTCGTCTCTTCTGCTGCCGCTTCTTCTATTTTTCACCTAAACCGCTTCAAACTGCAAATTAGCACTTTAAAAAAGATCGTGGGTGCTCTGGGGCAAAAAAAATAAAAGTAAATGTTTCTGAATTCAGAACGTGATTCCGGCTCCCAGTGGATAGTTTCACTGCTGCTAGAATTTGATAGATTGAGTATCTGCCAAACCTCTCTCCGCGGTTTGTATCCATCTCATGGGGATGGGAAATCGAAGGTGAGTGCAATGTAATTTCTGCTTTCAGTGAGCTCGGAATCTCGTTCGGGAGACAGAAATACGATAAATAACCCAAACTGAAGGAGGTACGTACTGAAATAGAGTTACGTGGAAATGCTGCCTTACAGGAAACGTGTATTGACGACGTGGGGAAAACATGTGCACGGCAGACCGTCAGGCTTTTTCTTCCGGGGCTGCCGTATCCTGTTGTCCTTGTCATCAGACGTGACGACTCCGCCCACAGCCTTGTGGACGGAAACAGCAGAACCGTGACAGTAGATGATGGCGCTCGAGAAGAAGGCTCTGAACCCAAAGTTGGAGCATCCCTCCCTAAAGGCTGCCCGCCCCCTGGCGGTCAGGCTCTTGGACAGGGAAGCCCAAGTGTGGCCTCACCGTCCGAGGTCCACCACGGCTAGAGGGCACAAGCTGCCCCAGAAAGAGCCCCGGAAGAGGTTCGGGTCCCTGCCGCCAACTCCGTTTCACTCAGTGAAGTCCGGTGAGGACGAGCGTCAAGGGAAGCGCCCGACGTCCTAAGAGGCAACCTGCCCCTGTCTCAGGCCGGCGCGGGGGCCTGCGGTGGCCCTGGGGTCATGGCCAGGGTCTGGGGGAGCAGCCCAGCGGGTGCGATGCACTCCGACCCCGAGGTGGGAGGTGACGAGAGCACAGGCCGCTTCCTCCCCTTCCCCCTGGGCTCCGCTTTCAACCAGAGCCCAGATTCCCTTCTTGATACTAGAGACAAAAGAAGGTACACACAAACAGGAAGAGTAAAGCAGTTAAAGTCGAAAGCGATGGCGGGGTCAGAAGCCCTCAGTGTTTATCCCTCCCCTCCGAGCCAAAGTTCAAGTGCTGGGTGGGGTGCACGAGACTGCCCGCGCCCTGCCCTTCTGCTCGCCCTTTCGGCCTCGGGAGCTCTGGCTGGTCACGCTCTTGCACCAGCCCGGCCACCTCACACTGTCCTCTCCATCGGCGGGTCCACGGCTGCCCATCCCAACGCGCTGAGCCAGGCTTGCCCGACCTCCGCAGTCACCCCGCGCCCATGACCGGCCCTCTCTGCCCTCGAGTCCTGCATTACCCTGTACTCATGTGTTAGCAGCTCTAAGCATGTTTGAAGGGATCCAAGTCAAAAGGGAGTGAAATTGGGAGGGTTTTGCAGATAATAATTACTACAATCGTAAGATATAATTTATCTATGATATTAAGTTATAATGGTAGGTTGTACATGAATGTGATACATAATGGCATGTAATGTGTGTGTAATGCTATGTCATAACAACAAACACCATCCAGCACTTTCTATATCCTAGGCACGGTGCCAAGCGTCCGCACACACGATCTCATTCAATTGCTACAACTCAAAGTACAAAGTCTCCAAAGCTTCGGAAGGCTACCTTGCCCAAGACCACACAGCCACGGTGCCCCCTTACCTTGTATCCATCTAAATAGTCAGAGAATCGATAGCTTGTTAACGGAAACGTCCCACCACTATGCAGAACAGACGTGTGCAAAAAGTAGGTGCTCTAGAAAGAGCTTGTTAGGACTACTGTTTTCTTACAAAAACATCACCCGTGTCTCAAACACACCAACAATCCTGTCCCCCAATGCAGTGTTGCCCCCCATTTAGAACCTGGTTAATTGTAAGTGCATCATAACTACGGAATTGTTTCCTTCAAATTTGTCCCAAATTTTTAGGGAAAGGGCTTCCAGAACAAAACTGAGATTTTCTTTAACCATTCTGTGGGTCGTGAGAAACGGTTCGTGGACAGAAGAACGCTGGGGCTACAGAATGGAGAGATCTGTGGCTCTGTTCTCAGACACTAACACCAAATTATTTGAGCAGCCGGATGAAAGCAACACACACGTAACTGCCGCGGGCACTGGAAGCTCTGGGCTCGCGAACCCCTGCGGCGTGTGGTTTAGGACCGCGAGCCTTTATTCCTGCTTCTTCGCGGTCACTACTCCTCACACTGGACTTCATCCACCACTGGCCTTCTCTAAAAACACAATTCTGCAGTGACTTCTCAATTCTGCTAGAACGCTCTCTCTGAAGATTTTTAAATGACGGCATCGCAGAATTTCGGTGTCTCATTTTTTTCTCTTCTTGGGGCAGAAGCCCCGTGACCCCCCCCCCCGGGGTGATGGCGGTTTCCTGTCGCGCGCTCTCCTGGGACGGACACGCCCGGAGGGCAGGCAGGTGCGTACAGTGGAGAACCTGGGGGGAGCGGACCGCTGAAATCTTGGTACTGTTTTTGCCACTTTTCTGTAAGCCTGAGAGGACCTCAAAACGAAACGTGTAAAATATAGGAAAAATTATGTAAGTGAGGAATTTTCGGAAGTAAAAAACCGAGGAAACACAGAGGCGGAGGGAAGCAGGAACGGGGCCAGCTCCTGACTCGGGCAGATGTTGGCGTGAGTGAGCAGATAGACGCGCACCCGCGTCAGGTCGCGGTGCCGGCGAGCCGGCCGGGACCCGTGTGCACCGGCCACGGGCCAGCCCTGCAGGTCTCGGTCTGCGTCTCACGCACGTGCACACACACGCACCCACGCACACGGTGCGCCTCTGCTTCGTTCTCCCCTGTGCCCCCCGCACGCCCCCCCGGGGGGATGCGGCCACAAGGGACCCCAGAACCTCCCGTCCCCATTCGCAGAAAGAGCCCAGTGTCCAACCCCGAATTCGGTCATTATTTCCGTGGGGTCCCCAACGGGCCCCTTCCTGGACCAGTTCAAGGTGGCCGGGGAAATGGGAGCCTGTGTCCCGGGATGAGGTGACCCGGAGACAACTCACAGAATCTGAGAATACGTGGCAGTGAACACTCAAGTGACATGGTGACAGACGACCCCCAGCAGGAGAACTGACATTTCAGGGGAGGCTCGGGAAAAGGAACGGTCCCGTGACCCCTGCTGGGAAAGCCCCCGTGTGCGCCCGTCCCGGGGGGACCACAGGGCAGGACTCTGGGGCCAGGCGGGGCCCCCTCGGACCCGGGCCCCGCCCCCGGCCTGCTTGGCTCCGGCCCGCCCCGGCTCTTGCCCAGACACCGCAGACTCTGTCGCAGGCACGGGTCCCTCTGCCCGGCACACCCTGCCCCCTACACGCTGACGGGGACTCGCTCTCCCAGCTCCTGCTTCCTTCCCCTGTGCCCGCCACGGCGCCTGGCCCACCCGGAGGAGGCTCAGCAAACATTCTTGGACCTGGGTAAACAAAACTCAAAGCAGGGGAGGCCGCGGGGGACCCTTCCGAACGGTTGGCTGTTCACGTGCAGGCAGAGCTCCGGAGGGAGGCCTGGGGGACCCGTCCCCCTGCAGGGCCGGCTGATCGGCGCGCCTCTCGTGGAGCAAGCCGGCCCCGCGGCGGGCAGGGGGCACGCGCTCTGACAGCCCGACCCCCGGCCGCTCGGCGGGCAGCGGAGCTCAGGCGCTCAGGTCGACGACAGCGGCATCGCGGCCTGCGAGTTACGCCAACAGACCGAATGCTCGGACAGACACGCTTGCCCCTCATGGTTCATGACCCGAGGCGCACCGTGGGCCCCCGGCCGGGGCTTCCCACACCCCTCCTCGGTGACCCCCTCACCTCCGTCCTTCCAGGGCAGCCTTCTGCCAGGCCAGGCCCAGTCTGCCGTTGCGGGACAGGAAGCCCTCCGTGCTTTCCCGTCCCACAGTGCTGACATCCACGTGCCTGAGCCCCACAGCGCCGGGGCCCGGTGCACCCCTCTCCTGGCCCTTCGAACACCCGCAGCGAGCCCCCCGAAGCCTCTGCTGCCCCCGTGGCTGCCCGCCGTGGCTCCCCCACCGTGGCTGCCCCTCGCCCCGTGGCTGCTGCGGACGCATCGGGAGCCGCTCTGCTCCCCAGCGGCCTTCCGTGTCTCGCCCACCACGGTCTAGCTCTGAGCCCCGGAGCGCATCTCAGCCCTGCCTGTCGGGTCCCCAGCGTGGGCCAGATGCCTGGCCTGCACCTTCCGTTCTCATCAGAACTGTGGCGAGGGGTGTCCTCCACCAGATAGGTCTCTGCCCACGTTCTCGGCCCCATCTGGTGCACGAAATCACCTTGTGCATGAAAAAACTTCTATTGGGGCACCTGGGTGGCTCAGTGGGTTAAAGCCGCTGCCTTCGGCTCAGGTCATGATCCCAGGGTCCTGGGATCGAGGCCCACATCGGGCTCTCTGCTCAACGGGGAGCCTGCTTCCTCCTCTCTCCTCTCTCTCTGCCTGCCTCTCTGCCTACTTGTAATCTCTCTCTGTGTGTCAAATGAATAAATAAAATCTTTAAAAAAAAAAAAAAGAAAAGAAAAAGCTTCGATTTCCTGGAGTAGGTGCTCCTTGACATCTCTGCAGCCGGTGATCCCCTCAGCTCGGCCCTCCTCCCTCCCCGCTCACCCTGCCGGGCATCTGTAATGGACGAGACCCCATCTGTGGAAAGCCCATCCGGACCCCTTTCCCCTCTCCCATTCTCAACAGTCCAGGCACCAGCAGACTGACCCTCTTCTGCTCTCGTTCGGCCCTCTCAAGACCCCGGTCATTGCACTAATTACACTGTGGGGTACTTGGAGCTTACACCCGAGCCTGTCCCTGGAGGCTCTACGACCTCGGCAGGCAGGAACAAGTTTCCGCGTCCCTCTTGCGCCTCCAGCACTAAGCCCAGGACCAGCATGCAGAATTAATGCCGGAGTTTTCGACTACGTGTACACAGGAAGGACAGACAAACAAATTATAATAAGCAAAGCACGCCACGGAGCCGATCATACAGGTCTTCCGTTTCCTAGATGTGAACTGAACTTAAAGGCACGCCAGTGGAGTCGTTCAAAACTCCACTTCCTGTTTTTAAAAATGTGGGGTGACATTAAAGGAAAGTGTACAAGAACAGTTAAGTATAAATCTTACCGCCTTCACACCACTGTCCTCAGCTCTGCTGGTTTCCTTCCAACTTTTCTGCTCGATGTTTGTGCTTTTCTTTAGCCAACATAGCACCAAATTTGTCCAATTCTGTAGTTCTTTTGGCTAAAATTGTTCTTTTAATATTTTATGCATTGCTATTTTATTTCTAATGACTGAATTATATAATGAGTTGCCATAACGTCTATAACCACTTGCTTATTTTCAGACATTGAGGTGGTTTCCAAGTTTTTGCTCCAGGGTTAGACACAAAACAGACATTTCTGTTTCTTTTCTGCTAAATGACTTTCTTAGTGAAAACTCCTAGGGATGGAATATGACCCAAATACTATAACCCTTTGTATAGCTCTTGGTCTGTATGGCATAATTGCTTTTTAGAAGGATTCTACCCACTTCCAAGGTGAAGGCACGTTTTTGTCACAAAGACTTAGTCCCTGTTTATCTAAGATCTTACTCCAGGTCCTCAATCTCGTCACAGGAGATCTGAGCTCCCAGCACGTAAAAACTGCCTCAAACACTAAAAAGTAACTGATGGTCAACTGGTGAATTAAGTATGAATTAAATGAAATAAATAGATATGAATGAACTTGCATAGGGATTTATTGAAAAAATGTATTGAATGTATATTGAATATAGTGAACAGGTCTGCTTTACATATGCTTTTATTTATATGTATGTATATATTTACAAGTATGTGTCTCAATATACACATATATATAAAATGTGAGAGAATCCTCTGATCTGACTGGTCCACATACACCCTGAACCCCAGCCATCAGGCAGAACCCCAAGTAACTTAACCCCTTCTCAAGCGTCT
Source organism: Ailurus styani (assembly GCA_002007465.1). Lineage (NCBI taxonomy): Eukaryota > Metazoa > Chordata > Mammalia > Carnivora > Ailuridae > Ailurus > Ailurus styani. The sequence continues at coordinate 859,579 of LNAC01000608.1, read as the reverse complement.
CCATCCTACAGTCAAAGACTTCTGGAGCAACTCCACAGACTTCTTTAACAGCTCATTTTAATACTAGCAATGGCTAGAAGATCAAAAGGTTACTCGCGGCCATCTCTCTGACCAAACTGCCTAGGGTATAGACAGGTCTGTTTTCTTCCATTCTCCCTTCCCTTCCCCCTTATCTATTGCTGCGATAAGATGTTTCTCTAATCCTAGCAAAAATTTCTAAGCTTCAAAAAATCATAATTCTAAAATGTTACACGAATGACAAAGAAATCAACAATTTTTAGAAGTTCGGCATTCAAAGTGGGGTGTATTTACTGGAGGAGTCTGAAGGAAGGAGCCTGCAAGGGGGCTGAGGCTGGCTGGGGGATGATTGCTGGAAGCTGGCTCCACTGTGGGGCATTCTTAGTCCATAGGTTGGGACTAAACTCCTTGGAAATCCAGAAGTTAAATCCCTTATGAAAGCTGGGTTATTAGAGATTGAAATGTAAAAACCAGAAGGACAACTGGATTATTTGCAGTGAGAAAGGGCATCACCAGTCAGAGAGCTGGGCCGTGTGCTTGGCCACGTTCTGTGGGGCAACCGATGCACAGGAGCCCTGGGGGACCCAGCGATCTGCCGGCCAGCCCCCAAGCTCCCCTGGGCCCCTGCACACTGTCCGCCCCCTGGAACTGCCAAGGACACAGGCTTTGAGCTCCAGCAGGTCTGGGTAAAAATCCTGGAGATACCACTTCAGTTGAAAAATGACACATCTTGAAGTTGGTGGTGGTTGGTTCCATGTCTGGCACATAATATGGGTTTTAATGGAAGTTCTGACCCCGTAGGGGAAGGCTACACCCCTCTGTTTGATTCCTTATACGGGCTGATTTGAAATGTTTCCCTCTGGGGACAGTCTTGTTTTCCTTATTTCTTGCTCTTGTCATTCAGTCAGTCCTTCAGGCATTCGTCTATGCAGCGAATGTCCGGGGCACGCCTATGTTGTGCCGGACTCTCTCCTGAGTTCTAGGGATAATGCAGCGGACAGACTGGAGCCCTGATCCTCATGGAAATTTCATTCCGGTGGTAAAGGACAGACAACAGACGCCTAACCTGTCATATGTCCATGCATACATTTAATGGCCTTAAAGCTTTACTTTTTCCCACAACTGTTACCTTAACGGTCAATGAACAATAGTATCTTAGAAGTAAGAAAATGTCTTATATTCCTTTCTTATTAACCCATCACAATATTTGTGGGACACCTTTGCAGTTCACGGCCAAAAGTAATTCTGGCGTTTCCCCTTTGTGACCGGGACTGAGCGTCAAGCATCCATTAGCCACGTTAATCTTCTCAACATCCTTCTGACCCAGGTTTCATCCTCCACGGGTCGAAGCAGGAGGCCTTTCAGGAGGCTTCCCAGATCGTGGGGGGCATTTTCCGGGGTGGGTTTTGATGTGTTCCTTGGCGGCCCAGCAGACTCCTCTCTGGGACACACGCCAGAGCGCCGAGGGAAGGAGACGGAGGCGGAGGCCCGGGAGGCCTTCAAGCGCTCGGTGGCAGAACCGCGCAGTGAGGGGGGGCGCCTCTCTCGCGGTTTTGCTTCCCCCACCCTGGGTCCCGCTGGTTCTCCAGCCTGGGGCGCTCACTCTCCCAGCTACCTCATACTTTTCTCCACAAAGGGGCGCCTGGGGGCTCAGCGGGTTAAAGCCTCTGCCTTCGGCTCAGGTCATGATCTTAGGGTCCTGGGATCGAGGCCCGCATCGGGCTCCCTGCTCAGCGGGGAGCCTGCTTCTCCCTCTCCTGCTGCTCCTCCTTTTGCGCAAGCTCCCTCTCTCAAATAATAAAATCTAAAACAAGGTTTCTCTTCAATTAGCCAGAACTGGATTTCACAGCTCAAAACACCAAGGGCTCCCACGTCTAGAAAGTGGCCGAGTCCATGTTTGATTGTAGGTCTGTCTAAATACAAGTCCGTGCCTCTCGCCGAAGTGAGACACGGAGGCGTCAGTTACTCGACGGCTCTTCTCAGCACCCGCTGGTGTTGTTGGATTTAAATGTAGATTTAACATAAGAATGACAGAAAGAAAGCAGACTGTGCTCCCTTCTAAAGAAGAAGAAAATCAGAAAAAGGAAACAGCTAGTGGGAAATTATCAGCCTGAGTTTGTCATTCGGTTTTGAAAGGTCAAGAATGTTGCCTAGCACTGGCCTTGCGGTGAAACTTATTCACACTAATGTGTAAATGACTTATGAGAACATAAACTGTTAATCCTCTTTGGTTTTTGTACACCACGATGGAGGAGTCTTAGTGGGAATGCTGGGATTGATTGCACTCGTGCGTTAGAAGAACAGACACTGGAACTTTCTAGAAATACCTAGATCACCTCTCTAGACAGTCGTTTATTGCAATCGGCTTCCAAAAATGGAATTTAGTGATTCTTCGAGTTCTGTAGGTGAGAATATCTTCTGCCGACCCTGAGTTCCTTACTGCCTTCCACTCCCTGGCTGCCTTGGCTGAGGACCATCGCAAGGACTCGGAGCAATGATCTGGGGGGGAAATAAACCAGAGACGGCCAAGTGGAAGAGTTTCCAGTCCTCCGTCCTTGGTCTTTAACTCCTGCAGCTGCTCTGAAGGAGCAGAGCTGCGGAGAAGAGGAAAGCATGTAAATGCAAATTTTTGACATCCTTTTCTGTCCTCAGACCAAAAGTGACCTCTGAATTTCCTTCTGTTCTACAACAGTCTCAGAGCACAGGACAGAGACGATGTTCACGCGTGCGACAAACACACACTGACGACCCAGGGTTGCTCACTAGACCCGACACACGGGCTTCTCTCTTGTGTGCAGGAAAGTGTATCAGAACACGACTGAGCAAGTGCTGGAGAGCCAGAGAGGGAGAGCGAGGGAGAGAGGGATCAGCACGGGAATAACCTTGAACCTAGTCTCAGTGAGAAGGCAAATCATTCACACATTTTCGTAGCTTAACAAGTACTAGTAATAAGTTATCTGCAACAAACTTCACAAATGACATTCATATACGAGTATGTCACCGCTAAAAACCACGGCTCTGGATGGCCAGGGCGGTGCTGAACGCTTTCTGTGCCTAGAATATTCCTGGCACTTTCTATAGATTTTTTTCATTTCGTCCCAGCCCCCACGATGCTATTTGCTCAACTAATGCAGTGTTTTCCAACCTTAGTGTGCATCAGAATTGCCCAGAAGGCTTGTGAAAACACAGACGGCTGGGCCCCATTCAGTAAGTCGGGGGGGGGGGCGGTGCTGAGAATGGGCGTTTCCAACACGTCCCCAGGTAACGGTGATGCTGCGGCTCCAGGAACCGCACTTGGCAATCACTGACCGAGTCATCCATTCATCCACTCGGAAGGCATTTCTTCAAATCTGCCAGGGGCCTGGCACCAAAGTCAAAAGCTAAGTCAAACATTTTGTAGGGGCTGGTGTCCCCTGAGCACCGTGCTAAGGGCTTTCTTCTGACCTGACCTCCTTTATGACAATCCAACAAAGTAGGTATCTTTCCCCATTTTAAAGACGAAAATACCACAGCCGAAAGAATTGGAGTAACCTGCTCCAAGTCCTAGGAACAGGTGTCAGAATGGGGATTCAAATCTATGTCCGCTGGATGCCAAGTGCTCGTCGGACACCAGGCAGTCCACTGTGCTTCCCCTCCAACACTGAGGAGCTCCCACACAAGACAGACACACATACACACAAAACCAATGTTCAGAGAGGTTACATAACCTGCCCAAAGTCACACAGCAAGGAAGTATCTTAAAACTGAATCTCCCTTTGTCTGATGTCAAAGTGCTCTTCCCACCATAAAAACCATTCCTCCACACTCTCTCTAGATCGAGGTCTATCTTAATCGGAGCCAGGAGAAAGACTATGACCCCAGGTAACCCGAGTGCACGGTTCCGGTTAACTAAGATGCATCTCGTGTGTTAACTTATCCTAGGCTGTTGTGACAGCTAGCAGGCTGCTTGCCACCCTAAGTCCACACGGGCTAAGGCATTGTTTCCCTGGTGATTCAGGATCCTGCTCGTTACTGAGAAACACCGGAGGGGATGCAGAAGATTCCGGCGGCCTATCGACTCTTGAGGGGAGGGAGCCGTGTTACCAAGGAGGAATTAAACTGCATGCTAATCAGACCTCTTCTGTCCTCCGAATGGGAAAAGGCCCCCACACTGAGACTCATCCAATGCTCCATTGGATTGGGTTAAAATTAACCAAGTTCGGCCCAATCTATGTAAGCAGTTGACCAGCTTCAGGAAACTCAGTGTTTTTCTGCTTTGGGAACTTGGTAAATCGCAAGGAATGAAGCTTTTCCCTGACTCCCGTGGGTCCCGGTGTTACCCCGTCATCAGGGAGAGAAGCGAGCTGTGTAATTACCTTTCGAGACATGAGTCATCCCTGCTCCAAGGCCAGACCTGGTGGGCGCTATAAAAGCAGCCGGAGGGCCCAGTGCTCGTGCACGTCTGCCTCGCCCCGGGCTGATCCAACCCCCGAGCCGCCCCGAGGAGATGAAGGTGCTCCCCGCGCCGGGCCTGGCTCTGCTGCTCCTCACGGCTGTCAGGCTGTCCACTGCGGCCCCCTCCCCGTCTGCAGCCGCCCCCAGGACCTCACGGAACAACTACCACCTCGCGCAGGTTTGTGAATCTTTACGCAATTCCTCCGCCCGCCCCAGAAAACCTACAAGGGTATAACGAGAAAACAAGGAAAAATCCGTTATTGTTTTAAGACCCCTCCTAAGCGCCCCAGGGCCGAGGAGAGATGACCTCCCGGACAGCTAAGATCCATGTCCGGTGCACACGGGGGGCACGTGAGCAGAATAAATGAGTCTCCAGGTAGCTCACTTCATACAGAAACTGAAGCAACTTGCAAAAACCTATGCAAGCCAGAAACACGAAGTATTGGAGGACAAATGTCGGGGGGAAATAAGGGCAGCAAAAAAAACCCCCAGGTGTAAGTTCTGCCTGCACGAGGCAGGTTGTCAATGTAGGGCCAAGTGTCCTGGCAGCCACTAGGGAGGTGTCCTGGGTTCCCACGTTAGAAAACGGCTCCGGCGTCCAGCAGCAGCTCGATCCAATCTAAAGTGAACCGTTGGTCCTGGGCGCCTACCCGGTCCACCTGTGAGAGCCTCCCCTCTCTAAAGCATGTCCCCAAGGACCTTACTTATGGCCACTTTCTGTATTTTCCTCTCTGAAGATCTCTCTGAACTGGTTGGTCAGGATGTGATACAAATAATTCACGTTAGAATTTTTGCAACATTTACGTGACTCAAAGCGATTCAATGTTTATTTGCTTCCAAGCGGTTGTCGCGTTGAAGGGAAGGTGGTGATCTGTCATCTGAAGAAACACCTGCAGGGGCACCTGGCTGGCTCGGTTGGCAGAGCGTGCGTGCGACTCTTGATCTCCGGGTTGGGGATTCCAGCCTCATGTTGGGTGTAGGGACTACTTTAAATCTGGGGGAGAAAGCGTCTGACGATGGAACTCCGTTAGTGCAGGTGTGTGGGTGAGCCGTGTTTGGGCCCGGACCTTTCGCCTGCCCGTCGAATGGGACCACACGTCTGTGGCTGCCAGCCGTGCCCCGGGTGGTGTTCCTGCCCGCCTGCTCCACCCGTGCACACGCACACGCCGACTGTTTGCACACGCACCCGTCCTCATTGGTCGGCCCCCGCACCACGCCAGTCACTAAACATTTCATTTCAGCCCGCTTCACAGCGGGCAGCGGATGCCGATGAACTTCCTCTGACCTGAGCCCACTGTTAGGTAAACTAAATTCAAGACCACGTATCTCAGAATCCGGGCGCTATTTCAAACCCATTCCCGGGACCCTGCCGCTCAGGGCCCCTCCTCCCGCGATGTCGCTTTCCCACTCCCGGCGTCATGCACTCCGACTCAGGAGCGAGAGGCGCTGGGGCGTCCGGAAGGTGATGCTGAGGCCGGGACCCCTGCGAGGGGGCCGGAGACCGTGATTGCAGGCCTGGTCCGGACAAATGACAGTCGTCAGGCCAGAGCGGCTGCGCATCCCTGTCGCCATGTCACGAGGCGGGACGGCCCAGCCCCGGGAGGACTAGCGGCCCTTCGCGCCCCAAAGCGGCCGAGCCCCGGGCCGTCTGTGCGGGAAAGAGACCAGAAGGCCTCGGGGGAAGACAGGCTTGTCCGCGGCATGTGGGAAGAAGGAAGAGGTCTGGGGAGGCTGGGGGTCCCTGACGACTTCTGCTCCAAACAAGTCCGCTCTCCTCAGGCTCCCCGGCGACCCGGTCTCAGAAGGACCGTCGTCCAGGGGCCAGGGAAGCTTGGCAAAGCGCACGTCCCCGCCGCGGCCCGGTCACCAGCCCCAGGCAGGAAAGAGGCAAGAGGCACCCTCTTCGGGGAGCCGGGTGCCCTGGGCACACCGCCGCCGCGGGCCAGCGACTGGAGAGAGTGCCTGTCCCAGCTGGTGGCTTACAGAGATGACAGCAGCCCCTCCCCGAGCTGCCAGCGCGCTCGGTAGCCGCGGTCCCTCCCGTCACCCCCCGCCGCGGGCACATCCATCGGAAGGCGCGTGAGAGCCTCGGCCCGGCCCCGCGCCGCGTGGTTCCCTCGCTCGTCCGCGCCCTCCCAGCGTCACAGGGGCACGGGGGCGGTCAGGGGTTGCGAGAGAGCCCACCTGCACGTGACCGCCATCGCCCGATGCGGTCACAGGGGCTGGGGGTCACCCGTAGTTACCGTCGTTGGTCCCTCGCTGTGTCTCCCTGGTAATTAACTGCATCGTGGCTGTGCGCGCCGGCAGAACGGCATCGACAGGGTCCGGTACCACCTGCGGTTCCAGGCACCCCGAGCGTGGGTGGGGGGCTTCTCCACGGAGCAACAGATGAAGCCCCCGAAACACGCGGGTGAAGTCCATCCTTCAGAGGTTGTGGCAGACAGCTTCCTGTGTGTGACGGGCTGGGCTCTGTTCTAAGTGCCGAAGAACCATCAGTGAGCAAAACGAGTCAAATCCCTGTTCTTGGGGATAACGGCACTTACTTGGGGAGAACGGGGGTGCGGGAGGGGGCGGTGCTGGGAGGACATGAGCGGGTAGTCGGTCAGCAAGCACCTGAGATTGTTTCAACGAGATAAGTGATATTGGGGGAAAATGAGCCAGGATAGTAGTGACTGGGACAGTGGACAGTGACCGGGGGACAGTGGAGGACAGTGTCACCGGAGTAGTCCAGGAAGGCTTTTCTGCAGAAGTGACATTCGAGGTGAACCTGAACTATAAGAAAGAGCCGCTCACCTGACTATCTGGGCTGCAGGAGGCTGGCGGCTGCGTCAGGCTGGTGGCAGGAGCCGGGAGACCGTGCACAGCGGGCCTGGCTGCGTCCCAGGTGGCCAGCGGCCAGGGAGGTCTGGGAACCAGGGTCAGGATAATTAGCTTCCACACGACCCTCTTCTTTCCAGAAAGATGGATTGCTTCTTGTGCCCGGAAACACCAGATCGGCAAAATTTTCAAGTGCCATATGCTTCCTCCCAAACCCACAAACACAACAGCCTACACTTAAAAAGATGAGCAGGTTTTCAGTTGGCTTACTTAATGCCCCCTTGTGTCTTTCAAATCCTGCTTTGCTGATGAACATAAAGTCTTTGAAAATGATACACTAATAAAATGCTTAGTCTCGGGGCAGCTGGGTGGGTCAGGTGGTGAAGCGTCTGCCTGCAGCTCAGGTCATGATCTCAGGGTCCTGGGATGGAGCCCCGTGTTGGGCTATCTGCTCAGTGGGGAGCCTGCTTCCCCCTCCCCCTCTGCTGCTCCCCCTGCTTGTGCGTTCTCTCTTCAAATAAATAAATGAAATATTTTTTAAAAGCCAGTAATATCAATACAACATCTAAAACATTTAACAGTTTGTTAAATTGTCCTTAAAAATAATATAAATTTCCATTATCGCATTATTATGAACTTGAAATTAAAGATAATTAAAAATTGAAAGCTTCCAAATACAGACTGTTAAATTCAGGTGTTTTTACTACCATTGTACTTTCTGTGCATGAAGAGATTCTTTTTTTTAATTATTACGTTTGGTTCCTAACTTTGTCATTGATTATTATTTCACAAGAAAATTTTGATTTTTATACTCTTTTCATACACATCACCATAGGGAGTTTCACATATTCCAGAATATAAGTGAGTTATGATTTATTTAAATGCTTCCTTTGCTGGACCCATGGATTATCCCCACATGAATAGTGTTGCTGTGAACATGTCCACACACCAGCCTGTTTAGGATGAATTTTTCAGCACAGATTTCCCAAAGAGTAATTAACAGGTGAAAGGGTGCACACATTTAAAGTCTTCCATACACTTAAAAGCATTTTCGCACTGAGGACCTCCCTGGATCCTGACGCTGGTGTGGTCCGTAGAACAAGCCCCACCTCGTGTTGTAGATGAGCACGCGGAAAACCCAAGACGTGAAGGGAGTTGCCCGAACTTGTCAGAAGGTGGGATTCCTACCCAGCATCCCAAGTCCTCCAGATTCCCTCTCCGCAGCTCAGCCCGAACAGAAGGAAATGTGGAAGAAACCCTATCTCGAATTTCACTGTGTTTTGAAACACACTTGACCCTGAGTTTTAAGTTCTTAACTCTCAAGAAGGAGGCCCGGAATGCACACTGAACAAAGAGGAGACGCTGGGGAGCCAGGCCACAAGGTCTCTATTGCATCCTCTCCGACGCTGAAAGCGAGGCAGAGAGAGGACGCCCGGAGAGCCAACACTAAAATCCTGTCATCTGAACAACGGGGGAATGGGGAAGGCAGGGAGCCAATAGGACAATTCTGGGGGGTCGCCTAGAACCCTTGACCCCCAGGAGTTGGGCCGACAACACCCAAGTGTTAGAATTAACACAGATGCAACATCTAAGTGCCTCTCTGAATGTTTGGAGTCTGGAAAGGTGCGAAAACCTTGTCCATAACTTTGGCAAGAAAGTTTCCAGAATAACTTGGGCCCTGAGTGCTCAGAGCATCTGGGAAGTCTTCAAAGAAACAAACTTGCATATTTTACCTAAAGAAAAAGAGTCCGAATATTAACTGAACATGTACTCTGAGCCTAGAACGGTGTCAGGTGCTATTTTAATCCTATCTTTTGTGGCTAAAGCTTTTGATCTGCAAGTCTAGCAACTTCTGCATATTTTAAAGGAAAAATAGTTTATTGTAAAATTATATGCGTTCAAGTAGAAAAATTATGAAACATGGTAACAGAAAAGTTATTCTCAGTTCCATCACTCAGATGAAACCACAACTCATCCCTTCATCGACAGTTTACAAAACACTTCACTGTGACTCCAGGCTGCGACTGTGGTACGGGAGCGAGGCAGGGTTGGGCCGCGTCTTTATTTAAAATATTGATGTTTGGTTCATAGCGGATTTTGTTGCATTAATTTTGATTTTTTGATGTTGCGTTAAGTGTTTTATTCTTGAATACTGAGTTTTCGGCGATCCTTGTCTTCCTCACCCTGGTCCAGGTTCATGAGCACACCTCTGTGTGTGTAACCGTATGCACACACTTTTCTTTATAAACATGGCTTATCCTGTAAGAATACTTGTCAATCTCTTTCCACATAATATATCATGACCATCGTCTCTCATATGTTGAAATCCAAACGGTCTTAGCCATGGAGCACCTGGTCGTCTACGCCGAGCTTACCTCTGAAAGAGCATAATTCAGACTTACTGTGAGCATCATGTTCTCACAGCATCACCTCGAGCAAAGGGGAATGGCTCCAAAAATGTCATCTTGCAAAAAAGGTCAGAAACATGAAATGCGTATATGCGACGGCCCTCGCAGAGCTGGGAATGAAAGGGCATAGCCCCAGCCATCTCCAGAGCCCTCACGGGGGCTCCAAGGCTGGGGCTCCATGCTGCCCCTTCGTTAACTACGATTCTGGCAGGGATGACGCTGGCCTCCTAGACAGAGTTGGGAAGTCTCCCTTCGGTTTCTATTTTTTGGAACAGCTTCCGCAGACTAGGTATTATTTCTTCTTTGAATGTTTGGTAGAATTCCACTGGGAAGCTATCTGGCCCTGGACTGTTATTTTTTGGGAGGTTTTTGATCACTGCTTTAATTTCCTTACTGTTTATTGGTCTATTCACGTTGTCTATTTCTTCCTGTTTCAGTCTCCGTAGTTTGTTAGGTTTCCAGGAAGGCATACATTTCTTCTAAGAATTTCTAATAATTGTTTCCATTTCCTTGGTGTCAGTCGTGATCTCTCCCCTTTCATTCATGATTTTATTAATTTGGCTCCTATCTCTTTTCTATTGGATAAGTTAGGCCAGTGGTTTATCAATCTTATTCTTTCAAAGAATCAGCTTCTAATTTCATTGATCTGTTCTACTGTTTTTCTGGTTTCTATTTCATTGATTTCTGCTCTGATCTTTATTATTTCTCTTCTCCTGCTTGGTTTAGGTTTTATTTGTTATCCTTTCTTTAGTTCCTCTAGGTGGAAGTTTAGCTTGTCTATTCAGGATTTTTCTACTTTTCTGAGTGAGGCTTGGTTGTCTGTGTATTTCCCCCTTAGGACCACCTTTGTAGTGTCCCAAGGGTTTTGAACTAATGTGTTTTCGTTCTCTTTGGTTTCCATGAATTGTTTAAGTTCTTTGATTTCCTGGTTGACCCATTAATTCTTTAAAAGGATGATTTTTAACTTCCAAGTGTTTGAGTTGCTTCCAAGTTTTTTCTTATGCTTGAGTTCCAGTTTCAAAGCATTGTGGTCTGATATAATGCAGGGAATAATCTCAGTCTTTTGGTATTGACTGAGACCTGATTTGTGACCTAGTATATGGTCTATTTTGGAGAAAGTTCCGTGTGTATTCAAGAAGAATGAGTATTAAAAAAAAAAAAAAAGAAGAATGAGTATTCTGTTGTTTTAGGGTAGAAGGTTCTGTATATATCCATGAAGTTCGTCTGGTCCAATGTGCCGTTCAAAGCTCTCGTTGTTTTTTGTTGTTGTTGTTGATCTTCTATTTAGTTGATCTGCCCAGTGCTGAGAGTGGAGTGTTAAAATCTCCTAATATTAATGTATTATTGTCTGATTCTGTGTTTTGGTTAACAGTTGGCTTATGCAGTTGGTTCCTCTCATATTGGGGGCATAGATATTTACAATTGTTAGATTTTCTTGTTGGATAGACCCTTTAAGAATGACATAGTGTCCCTCTGGATCTGTTATTACAGTCTTCAGTTTGAATTCTAGTTTGTCTGATATAAGAATTGTTACCCCAGCTTTCTTTTGAGGTCCATTGGCGTGAAAGATGATTCTCCATCCCTTCGCTTTCAGTCTGGAGGTGTCTTTAGGTTCACCAAAGGCAAGCAAAACAAAAGCAAAGATGAACTTCTGGGACTTCATCAAGATAAAAAGCTTCTGTACAGCAAAGGAGACAATCAACAAAACTAAGAGGTAACCCACAGAATGGGAGAAGGTATTTGCAAATGACAGTACAAAGGGCTGGTATCCAAGATCTATAAAGAACTTCTCAAACTCAGCACCCAAAAAACTAATAAGCCAGTCAAAAAATGGGCAGAAGACATGAACAGACACTTCTCCAATGAAGACTTACAAATGGCTAACAGACACATGAAAAAATGTTAAAAATCACTAGCCATCAGGAAAATTCAAATGAAAACCACAATGAAATGCCATCTTACACCAGTTAGAATGGCTAAAATAAACAAGACAACAAACAACAAGTATTGGCGACAATACAGAAAATAGGGAGCCCCCCTACAGTGTTGGTGGGAATGCAAGCTGGTACAGCCACTCAGGAAAACAGTACGGAGGTTCCTCAAGGTGTTAAGAATAGAGCTACCTTGTGACCCAGCAATTGCACTACTGGGTATTTACCCCAAAGATACAGATGCAGTGAAAAGAAGGGACACCTGCACCCCAATATTCATAGCAGCAATGTCCACAGTCACCAACCTGTGGAGGGAGCCATGATGCCCTTCAACAGATGAATGGATAAGGAAGATGTGGTCCATATACACAATGGAATATTACTCAGTCATCAGAAAGGATGAATACCTACCCTTTGTATCAACAAGGACGGAACTGGAGGGGATTATGCTGAGTGAACTAAGTCAAGCAGAGGAAGATAATTCTCATATGGTTTCAGTCATAGTGGAACATAAGCAATAGCACGGAGGACCATGGGGGAAGGGAGGGAAATCCAAAAGGGGGGAAATCAGAGAGGGAGACGAACCATGAGAGACTATGGACCCCGAGAAACAGTCTGGGGTTTCAGAGGGGAGGGGGGAGGGGGTAACAGGGTGATGGGTATGGAGGGGGACCCGTGCTGGAATGAGCCCTGGGTGTTATACGTAACTACTGACTCACTGAACACTGCCTCAAGGACTACTTATGTACTATACAGTGGCTAACTGAACATAATAAAAATAAATTTTAAAAATGAAAAAATAAAATCTTTAAAAAAAAAAGATTCCCGCACCACCACCAGGGAAGTGAGTTACCCCGGCCAGCAGGGTGGGGGTGAGGATTGGCTGACCCCCCCCAGGAGCACCTTGTCCGAACAAGCCAGCGCACCTTACTCCTTTTAATTGTCTCCTGAACAAGTACAGTCCACAGCCACAGCAGAAAACTCTGGGGTCTAGGAAAGGACGAAAAATAATTCGTCACCCGTAGGGTTACAACCCAGAGGGAAACAAGTCTGATACAGACCTATTTCTTTCCATTATTAACGTTACTCGTGTTCACACAAATTACATGTATATGTTAATTACCAATATACAAATTGACATCAATTTTCAATGTTAATTTGCATATTAACCTTATGTTAGTATATAATAAACAGGAGTTTAATATGTACGCATATATAGGGTTTGATTTATTTTAGACATTATGCTTATAATCTGTATAAAGACTTTATACTGTCATTACACTGAGTGTGTTATTCCATGCCATTAAATATTTTTCCAAAATGGGATCTTAGAGGCTTAGTATTACTTCATATGAATATGTAATAATATGCCCAAAAAAATCTGCTATGGTTAGACATGTAGCTTTCAGTGTTTTATTATTTATGTACATAACTGTGTACATACAGAGTAAATCCTACACATAATTTATATAGAATATAATGAAATATAGTTAGTTCATGTGATAAATATTTATATGCACTAAATAAATGCTTCATGTGTAATATATAAATATAAAATGTTATGCAAAATAAAACATACATATAACTCTTCAGCTGTTCCGTGTTTCCCTGACATACGGTGGACAGTTGAAACCCTTGGGCCAGCACCAGGCTCTGGCTCTCACCCCACCTAGAAAAGTGTCTTGAATGATAAATTTAGAGGTTTTAAGCCACACTGTGCACACGAAAGGCTTATAAACTATGGGTAATTTTACTTGCCTCGGGGGGACCAAGGGGCAGTCGCGGAAGGCTGCTCCGGGAAGACAGGTTCAACCACACTGTGCTCACGGTGATGGGAAGCCAACTGGGAAAGGAACAGGCCGTCTGCCTTCGGATAAGATGGGTGGATAAGCATCAGAAGGCCTCCGAGCATTAAAATCCTGTCCATCGTGCATAATGTACAAGGAAAACATGGTACCAGGGACTGTCTTCTTGGGAAATAGACTAGTCTTGGTTGTGCAAATTGGGTCAAGATTTCAATGACAAATAAATGCTCTGTGGGGAAAGCGTTCACATTAATTTCCTTCCGTTACTGTTTCCTCCTGGAATAACGAGCCCTTATAGGAAAACTATAAAATGCAAGTGAGTCAGAGAAAGAAACCGCACAATCCCCACCACCCAGACACCACCATGGTTAATAACGCGGCATCTATCTGTCAAAGCTTTATCTAGGCGAACATACCTCATTTTTTTTCAAAGATGGGAATCCGCGGTCCACGCTGTTTTTAGCTTGTCGAGAATATTGTTCCTTTTTCTAACCTGAGCGTGAGTCTCTCCCAGAGACCGCCCCACAGACGTGTCAGCCTCCCTCTCCGTTCCAGGCCTATCTTGACAAGTATTACACCAGGAAGGCAGGGCCCCCGGTCGGCGAGATCGGGGCGCCGGGAGCCAGGGCCCTGGTCCGGAAGATCAAGGAGCTGCAAGCCTTCTTCGGCCTCCGCGTCACCGGGAAGCTGGACCGGCCCACGATGGACGTCATCAAGAGGCCTCGCTGCGGAGTTCCCGACGTGGCAAACTATCGCCTCTTCCCAGGTGAACCCAAATGGAAAAAAAATACTTTGACATACAGGTAATGAGATGGAGTCTTTCCAAGGTCAGAGAGAAACACCCTCTCTCCTTTCCTTTCCCTTTAGAAATATCTTCCTTCGATCTGCATAAAAATCGTGACCCGTCACAACTGTAAGGAAGGGTTTTTAGGGCAAAGCTTTACGCAGTGACCCTGGAGGACTTGCTACAAAATAGGATCTCAGGTTATCCCAATGGATGGCCATTTCGGGCATGACAAGTAATTTTATCAATTAGAGACAACACACTTGTCTTTAAAGAAAAATAACCTAGTTTAGGATTAGTAAACAGACAGTACCAATCAGTTTTCTTTAGACAAGTTCCTCAATCAGAAGGAAACAAGAAAACTCACCTATTAACAAAGCAATTGTTTTATTAATTCCAAAAATAATTTACTGATGATTTAGTAAATGCCTACTCTTAGACATTCGAGTTTGGAGATACAAAGGTGAGTCGATCGCATTCCCCGACCCTCACAGCCCTTTCCCGGAGGCACACAAGCAAATAGATCCTGGCGGCTCCCTGTGGCGGGGCGAGCCTGCCGGTCTAAGCAGAGGACTGTGGTAGCACCCGGAGGGAGCGCAGACACCCGCCGCTGGCCAGCTGACCTCCTTCCTGCACCCCCCCACCCCGTCCACCTGCGGGTCGGCTGGCAGGCAGGCTGCACGCCTGGACCTTGCACCTGCTGGACAGACGTGGCTTTGCAAAAGGGTGGCCTGCTCCTGCGTTTTTGCCCCAGGCCTGGCAAACGGCGAGGGTTCCCCCAGGGCAAGGGGAGTGCGGGCAGATGGGGCGTGCAGTGGGCAGGAGCTGCCCGGGGCAGCCAGAGCAGGCCCTGCGGGGCCAGAGTTTGTTCTTCGGACCTGGGGCGGGGCGAGGCCGGGCTGTTCCAAGAGTCCCCACAGGGCGGTGCCGGAGGTCCCTCCCCCAGCCCACAGAAGCCCGGCCCACCCTGTCTGGGACTCTGCAGCCAGCTGTTCACCGCCCCTGACGCTTGCAAGCTGGTTGCTAAACAGAGCCATTATTAAAAATGAAGCTCCACGTACCTGCAATTAAATTATATCCATACACCCACTAGTACACATTACATCGTGGATGTTACAGAGAATTAAAAATGAACGGGGATCCGACGTCGCGTTCATCACTGTCCCCACGTAACTGATCTGTGTCCGTGAGGCCGTTCACGTACTGTGAGTGGGAATACGCCGCGAGTCACGTGCCGCTGCTCACGTCCTCCCCCCTGTCCCGGAGAGGTGGCAGTTGGTGGCTTGAAATTTCCCCGGTGAGAGCGTTTCCATCGTGGAAATCAGCAAAGCCCTCAAGTGAGAAATTTTGGCCACAGACCCTGTGGTCACAGCGCACCAGCTGAGCAGGGCGCCCCGAGTCCCTGTCCCCGCCTCCCCCCACGGGCCGGCTCGGCAGCGGTCCGCGTCCCCGCAGCCGGTCCAGCGAGCGCCCGGGGCTCCTCCCCGCTGTGCACAGGCCACGGCCTGAGTCCAGAGGGTGGGGGTCGTCAGTCTGCTTGCACCCAGGAAGGTCAACACTCGGGGTAACCCCCTCACAAGGAGAGGCGAGCCGTGCCAGCGGCAGGTGATTGCCTGCGAGGCGACAATAACAAATAGGAAAGCACAGCCACATTCCCGGGAGGGAATCCCCGCTGGTGGACGGCCGCTCCGCCTTCCCTTGCTCCCACCACCCCGGGGAGGGTGAGCCAGCGCTTCCGGCCGAGCGCTCCCCGACGGGAGACCTGTCCCTTCTGTCCTCGCAGGATATCCAAGTACACGCCTTCCATGCCTTCGGCCGAGGTGGACAAAGCCGTGGAGATGGCCCTGCGGGCCTGGAGCAGCGCCGTCCCGCTGAGCTTCGTCAGGGTGAACGCCGGCGAGGCCGACATCATGATATCGTTCGAAACAGGAGGTACGGTGGCCGCTCTCGGACTTTCCTCCTGACCCGCAGACACGAGCCCTAACAGACTTCCTTCTACGGCCTTTCATGCGAGCGATCGGCACGATGCTCTTCCACACACACGGGGATGGGCAGAGGCCAAGGTCACGGCAAGGTCATGACTGCGTCCAGCCAGGACATAGGAAGAGGCGAGTTCTCGGCATGTCCCATCATGCTGGATGGGGCGGGACACTGTGCTGTCCCATCAGAGACCGAGTCGTCCCATTAGCATCCCCGCCACCTAGGAGGCCAGCGGACCTCATCCCCACCGCGGGGCTCGCTGCCCACACCCCCTTCCGTGTCCGCCTGGAGTCTCCCTCCGAAGGCAGTCCACGCCACAGCGGCCCCGACCAGGTCCCCCCGTGGCAGTGGTTGGGAGCACAGCCTTGCCGTCTTGTCCACACCCTCTGGAGTCCCCAGGCCCCCCACCTCGCCCACCTCTGCACCCCCTCCTCGGCCTGGTACGGAGTGGAGCCCCAACTAGGCACAGGCCACGGGGCGGCCTCGGGGCCCCTTTCAGAGCCGCCGCCTAGGGAGCTGGTAAAGGAAGGGCCGCAGCCTTCCTTGCTTCTCAGCCTCCAGGGAGCCGAGGTGAGGGGGAGAGACTTCCTCCTCCCTCCACGGACGCCACGGCCGGGGGTCCCTGTCACTTCAAGTCCTGACCTTGAGTCTCAGGTCTGAGTGGGGCTGAGTGGAGTCTCAGGTCCTGGGAAGTCCACGCTCAGGGGCCGGGCCGGGAAGGGAACGCAGGCCCTGGGTGTGAAGCCTTCAGGGGCAGCCCTGCGGCGACCTGGCCCGTGGCGGGTTCTGTTCCCCTGCAGCTTCAACAACATGTCTCGTTTGGTTCTCTCTCCTCTTTTATCAAATTCAAAATAAACTGTTAGTGAAAAATAAGTTAAAAATAAGCAAAACAGAAAAATAGAAATCTCTACACGTTAGGGTTTTAGGGGCACCTTTATGCTTGCATGAGCTTGGCACCGGAAAGCACCGTGAAACGCCGAGGAACTTTCTCCTCCTGGATCTGCCCCTACGGCGTGGTGCTCGGCGGAAGCGGGGCGAACACGTTTGCTCAATGAGCGCCGCTGTCCTGGCGGAATCAGACTGTGGGTGCTCAGCCCGCCCATGCGCTCACATCCCAGCCTGCAGGCCTGCTTCTCTGTCTTCTGTAAGACACTTGTAGGACACACACATTGCAAGAAAAACGGTCACAAAACGACTTTTTTTTAAAGCTAACGATCTTTAAAATGCCAAATATCCCTCTTAATTTTTCAATGGACGATGACTCGTTGATGTGTGAAGTTCTTATAAAAAATGAATATTGGAAAGTAAATCTATTTGTATGAGAAGTGTCAATACTATTTAAAAAAAGAAAAAGATAGAAAGGTGTCCTTCCCTGTGACGTGAAGCATGGCCCCCAAAATTGCTAGGAGGACTCACTGCTGTTGTGTTTCTCCCCGCCTGTTTAGATCACGGGGATTCCTACCCGTTCGACGGCCCTCGGGGGACGCTCGCCCACGCGTTCGCGCCTGGGGAAGGCCTGGGAGGCGACACCCATTTCGACAATGCTGAGAAGTGGACTATGGGGATGAATGGTATATATCCACAATCCACCCTGACCTGGGCAGTAGCGTGCCTTCTTCTGGGCCTCTCCATGAAACCCCGAGGGTCACCGGCCCGGGCCACCCTTTAACTCGGGAGGCTGGCTAGGAAAACAAGTAAGCCAAAAATCCACAAGGAACCCCAAAGGGAAAAGACTCCCTCCCGTGTGCTGCAGACGTGTCTGGGCTCTGGTTCACACCCGCAATCCTGAGGACGGGAGATTCCCCCTCCACGTGGCTCGCAGTTCCTGTCTCCTACTTGTACTTGGAAGCAGGCTCTGTTCCAAGACGCCCTGAGGGGATCCGCGCTCCCCAGACAAGTGTGATGGGAATGGGTTTGAAATGCCAGGATCTCATGCCCGTCCTCCGCACGGCCTCCCTGTGAACCGTGCGTGGACGACAGGTGGGGAACTGCTGCGGTCTGATCTGGGTCTCACGGCCCCTGGTAGCTGTAATCAGACCCCTGTGGATGCAGCACCGCAGGCAAGGAACGAAATGGACTGACGGACATTTGCAGCCTTCCCCCCTCCAGAGCCCCTTCTAGCCAAGGGGGAGAGTGCTAGGCAGTCATCAGCACAGCTCAGCTCCAGAATAACCTACCGACCTTTGAAGGATCTGGTTAGGAAAAGAAAACGAGTTTATTGTGATTGGGGCATCAATGCTCCTATAAAGACAGAAGGTTGTGAAAACAAAACTCTAAGTCGATGTTGTCTTTCTCTCCCATCCTGTAGGATTCAACTTATTCACCGTTGCTGCGCACGAATTTGGCCACGCCCTGGGCCTGGCGCATTCCACAGACCCATCAGCCCTGATGTACCCGACCTATAAGTACCAGCATCCCTATGGATTCCATCTGCCCAAGGACGACGTGAAAGGGATCCAGGCCTTGTACGGTACGCTCCCTACCCTCCCTCGGCTACGCCCTGGCAGCCACAGGCATTCAGCCTCCAGCCTAGAGAAAGTATACGTTTCCAGGGGTTACCTGCACAGGTGAAGGCCAAGCTCGGGACCATGGCCCCACCTGTGCCCCTTTATGAAGAGCTTATTTACCGGATAGGAATACAGCTTTCTTTTCTAAGATGCACGATTCGTTTGTACATCTTTCCTCCAGAGCACATTGGTGCCTCGAGAGCCACAGAAAATGCGATCATGTTTCTGGGGTTTGGGTGGCTTTGTTTTGTTTCGTTTTGTTGAGCGTGGACTTAGGTAGTGGGACAGGATGGGTGTATTTCGTAGCTGCTATATGTGGTTCCTACCCATCTGCAGATCACTGACCTTATCTTCCGAAACACGGCAAGTGTGATGCTGGTACCTAGACTGCTGGCTGCCTAGACAGCCTGCACCTCACTTAGCACACGGGGTCGTGGGGGGCACGCCTCGCCCGGCGTTTCCCTCCCCGGACGCTGAGAAAGCTGAGGCTCAGAGGCCGTAAGCGCCCGAGATCGCCCAAACGCTCTCGGGAGTTAGCGTGCTTTCCACGGTGATGAGGACGTGTTGCGACGTCTGCACCGTGCCTCCCTCGCCACAGACAGACCCACGAAGTCCCGACGGGAAACCCTGGAGCACTCTTAGCCCTTGACCCGAGCCCAGACACTTCCCTTAGCCGCAGAGGCGGGGTGTCTGTCGCCCCTGGCCGCAGGCTCTCCGCACCCCCTCAGCGCAGAGCCCGGCGCCCCGCCTTCTGAGCTGGGCCAAGCCACCCGGAGCTGCACACACGTCTGCAGACAGGCCTGAGGCGTGGGAGACCTTTCCCGTCCAGGGACGCGTTCAGCCTGCCCCGCCCACCTCACAGGGGGGCCCGTGCCAGCTCCGTCCCTCCTCTGAGGGACAGAGGCCAAGGCCATGAATGTCTCCATTGTACAAACTTGGCTCCGGAGACCCGAGCGGCCCAGGTCCAAGGGGAAGCAATCCCCGCGGGCCACCGGGAGGGACCGAGCCCCGTGCTGGCCTGCCCCTCACAGATCCTCCCGTGCCGGAAAGTCACCGCCGTGCTGATGGCCATGCTCGCAGGCCCAGGGGCAGAAGCGTCTATTGTGACGTGGCCATTCCTGCACAGGTGAACGAAATGCACAGGTCTGACGTGGCCGGGGAGCAGACGCGTCCCCCACCCCGGGCCACCCTGCCACCTCTGACCCTTAGCAGGCGCCTGGGCTCATCGGGAGGGTTCAAAGACTGGTACATTCCTGACCTGGCCGCCTCCCAGTTTCTGATCTTTTCCCAAAGCCTCACCCCGTTGCGACCCTGCGACACCGCAGAGCTTGCCTGTCTCTCTCCCGTGGGTCCCGCCCTGTGCTTCACGCTCTCTGGGCACCACGGGCACTTGCTCGACAGCAGGGACCCGCCAGGGCCAACGGCTCGGCCAGCCC
>LNAC01000608.1:749304-839449 GCA_002007465.1 Ailurus styani | reverse complement strand
GCCCCCCCCCCCCCCCGCCGCAGACGGCAGGCTGTCCCCAGGAGCTCTGGGGGGATGACACCCCCGGGGGTCTCCCCGAGGCGCAGGCCCCGCTCTACAGAAGGATCTAGCGGCAGGTGCCCCGACCCAGCCGCTGCGGAGACCTCCTTGCCGGGGGACTCGGGCAGCGGGTTCCTGGCGCCGGATGAGGACTTACGTGCGGGATGCCCAGACGTGGAGGGAAGTGGTAGGAAAACACGGGGAAGTTATCATCTTCCTGCGAACAAAGAATTTTCCTACCGAGGAATAATAAAAACATACAAGCGGCAACTTTGAAAACCCATCTCTGACTTGGAGCGCCTGCAGCTGTGGGAGAAGTAGGTGTGACAGAAGAGTAGACAGGATTGTTTTATTTTTATTTTTTTAAAAGATTTTATTTATTTATTTGACACAGAGAGAGAGATCACAAGTAGGCAGAGAGACAGGGAGAGGAGGAAGCAGGCTCCCTGCTGAGCAGAGAGCCCGATGCAGGCCTCGATCCCAGGACCCTGAGATCATGACCTGAGCCGAAAGCAGAGGCTTTAACCCACTGAGCCACCCAGGCGCCCGACAGGATTGTTTTAACAGCGACCCTGTGCCACACGCTCTCCCGAGGGCTTCGCGGACGGGGCTTGTCACAAAGCCCCCGGCGGCCCCTGTCCTCGCCCCCTCCCTCCCCTTTCACTGATGAAGAAACGGAGGCTTGCAGAGGCTCACGGATGTCTGTTTAGCACACAAGCGCACGACTAGCGAAGCTGGGATTCACACACGGGTCCACCTGCCACAGACAGACACGCACCTTATCGCCCGTCACGCTGCCCAGGGGGGTCTCTGGAGCAGGAGGGGACGCACGCTAGATTCCTGGTACCGTTTTGACCGAGTGACTTTGAATCCTAGGACCCCGGAAAACCTTCCTGGGAAAGCCCACGGTGCCCCACGCACCCCCTCCAAGTCCATCCAGCCCCGACTTCTGTGACTCCAGCTCCTCCTTCGATGCCGTGACGATGCTGGGAAAGGAGCTGCTGCTCTTCCGGGACCGGTAAGCCTCGGACGCGGCGCCGCCTCCCCCAGGCCCCGGTCCACACAGCCCTCCGGGCTCCTCGCCGCCGCCACGCGCAGGGCCCCTGCAGAGATGCTGACCCGTGTGGCACCAGCGTGGCAGGCACGGTCTCCGGGGGCCGCTGCCACGCTCTTGGCACTGGGCGCCGTGTTCTCCAGACACGGGAGGCACTTCCAACCCTTTTCACTGTGGAGGAGAATTTACAGATGCAGAAAGAAGCTCAAAGAGAATGAGGTGCCCTCCTGAGGTAGCCGCTCCCTGGCACGGCTGAGTCACGTCAGCCCAGGTTCATCTGAGGTCTGGTTTTCCATCACTGTAGCCCAGTGAGAGCACGCAGTAGATGCTCAGTAAATATTCAGTAGTAGGAGTTGGACAGATAGACAGATGGACAGACGGGGTGGATGGATGGATGGATGGATGGATGATCAGAGGGGTGGATGGATGGGTAGGTAATTCCAAAGTCATCGCTCTGCTGAAACCCCTCATTTTCAAGGCTCCTTGACTTTTCAGCCGTCAGCAGGCTGTTAGCCAGCCCAGGCAAGGGAGGAATATCAATGGGTTTTGGCTCCTCTGTAGCTACAGCGCCTGAAGAATACCCTGAGGTTTGCGTATCTAATGCTGTTGTTTTAAGAATGTTTCTTTCAGACCGATGAATGGAAGTCTCCGTAGTTCTATGAGTTGTAAAGGATGGTGAGGTGGAATTGGTATTTAAATGTAATGGCATAGGAGGGGCGCCTGGGTGGCGCAGTGGGTTAGGGGTCTGCCTCTTGGTTCCGGCTCAGGGTGTGATCCCGGTCCTGGGAAACCCCATGGCAGGCTCTGCATTCAACAAGAAGTCTGCTTGAGGTTCTCTCTCTCCCTCTCCCCCTTCCCTTCCCCCACTCCTGCTCTCCCTCTCTCTCTCTCTCTCTCTCTAAAAAAAATTAAAAATTGAATAAAATAAATTAAAAATAAATTGAATGGGATGGGAGATTGAGTAATTCACGATGCTGGAGAAGCTAGGACCTTAGGGACGGGGCTGTAGGAATAGCTGTGTTTACAGCTGTGTGAGTTGATCAGCGGGAGAACTGGTTGATCTGTATTAGTATTTTTATTGTCGCGGACCTCACTCAGGGAAATCAACTAGAAGTAAATGTAAGATTAGTGTAACAAGGAAAGAGAGAAATACAATTTGATTAAGCCTCTTGGGTTTGAAATGAATGTGTTTTCATGAGAGGACAGGAAATGGTCTTTGGTGATAATGTTTTCTAGTTGGGGTATGCCTGCTAACAATGATGCTAGCTTCTTGTTGGCTGAAAGATGGAAGAGGCCATGAGGAATCATTGGGGAAAACCCAAGGAGAATGGAAAATTCATGGAGGGGTGAAGGAGAATTAAATGTTATGTTTGGGCTCTAAGGTTACGTTCGATCTGGAATGAGAGTGGAGAACGTTAGGGCCGACCGTTCGTTTTAGGTCACAGGCATCCTCACGTGAGAACGGCGGTCGGGGTCATGTGGTGGGAAGTAAAAGTCCAGCAAAAATCCAGTTCGAAGACACTTCCTAGAGTGGATCGGGAGAGCGTTACCTTCACTGATTACAATCCGTGCAGACCAGCCAGGCTGTCCTCGTGAAGCTGCGGACCCGGGGGGCTGGGCTCTCACCCAACGGGCTGGGTGCTCACCAGCACCGATGCGGGGCCCCCGCCGCCAAGCAGCTCTCACCCTCCGGCCGCGCGTCCTACAGCCCCGCTCCCGCCTGCCGCCATCCACCGGAGACAGGTCAGCCCCCCACAGTTCAGGGCTCCGGCTACAGGACGGCCCTTCAGATGCCAGTTCTAACCGGCCGGCTGTAATCGCGTTCCCATGAACCCTCCGTAGGTTTCACTGCTTTGCTAGAGCAGCCTGCGGAACTCAGGAAGCCCGGTTACTCACTAGATTAACAGCTTATTCTGCAAGGATGGAACTCGGGTCCGCTGGAGGCAGAGATGCCTGGAACGGTGTGGGGGAAAGGGAGCGAAGCTTCCATGCCGTCCTCGGGGGCAAAACCCCCCACATCGGCCCATCTGCATGTGGTCACCGGCCCAGAAAATCCCCCAAACCCCCTCCCGTGGGGTTTTTAGGGAAGTTTCATCACAGACGCATGACTAACTACAGCATTGGCCGTTGGCAACTGATCCAGCCTCCATCCCCTCTCGTCTCCTGAAGGGGGTGAGGTGGGTGTTGGGACGGGATGTTCCGACTCTCTAATTAGCTGGTTGTGCCCTCGGGTCACCAGCACCCTCCCCCACCAGGTACTTTCCGAGAGCCACCTTGTTAACACAACAAAGGATCCCTTGATCGCTCTCCTCCCTGGAAGTTCCCCAGGTGTAGTGGGCTCTGAGCCAGAAGCCAGGAGGGAGACCAAACCTGTGTCTCCCATTACAAACCCCAGTGTCACAGATTTGGTGACCGCTTTGACAACGAAGCCTGTGGAGTAAAAGTCTGTAAGAAACAGCCTCCCTGTGATGCTGGTCTTCCAGCAATGAGGTTGTGGGAAAGAGTCGAGCGTGACGCCCCCTGGTTTGGGGATGTCTTGTGCATCGTTTGAGAGATCAGTACCAGGCCCACAGCATGTAAGTACTGTGGATTTAGAACATGCCTGTGTTCAGAAGTGACGGAATGCCGGGTCCGCCGGTTCACATCAGTAGTGACCGTTATGAGGCCGAACCAGCTGGAAGGAAAGAAGGCGACGATCTTTCAGTGTCTTTTCGGGTGAGAGCACGGATTGCTGTGAGCAGCACGGGAGAGCAGCTAGACAGAGTGTTAATGCTGCACTCGCTGTATTATTTCCTGTCATTGGGTAGAAGGGAATTGATAAAAGACACCTGCTCCGACTATTGTATTCAAATGAAGTAGAGCTGAGGCTGACCTTGGGTCTTCGGTGACAAAAGGAGGTCATGGGTGAAAGCCAAACTGGGCAGATTTACAGAGGCAGTGAGACCAAGTACAGGAGTGGAATGAGGTCATGATCAAGGTCAGGTCTGCAGATTTATTGGAAATCTCATGCATTTACATTAGATCACCGCTTCCCGCCTGGCACTGTGGCTGTCGGGGAGCAGGAGGCTGTGCCCACGACTGAGGGCTGCGATCACTTCTTTTCTTGGAGGAAAGGGCATACCAACACTCATCCTGTCCGTCCCTTTACAGGGGACAGGATTCGTTCACACGGAATGGACAGACGTAGTTCAGGAACAGCGTGTCTGAATACTTTTTACTCCTTTTTCTTCACTGGAAGAGTGATCATTGGCCCCCACCCCACCCCACCCCACCCCACCCCCGCCGGTCAGCTAAACAGCCGCAAGGAGAAAGTTCTTGGAGCGTCTCGGTGTCTCGAGCATGTTGGATAGGCTGGACCCCGTTCTGTTTTCTTCTCAAAATATGTCAGTCACTAACGGTAACGTCTTGACAGACGTCGCGTGTCCGCGAGCAGCCCGCAGAGGAAAGCGCTTGTAAGGGTGCGCAGGCAGGAAAGGAAGACGGGGCGGGGAGGGCCCTGGCGGGGTCGCCGGCAGGACCCCGAGGCTCTTTGGTGCAGGCAACAGTGCGGAGGAAGAGTCGAAGGCAGCAGACGGGACGTCGGGGAGTCTGCTGGACACAGACCGGGCATCTCGGGGTTAGACGTGCCGCACCGCAGGCGATGACTCTTCTGGCAGGTTCTATAGCGGCCGCCCGGTGCTCAGAGGGACGCTCAGGCTGCCGGCCTCATGGGCCATAAGCCCTCCCACGTGGAGGGGGCAGGGAAGGATCTGAAAATGCACTCTGAAAATAATCACTGACATTTCCCGATCACTCACGACGCGCTAGGCCTTTTCCCAACGCTCGTTGGATCCAGCGTTCTCTTCCCCGGCTGCGGTTTTCACCCATTTGACATCGCAGACAGAATCCCTCTATAGAGCCCCACATAAATCAAGGAAGAGAGGATTTTCTTCCCAAAGCGATCAGTAGTGCAGGGCACGGGGTGGCTCAGTCGTTTGTGCTCTGACTCTTGACTTCCGCTCAGGGTCGTGGGATCGAGCCCCGTGTCAGGCTCTAAGCTCTGGGTGGAGAACCTCGAGGTTCGCCCTCCCCCTCTGCCCTTCCACCTGCTCATGCTCAGAGTGGTCAGGGGTAGAAAGGGATGCCTGGACCATCAGACCGGGACCTGAAGGAAAGGGACAGGCCGGCCGGGGTGACCTACGTGTGTCCTTTCAGAGGAGTTGTGGGGAGGGAGCTCAGGGCCTGGGGACTGAACCGGCCGAAGAGCAGAAGGCAGGGAGCGTGTGGAATTGGTGACACCGAGCCCACGGGCCGGGCCGTCATGCTGGTAACAGAGAGAGGTCCGTTAACATCGCAGCTGGAACGGGCGGAGTCCGTGGAGGGTCCCAGGAGGAGTCTGCAAACCTCGAAACTGCCTGCACCTGTTGGGAGACAGGACGGGGAGCCGGTGCAGAAGCGGACATGCGGGGGGCAGGGGACAGGACATCAGTCCGTCCTGCTCCGGGCCGGGACTTTGGGAGTCTGGCTGTCCGCGGCGTCCACGGGTTGGAGCAAAGCCCGCACAACTGAGGGGGATGCCGACCTCCTTCGGTCCCCCAGGGATGAGTCTCTGCTGGTTGTGAGAGCACGTCACGAAAAGTCAACAGCGGCACTGTGTTTACTTAGACTGAGTCTGGGTTATTTATTAAGAATTCCGACCAGGAGGCAGAAGGCATGTGACGATCCCTGATTCATCGTCACCCCCTCTGGGCTCCCTCGTCTGGGCCGGGGCCCTTTCCAGGTGTGGCTTGCCCACACGGGCGCCCACAGGCTCCTCCCGTGGCTTGAACAATGTGGCACACCAGGCACGGCTCGGATGATTTTTAAGCACCATCTGCACCTGGGTTTTTAATCCTATAAGCTGTGTTTTTCTGGGGCTCAGTGAGGTGAACCACACAGGTTGGATTTCTCGGCCTCGCAAGCCTTCTGACGTAAGCAGCCCTGGTGAGTGAGCCCCCAAGACGAGTACGTGTCAGCCAAGGGTGTGAGTGTTCGTACCTCAGAGTTTCCAGGGACAAAAGCTTTATGTCAGCCAGGCAAACTCAGAAAGAAACTTTGTTCCGCTGTTAAACTCTAAGTTTAGGTTTTACCTACCGCCAGTCGATACATTTGTAGAGTGAAAACAGGTCTTTCTACAGCATCTACACATTATCGTTAAGAGCAGTGGAGAGCTTGTAAGGTACTTTCAGGAACATTGTCACAATTCATCCTTCGAAGTATTGGCACACATGTTACTGGAATTCTCACTTTCATTTGATGGAAGGAAACCGAGTCTCAAAAACTGAGTGACTCCCACAAGTTCACACGTCCCATGATAACCCCGGGCTTCGAACTCTCCATGCGAGATAAGCTGCGATTCCACCCCACACTTCAGGACCATCAAGAAGAGACCCCTCCTGCCCCTGGAATGAGTCAGGGTTGAAGACAATGGGCCAGGAA
The DNA here is from genome assembly GCA_002007465.1 of Ailurus styani. Taxonomy (NCBI): domain Eukaryota; kingdom Metazoa; phylum Chordata; class Mammalia; order Carnivora; family Ailuridae; genus Ailurus; species Ailurus styani. Next base: position 832,899 of record LNAC01000608.1, on the reverse strand, counting down.
GGTCCCCACACAGCTCCGGCTGAATCCCCTTGACCGTCCAGCGACGAGGAGGCGACAGGCTCCTCACACAGGTGGGGGGTGAAGATGGTCAGGCCCCACACGGGAAGAACAGAAGTTCGACTGGGGGTCACGTCCCCAGGTGTGCCGGGCGCCCCATAAGCCAGAGGACAGAAGGACGGGTCATCGTGACCTTGCCCCAGGTGAAGGCCAGGTGAAGGCTACAGTGAGCCAATCTCAAACTTGAATTAGCTGCTGTTCTTTGAGAAAAGGGTATGAAAATTTCAGAGGACATGAAAACCGGTGATCTCATGGGGCCCCCATTCATGGAGCCAGCAAGTATTTATTGAGCCCTGACTGAGTGCCAGGCACAGCGTTGCTCCTGGGAGCAGGAGTTAAACAGTGCGGCTAAATGTATCACCAGTAGGAGCCTACGATCAGTGGGCACCATTGTTCTGCCCTCCTTATCAAAGATCAGATGACAGACGCTCGATAAAGTATTGGCCTATTTCCATGACTAGTTCCCCCACACCCTGCAGCTGCTCTTTTCCAATAAGTTCGCCGATTAGCTCTCTTTTTGTTTATATTTTAAATCCGTGTACAGATGTATTAAGAGATTACTTGCTCTACTCAGGTTTTGAGTCCATTTTAGCCCATTTATGTTTGTGATGTCTAGCCCCAAGTTTGTAAATCCTCTGGTATTTGGTCCAGTGTTTCATTACCCACGGTTAGTACCGAAAATGTTCATGATTACAATTTCTTCTGGAATTTGTGCAACTTGGCGTAAGCGAGGGATAGCATTTATTCCCACCTTGCGCACACAGTTTGTACATCTTAATACATCGTAACCCTGTTTAAACCTGCGTCCCTTGACTTTGGCACTACTGATCGTTCGAGGCAGGGCAGTCTTTTTTGGGCGGGGTCGTCCCGGGCGCGGGGGCGTGCTGAGCAGCCTCCCTGGCTGGCCTGTCCCGCTGGAGGCCGACCGCAATGACCACCCCCGGCGATGGACACGCACAGCTGTCAGCAAACACGGCCGAATGTCTCCGGGGACGCAGAATCGCTCCTGGTTCAGAATGACAGCTTTGCTTCCCCTTAGTCCTCACGATTCCTGCAGTGTCTTAAATCAGAGTTCATCTAGAAGGGAATTTTAGGTTCTACCACGGGTGAAAATTCCAAAAGCTTCCTTAGGCACCACCTCTCCGACTGAGTCACTCGGGACATCCGAGCCCTAACTTCTGATGAAAGATAGGGCTTCCGTCTGCCTAGAGCCTCCTGTCGATTTTTAAAGGAACATGGAGGGCAACCATTTCCCACGTCGGGTGCCCAAGGAGAGAACGGCGGGGAGTGCGCCGTGCTCATCAGAGCCGTGGTTCAGACAGAGCCCGCCCTGCCCGCCTCCCTCACCTCCTCGTCCCCACCACGGCGGGCCCCGAAACGCACCTTGCGCCTGGGTCCGCATCCAGGGCGGCGACGTGAACAGAGTCAGCCTTTCAGAACCGGGTACCGAGTCCAGTGAAAAACGCTCGCTTTACGGGTTCTCATCATGTTCCCAACTACCGCTGAATGGACGACTTCCAGCTCCAGGGCACTTTATGGTTTAGAATCACTTTCCTGTGCATTCTCTCCTTGGATCCTAGGAATGACTTCAGGACACACGGCAAGTATTATTATTTCCATCTAAGAGATGATAAGACTGAGCTTGGAGATGCTCACGTCTCCGGAAGCACGATGTGCTTTTCCTTCCGCTCCCTGATGCTCGTGGGAAACGAAGCCATGTCTCTCTCAATAAAGCTTTTAAATTCATCATCGGCTTACACGGCCCCACCTGGGACACCTTCTCCAAAGTCCCGAATGCAGCAGAATTTCCCCCTGTGGGGTTTGCTCTGTGTCCGCATCCTAAACTCGACTGTGTAGGACTGGTCCTAACCATCTGCCTCTAATCCGAACTACCTAATCACGAACCTGTCTGCTCTCCTGGATGTTCAGCTCCCTGAGGCAGGACCCGGGTCTCCTCTAGCGTCTTGTCTTTGAGGTCTACCACCGTCCCTGCTGACAGGAGCTCTGTAAATGTTTGTTAAATTAACTGAACAGGAAAACTCAACGTTAGATGGAGGAGTTCCTGCAAGAAGTACCCAGAAAATCAAATGTCAAAACGTATTACCGTTTCCCTGCCCACAAATAATTTTATGTCTAGATTCTACTTTCTACAGAGTCAAGTAAACTCATATTTTATAAAAATGAGTTTCACCTCCAGAATTCAAACTGGACCCCATTTACATTGAATGTTTCAGCCCAATATCCTTGTGATATTGCCACAAATTGATGGAAGTAATTTTGGATGACTGGATGGATGAGTTACCAAAACTTGAGTTAGCTGGTGGGTACCATATTTTCTGTTAACTAGCCATCCATTTCAAGGATAGAAGCACTTTCAACAGGTAAGTATTCAATAGATAACTTTCAGTATACCTGATAATTGTGAATGATCTTGCTGGCTTTATTGGGAATAATTTGCACCTCCCAACCTCAACGGTTTGGTTCAATGGTAATATTCTTAATGTTCATGGGGATTGTATTTTATCTTTGTGAGATTTTAGTTTTTGAAAGATTAGAGTAGGAAAAGAACATTCATATCCAGGGATACCTGGAATTAGAAGGTGAACAGCTTCAGTGTGTGAAACACCGAGTTTATGTCCTCGCTGTACCCTTCCATGTTTTGAACATCCTTAAGTAAATGAAGGAAAGGGGACTTCAGGGAGACTCAAAGAACAAAAGGGGAAAAGAACTACTTAATAAGGTCAAACACTCACGCTCTCCTAAAAAACAAGGCAAGGGCACGTGGCGTTGAGAAACGGCGCCTGAGTGTGGCTTGCGGAACACATGGGTCCATGTCCCGTTCAAGACCTAAATCAACCGTTGGTCTTGTGGATTGCCCCACAGGATTTTCTGGCGTCGGCAAGTTCACGTGATGGCGGGAATCCGACCCAGCACGATTACCAGCTCCTTCCCCCAGCTTATGTCCAACGTGGACGCAGCTTACGAAGTGGCCGACAGGGGCACCGCCTACTTCTTCAAAGGTACCCTACAGATCCGTGAGGGCAGGAACTGTCACATGCTGGGAGCATCTAGTTCTGGCAGCATTTGGTCAGGGATGGTGGGGCGTGCTCCGGTCGCTCCTCCTCAGGTTGGCCATGAAATGTCACTCTGCTGTTCTATAGCAATGGCAGGAAGGACAGTGACTCTCACAATGATCTCAGAGCCAATGCTCTACTCTAGAGAGACACCGTGCAAAGTGACAGCATCCAGGAGGCTACAAACCCGGTCCCTAACACTCAGGGTGGCATGGCGTACCTACGGAGAGCCTCTAGTCAACAAATCCAACATGGCACCCCAAGTTAGGAGAGCAATGCCCTTGCTGCCATGTCCTGCTCAGAAGCAGGACCCTAACTCTAACCTTAACCCTAACTCTAACCAGCGACTCTGGGGGGTGGGCATGGTGTCAGTCTCTGGTCCCAGCCCTTTACCATCAGAGTGACTTTGGGGGATTACCTAACTGCTCTAAGCCTTCATTTCTTCCTGGGTTGGTAAGAGATGATACTAATATCGACCTCAAAGATGTGACAGTGGCTGGCCAATGGGCATTGCCCAATAGGTGGTCCCTGTCGATTTTAGCTTCAACAAGGCCTGTTGCGGCTGATGACCCTCAGCAGTTGTCTCTCATAGGCCCCTTCTCTCCTGTGCATACATATGAGACTGAAATGAGGTTATACATGTGAAAAGTATCTTGAAAAACATTCATGTGTGAGATTTAAGATACAATCATATCAAAATTATTGTTTTGCTAAGACATCACTAGAGATGCTTGCCTCCAGAGTAGTTTTCATCAAATAAAAGCTTATATATTGGGGTATAGCCATGGCAACCATCCCATAAACTTCTCCCATTTGGGATCCTGCGCAGAAATCCTCACGAGTGAAGTACATCGCCGAGTGGTACAGAGTTTTTGTGAATTTTAATTTCTGTCCTTAGGCCCCCATTACTGGATAACAAGAGGCTTCCAGATGCAAGGTCCTCCTCGAACTATCTATGACTTTGGCTTCCCAAGGTATGTGCAGCGAGTAGATGCTGCCGTCTACCTCAAGGATGTGCAGAAGACCCTTTTCTTTGTGGGAGATGAATATTACAGGTATGGCTTTTCTCTTTTTGATTGTCCAGAGGTAGTCAGTGGGGAGAGAAAGTCCTTTTGCAGAAAAGAATGCAAAGCAAGTTTGCAGTCGGCCCATGGACTCCTCTTGGCTCCTGGGGTGCCGTTTACTCATAGTGGACGTGGGCTCTAAGATACGAAACCACCCAAATAAGTGAAGCATTCATTCACAAGTCCCACAGTTTCTTCTCTACCACACAAAACAGCCTAATCCTTCATGCATGTATTAACTGGACCTCCAGTGGCCTGAAAGAGCGGACACAGCATCCCCAAATACATCGCTAGCCACGGGGAGCGCCCGGGGGAGGGGTGGAACGGACTGTCTGCTGTGCAGATGCCAGTGCATCCCAGAATGCTCTGTGATTTCGTGCAAATGGATGTGATTGTGACTGTGGGGCTCTTGGAAGGTAAGTTCTCTTCCTGCTACAAGGAAAAGCCATCATCATGAGTCCTTGTATCAGACCCGGAACCTGAGGTCTCTCCTCACCCAAAGTGGATCACACACAGTTGTCCTGCCCGTCTTGCAGACCTGAGTAAGCTGCCCTCTGTCATCCAGTCGCTGTGCACAGGGTCACACCTCCCCTCCCCTGCTGGGTTTCTATCGCTCACCGACTCACGTGAAGGCTGAGCAACTTCTACCTCTGCACACCTGCTACTACTCCCAGCTCTCAGTTCCACAGTGCTTGTTCATCTGAACCTCAGAAGGGAGAAGTAAAAACAGCGCTTTCTAAGCAGTTGGCTATGCTAAATTAACTTTTTCAGATTTTATGTATTTATTTATTTATTTGAAAGAAAGAGCACAGAGGGAGAGGGAGAGGGAGAACCAGACTCCTTGCTGAGCAGGAAGCCCGATGTAGGACTCGAACCCAGGACCCCGAGATCATGACCTGAGCTGAAGGCAGACACGCAAGGACTGAGCCCCCCCAGGTGCCCCAATGCTAAATACTTTAGGTCCATGTTAGGATCTGGCTGGAAGCAGGAGAGTACCCAACTTTTGTCCATGGGTTTTTGTTTTATTTTACATCACTTATTTAAGTTTTTAACTTAAATTCCTATTAGTTAACATACTGTGCTCTATTAGTTTCAGGTGTACGATACAGTGACTCAACACTTCCGTACATCACCCGACGGTCCTCACAAATCCCCGTCACACTCTCCCCCTCCCACCGCCCATCTCCCCTCTGGTGACCAGCAGTGTGATCTCTGTAGTTCAGAGTCTGGTTCTGCATTTGTCTCTCTTTCCTTTTTTTTTTTTCCTTTGCTTATTTGTTTTGTTTCTTAAATTCCACATCTGAGTGAAATCATATGGTGTTTGTCTTTCTCTGACTTATTTCACTTAGCATAATATTCTCTGGTTCCATCCACATCATTGCAATTGGCAAGATTTTGTTCTTTCTGCTGGCTGAGTAATATTCCATTATGTATATAGACCACATCTTCTTTATCCATTCATCTGTCGATGGACATCTGGGCTCTTTCCATAATTTGGGTGTTGTTGCTAATGCTGCTATAAACATCAGGGTGCATGTACCCCTTCAAATTTGTATTTTCGTGTTCTTTGTGTAAATACCTAGTAGTGCAATTGCTGGGTCATAGGGTAGCTCTATTTTCAACTTTTTGAGGAACTTCCATACTGTTTTCCAAAGCGGCTGTACCAGCTTGCATTCCCACCAACAGTGTAGGAGGGCTCCCCTTTCTCCGCATCCTCACCAACCCAACATCTGTTGCTTTCCATGTTGTCATTTCCTTGTGTCATCTTCAATTTCTTTCATCAATGTTTCATAGTTTTCAGAATACAGGTCTTTCAACTTCTTGGTTAGATAGATTCCTAAGTATCTTACTGTTTTTGGTGCTATTGAAAATGGGATGGATTCCTTAATTGCCCTTTCTATTGCTTCATTACTGGTGTATAGAAATACAACAGATTTCTGTACACTGATTTTGTATCCTGTGACATTACTGAATTCATTTATCAGTTCTAGCAGTTTTTTGGTGGAGTCTTTTAGGTTTTCTATATATAGTATCACGTTGTCTGCAAATAGTGAAACTTTGACTTCTTCCTTGCCAGTCTGGATGATTTTTATTTCTTTTTGTTGCCTAGTTGCTGAGGCTAGGACTTCCAGTACTATGTTAAACAGCAGTAGTGAGGGGTACCTGGGTGTCTCAGTCAGTTAACCATCCAACTCTTGATTTTTGGCTCAGGTCATGATCTCAGAATCATGAGCTTGACCCCCACATGGGGTTCCATGCTCAACAGGGAGTCTGCTCAAGGTCCTTTCTCCCTCTCCATCTGCCCCTCCCCCCTTAAATAAATAAATTAAATCTTTAATAAAAAAAATAAGAGGTAAGAGTGGACACCCCTATCGTGTTCCTGACCATAGAGAAAAAGCTCTCAGTTTTTCCCTATTGAGGAGGATATTAGCTGTGGGTTCTTCATATGTGGACTTTAAGATTTTGAGGTATGGTTCCTTCTATCCCTACCTCATTGAGGGTTTTTCTTATGAATGGTCTTATACTTTGTCAAATGCTTCTTCTGCATCTATTGAGGAGATCATATTGTTCTCATCCTACCTTTTATTTTACTTTTATTTATTTATCTATTTATTTAACTTTATTTTAATCACATTAATTGATTTGAGAATACTGAGCCATCCTTGCAGCCCAAAAATAAATCCCACTTGATCATGCTGATTGTGGTGAATAATTTTTTTAATGTACTGTTGGATTCAACTTGCTAGTATTTTATTTTATTTATTTTATTTTATTTTATTTTATTTTATTTTATTTTTATTATTTGTCCCAGGGGTACAGGTCTGTGAATCATCAGGCTTACACCTTTCACAGCATTCACCAAAGCACAAACCCTCCCCAATGTCCATCACCCATCCACCCTATCCCTGCCCTCCCACCCCCCAGTAACCCTCAGTTTGTTTTGTGAGATTAGGAGTCTCTTATGGTTTGTCTCCTTCCCCATCCCATCTTGTTTCATTATTTTTCCCTCCCTACCCCCCACAACCCCCCACCCTGCCCCTCAAGTTCCTCATATCAGAGAGATCATATGATAATTGTCTTTCTCTGATAGACTTATTTCGCTCAGCATAATACCCCCTAGTTCCATCCATGTCGTTGCAAATGGCAAGATTTCGTTTCTTTTGATAGCTGCATAGTATTCCATTGTCGATATATATACCGCATCTTCTTTATCCATTCATCTGTTGATGGACAATCTAGGATCTTTCCATAGTTTGGCTATTGTGGACATTGCTGCTATAAACATTCGGGTGCATGTGCCCCTTTGGATCACTACCTTTCTATTTTTAGGGTAAATACCCAGTAGTGTGATTGCTGGGTCATAGGGTTTGCTAGTATTTTATTGAGAATTTTTGCATCCATGTTCATCAGGGATATTGACCTGTAGTTTTCTTTCTTGGTGGGATCTTTATCTGGTTTGGTATTGACAATGCTGGCCTCATAGAATGAATTTGAAAGTTTTCCTTCCTTTTCTATTTTTTAAAACAGTTTGAGAACCATAGTATTAACTCTACTTTAAATCTTTCATAGAATCCCCCTGTGAAAAGTCCTGGACTTTTGTTTCTTGGGGGATTTTGGATTACTGATTCCATTTCTTAGCTGGTTATCAATCTGTTCGTGTTTCCTATTTCTTCCTGTTTCAGTTTGGTAATTTATGTGTTTCTAGGAATTTATCTATTTCTTCCAGGTTGTCTAATTTGTTGGCATGTAGTTTTTAATACTATTCTCTTATAATTGTTTGTATTTCTGTGGTGTTGGTTGTGATCTCTCTCGTTTGTGATTTTATTTGGGTCCTTTCTGTTTTCTTTTTGGTAAGTCTGTCTAGAGACTTATTAATTTCATTAATTTTTTCAAAGAACCAGCTCTTGGTTTCATGGATCTGTTCCATTGTGTTTTTAGTTTCTTTATCATTTACTTCTGCTCTAATCTTTATTATTTCCCTTTTTCTTCTGGCTTTAGACTTCTTGTTCTTCCTCCAGCTCCTTTAGGTGTAAGGTTAAGTTGTTTGAGATTTTTCTTGCTTCAGGAGGCAGGCCTATATTGTTACATACTTTCCTCTAATATTGTTTTGTCTTATGGTATCGCTTATCTCTTGAGTTCTCCCCTTGTGGTCCAGTAGTTGTTTCTCTCTCCTTTTTTCAACTTCTTTACTCTCCATCATTTGGTCTTCTATATCACTAATTCTCTCTTCTGCCTCATCTATCCTAGCAGTAAGAGCCTTCATTTTTTATTGCGCCTCATTAATAGCTTTTTTTATTTCAACTTGGTTAGATTTTAGTTCTTTTATTTCTCCAGAAAGGGGTTCTCCAGTATCTTTTTTGCTTTCTTCAAGTCCAGCTAGTATCTTTATAATCATCATTCTGAACTCTAGTTCCGACATCTTACTAATGTCCATATTGATTAGGTCCCTGGCAGTCCATACTGCCTCTTGTTCTTTTTTTTTCAGGTAGTTTTCCGTTTTGTCATTTTTGTCCAGAGAAGAGTAGATGAATGGGAGAACAAAAATTCTAAAAGGGTAACAACGACCCGAGAAAATATACAGTAAACAAATCAAAAGAGACCCACAACTGGGCAGGGGAAATAAAGGGAAAAAAAAAAAAGAATGTGATGAAGCTGTTGAATAGAACAAAGCTGCACATGAGATTTTGGGTGTATTTTGGTCTGTTAGAAGAAACTGCCTCCCAAAATTTTAAAGGAAAAAAAAAAGTGTGTGTGTATGTGTATATATATATACATATATATAGGTAAATATGATGAAAGGATGGAATATGACTATAAAGATGAAAATTTAAAAAGATTTATTTTTAAGATTTTATTTATTTATTTGACACACAGAGAGAGATTTCAAGTAGGCAGAGAGGCAGGCAGAGAGAGAGGAGGAAGTAGGCTCCCCGCGGAGCAGAGAGCCCGATGCGGGCCTCAATCCCAGGACCCTGAGATCATGACCTGAGCTGAAGGCAGAGGCCCCAACCCACTGAGCCACCCAGGCGCCCTTAAAAAGATTTTTTAAAAGGAATTGATAAGTTGGTTGAAAAGAGAAAGAAAAAAAAATTTTTTTTAAAGGGAGAGAATGTGATGAGGCAGGAGACTAGAACAAACCCATACACTAGATTTAGGGTATATCTTCATCTGTTAGAAGAAACTGTATCCCAAAATTTGAAAAATTTATATATATACAAAAAATAAGGTTAAATACAATGAAAGGATAGAATATGTAAAATGAAAATTAAAAAGATTTTTTAAAAAGGTATTGATAAGATGTTGGTTAAAATAGGAAAGAGGAAAAATTCAAAAAAAGAGAGAGAGAAAGAAAAAAATAAAGAAAATTTTAAAAATTTTACTTTGAAAGACTAAAAGATCATGGGGGAAAAGCCATGAATCGTATGTGTTGCTTTCCCCTAGCTCTGGAGTTCACACTTCCCATTGATGGGTGAACTTGCTGATCTTCTGGCGGAGGGGTCCGTTGCTGGGATTCTCCGGCGTCTCTGCCCGAGGCGGAATCGCACCGCCCTCGCCAGGGGCGGGGCTAAGTCGGCCGCTCGGGTTCGCTCTCGGAGCTTTTGTTCCCTGAGCGCTTTCCGTACCGCGGTGGAGGCCGGGACTGAACATGGCGGCTCCCAGTCTCCGACCGGAGGAGCCAGGAGCTCTGGCCTCAGTCCTCAGTGCGCCTCAGAGAAGAGCAGTCCCTCCCGTGTCCCTGGTCTCTGTCGCGCTCCGAGCTCCCCCGGCCTGGGACCGAGCGTCTCTCTCTCTGGCGCAGCCCCGTTTGGAGCCTCAAACCCGGCAGATTCTGCAGCCGCCCCCGCGCCGCGGCTCCCGGAGGAGGAAGGTGAGTCTCCCGGCGCTGCCGCCCGCGGGGTCCCGGCTGGAAGAGCGGTGGCCCGACTGTGCCTCAGAGCGCGGCGGACGGTGCCCCCGAGGTGAGAGCCCCTCCTCGGCCCTGTCTCCGCAGTCGGCTTCCCCGCCGGGACCCCTGGGAGCTGGGCCGCCCTCAGACCCCCGTCTCTCTGTGACCCCGCGGGTCCTGGGGCCGCACTGTCCCCACGAGGGCTCCGTCCCCCGCGTGGCCTCTGGGGCGACGTCCCTCCGTGGAGCCGACTTCTAGAAGCTCCGAGTCTGTGCCCGCTGCTCGCTCCCCTGCCCGTCGCCGCCGAGTCACTTCTCCGCGCGGCCGACCTTCCGGAAAGTGCTCGATTTCCCGTTCCTAGAATTGCTGCTCTTCTGCTCTTCGATCTCCCGTTGAGTGTCCAGGTGTTCAGAATGGTTTGATAACTATTTACCTGAACTCCTGGGACCCGATGAAATTTCAGTCTCCTGCTCGTCCGCCATCTTGCTCCTCTCCCCTCCCCCATTCATCATTGAGTGCGGTGGTGTTTCATTTCCTTGAATTTGTGGTCTTTCCACGTTTTTTCTTGTGGTTGACTTCAAGTTTCATAGTGTTGTGACCTGAAAAGATTCACGGTATGATCTCAGTCTTTTCGTACTTGTTGAGTCCTGATTTGTGACCCAGGATGTGATCTGCTCTGGAGAATGTCCCACGTGTACACGAGAAGAATGTGTATTCTGCTGTTTTAGGACGGAATGCTCTGAATAGATCTGTGAAGTCGATCTGGCCCAGTGTGTCGTTCAAAGCCGTTGTTTCCTTGTTGAATTTCTGTTTAGGTGGTCTGTCCATTGATGTGAGTGGGGTGTTAAATTCCCTTCCCAATTATCGAATTATTTTCAGTGAGTTTCTTTATGTTTATTATGAATTGTTTTATGCATTGGGGTTCTCCCAAGTTGGGGGCATAAATATTTACAATTGTTAGATCTTCTTGTTGGGTAGATGCGCTAATGATGATACAGTGACCTTCTTCATCTCTTGTTAGAGTCTTTTAGAGTCTAGGTTCCACGATATGAGTTTTGCTAGACAGGCTTTCTTTTGCATGACATGGATCTCCATCCCCTCACTTTCAATCTGCTGGTGTCTTTACATCTAAAATGAGTCCCTTGCAGGCAGCATATAGCTGGGTCTTATTTTTTACCCACTCTGTCACCCTATGTCTTTTGAGTTGAACATTTAGTCCATTTACATTCAAAGTAATTATTGGTAGATAATGTATTTGGTGCCATTTTATTCCTTGTTTTGGGGTTGTTTCTGGAGCTTTTCTCTGATCCTTTCTTGCCTTTGTCACTTTCATATTTTGCTGGTATTCTTTAGTGATATATTTGGACTTCTTCCTCTTTATTCTACATGTTTATTAGTGATTTGTGACTTGTGGTTACCATGAGGTTTGTATATAATCCCTTTGGCATATAACAGTTTGTAGTAGGTGGGGGGTTGTTTAAGTTTAAACCCATTTTTTCCTCTCCTCTCCACATTTTAGGTACATGTTACTGTATTTTATATCCTTTCTTTATGAGTTCCTTGGCTGATTATTTACAAAAATATTCATTTTTCCCGCTTTTGTGTTTCCTGCCTTGATACTGTCACTTTTGGTCTCTCCTTTCCACTCCAAGAGGTCCTTTTGATCTTTCTTGCCGGGCTGGTTTCGTGGTCACAAACTCCTTCAGTTTCTGTTTGTCTGGGAAACTCTTCAGCTCTCCTTCTGTTCTGAATCATAGCTTTTCTGACATATCACCTATTTTCAGTAACCATTTCTATGGCATAAAAGAAATTTGTAAATAAGTACATGTGACCTTCTTCCACCTGACTAATATCTTCTCCAGTCTGGGACTGAGAAAACAATATAACAGATCTATTTTGTGAAGAGGAAAATGTATTTTCTAGAAATGAGTGCCAAACAAATGTAGCCCCTGCTGACTCCAGGCCACTGAGAGCCTGGAAACATTGCTCAGAGCATCACGGGGTGTCCTGACCTGTCCCTTCCAGTCCAGTGATTAAACCACTAAGCCAGCTATTTTTCTTCCAGAACTTCCTTTCTGGATTCCTGATGGTAATTCATTTATTAAGCCCCTAAGGTCTGCTGGGCAGATTCCCCCAAGTCTTTCTTTAAGATAAGGTGCCTGACACCTGACACCTGACGTGCAGGATGAGAGGTGTGGAGAAGCCCAGCTCCCGTTATGGATTTTCAGATAATGAGCCGGAGAGATGCATATAGAAACATGTGTGTGGGAGTGTGCGGGCATTCATGTTATGATTATTCAGTTAATTTCTCAGAGATTTCTCACTGCCTGTCTCTCACTGGGGGGGATTATCCACTCTCCCATTATTTCAGTTCCCCATTCATTGCTTGGTCTTTAATCTACCATCACCAGCAAAGCATGCTCCTCCAGCCAGGCGGAAGTGAGGCTTTGCAGCTAACACAAGAGGCTTGATCAGAGGTTTTTAATTCTCTGTAAATGCAGGCTTTGGGAGGGAGAGCATCTCTGATCTTAACGAGGCCTGACTCCCCCCTGAGGAAATCACAATGCACCTTTCCAACTAAGTTTCTGGGTGTGTCTATTAAGGAAAAGTCTTAGGAATCTGGGTAAAACAGATTCATTAAAAAGTTGGTCTAAGGGATTAACTCAAATATCAAAGACTCATTTTGATGTTAAGGGAAGGAAACCACAGAAGGCACTTTGAAAATTAACCTTACAAGGTTCTTGAGAGTTTTAAGTGAGTAACACACATAGACACAAGCACAGAGCCTGGCACATAGTAGGTGCTCAAATAGAGTAACTAACTGTTCAGTAGTTTTAGGAACTTGTATGGTAATCAACAAATACCTGCTTCAAAAGTTGTGATAATTAACAAATGATCGTTTAAACCTCAGTAGTTCTCTAAGCAGCAATCCAGTCAAAGGGCGGCTCAAAGGGAATTTCCTTTGGAAAGACCGAAGGCCCCAACATTGCACTGAAACTGCTGCTCTTGGCAAAGCACAGACCGCCCTTTCACCACGAGAGTCCTCTGTCTGTACCTACTCCAATACACGGGTCTGCACTGAAGAATAACGCAGACAGCCCTAACCGACAGCCTGGGAGTTCAGAAAAGCTACTGTTAGCCATTCCATTAAGGAAGCTTCCCCCCAAACTCCGCACCCCTGCTGCAGCAGAGCCTCACCTGTGGGCATCCTGCTGTCACAGGAAGCCACGTGTTGGTGAGAAATGATGTCCATCGGCTGGTAAGACACCCAAAAGTATCTGTGGCTGAAACACATAAAGGACTGTTTTTCTCATCTATATAACACGTCTGAAGTCTAACCGACCTAGAGCAGACACGGGGAGTCCACGGTCACTAGGGACCTGCGTTCCTTCTGACAGTTTGCTCCACTCTTGGCATGTGGATGCCACTCTCGTGGTTGCCTAAGACCCAAGTGGCCAGTGAAGTTTGGTCACTACATCCTGTTCCAAGCAGGAAGGAGGAGGAAATGGGAGGAAAACCCAGAGGGGACAGATGTTCTGGCAGTAAAGCAGGAGGCCATGCTCAAAAACCCACAAGGCCAGAGTCATCGACCGCGTTGTAGACCAAGACTTTGGTGGCCGGCATGTTGGGATTCGTTTCTGTTTGTCGTTCCTCACGACCTCTTGCGGTCCTCATGCTAAGACCGTCCATGACACCACGTGTGGGGGAAGAGACATCTCTGGACACGCATGCCGTCGGGGAGAGGCTCCTGAGCCCCTGGGGTGCGGCCAGTGGAGGGGATGCCGGGCCAGGAGAGCACCGTTGAGGAACTCCACCCACTGAGGCTGGAGGGTGGCTTGGGGCCAGTTTGGCTCAGGCTCTGGGAGGGAGCACCCACGTGTCCGTGTAGCAGGACCTCACAGGGGGCTCCCACGGGGGGCTACGAGGTGAAGCCCAGCAGGGAGCTCTGCCCTGCCAACGCCACCCCGCGCCGCACGCTGGGCTGCGTGAACTCCACCAACGGCTTCTTCCCCGTTCATCCGTTTGCTCTGACTCCGTCCTCTCAAAGGACCCAGTTTTTCTTTCTGTACATGACTTCTGTTACCCGTGGCCAATTTCTTCCTGCAGGTATTCTCTCCTGCTTACCAAGAGCAGAGCAGCGGCTCCACCAGGGCGTTCCTGGGGCTGGGGGTGCCATCAACTCCATCCTACTGGCAGGCAGCCAGTGTTTTCTGAATTTTGTGTAAAGTGACGTACAAATCTACGGGCCCCAGCCCCTTTCTATCCCTAAGTCAGTCTCTCTGTGCAGACAGACTGGAGAGATGAGTGATGCAGGACACGTTCTCTCTCTCCTGATGTCCCAAGGATACTGAAAATTGAGCGTTTATTTAAGGATTTTATAGTTAGTCACCATAGAGAAATAGGTAATAAGTAAAAAAATAAGAAAGATGGGTAGAGTTCAAAATCTTCTTTTTTAATCATAAATTTTTAAAACTGCGTTACCAAACTACCACTTTCAGTCTATACATATCAGACATGATTATATGTCAGGCTCTGTACTAGGACCTTCACACTCTGGACAGGGCACAGAGCTTGCCGCCTGAGTGTGGGGAGGAGTGACAGCGTGCTCTCCTCAACTCTCACAGCCATCATGGGGCAAGCTGGATTGCCGTTCTGTTTTGGTTTAACCATCTTCAAAAGGGAAGTGGAAATCGCATCTGCTTCATCTGTGGGAAAGGACGAGAAAACTGCGAGACGCCCACCACACAACAGATAGTTCACGCTGGGGCTATCCCCGCTCAACACAGCCTACGGTTGAGGCTACAGGCACAGGGAACTAGCTGAGAGCAGTCCAAGCGCACCAGGTGCCCTGAGAGAAGACTGGGTGGAGGTCAGTGGGGCAAGACAAAGAGGAAACGGCCAATGCTAGTAGAGGCGTCTGGAAAGAACCCTCAGAGGAAGCGAGGACTGCCCTTCATCTTGAGAAGGGAGTAGGAGTTTCCCAGGCAGGAGACAGGAGGGCGGCATGGCTTCCAGGCAGAGACAGCAGTGGAAGCAAAGGCACTGGGGCATGAAATCACTGTGTATGTGGGGAAAACCTCAAGCAGTTCAGCAGCATAGCAGCGTGGGCTCGAATGAGAGACGTGGCCCAAGAGAAGCAGGGTGTCGATGACGGAGGGCCTACGCCTTTCCAGGGAGACCAGTGTGAACTTATAGAAAAAGAGGGATGTCTTTAAGTGTCCTACATGAGCGAGCAACCCAGGAAGGTTTGCGTCGTAAAAATACCCCTCCAGCCGCAGTGTGACCGGAGCAAAGGGGGACAAGGTGGGAAGTCGGCAAAACCAGGGAGGCCAGAAAGCCGTGGGCAGCTCCACAAAGGGCTCAAAGGAAGACTCTCAACCAAGAATCCTACATTCAGCTAAACTCTCTCAAAAATGGAGAGCAAAGAAGACATTCCCAGATAGACAGTACCTGAGAGAACCTGTTGCTGGCGCCATACCTGCCTTCCAGACAATGCTAGAGAAGGTGCTTCAGGATGAAGGCGCGTGACCCTGGACAGTAATTTGAATCCACATAAAAAACAAAGGGCACCAGTAAATGTAATTATGTGATCATGAAATCATGAAAGACAGTCTCAAGGTATATTTCCTCCTTTCCTTCTCTTAACTGAATTTAAGACTGTTTCAAACTGCCCATATATATATGTTAATTATTCACATGTATGAAACTGTATCCTTAGGCCTGTAACATTCAGAAACATAACGTATTTGTTAGTAACAGCACAAAAGCACTAGGTGTGAGGAAAACTGTATTAAGCTACGGAAATGATATCAAATACTAACTCAAATTCACAGGAGCGACAAAAGAAAACAGACATGATAAGTAAGGAGTTTAATATATCAATAACTATAAATATATACTTTCCTTTCTATGAGCTTCTTAAGAAGACATTAAATTGTATAAAATAGTAATGAGAACAATGTACTTCGGGGTTTGTAACATAGACTGATGTAAGATGTCTAAAAACAAGACCAGCAAAAGGAGGGACAAGGAATAGACTTTTTGGAGTAATGTTTCTGAGTCTCCCTGGAATTAAGCTAGTACAAATCTCAAGCAGTTTATGGTAAGTTATTTATGATATGCTCTCTAGCAACCACAACCACTAAGGAAATAACTTCTTAAAATGTAGTGACAAAGTCATGAAGAAATTAAAATGGTACATTGGAAATTTTTCACTAATGCAAAAGAGAGCATTAAGAAGGGAAAAGGGAACCAAAAAGACACGAGACGTGTAGAAAACAAAAAGTAAGTGATGGATCTAGACTCAGTTACATCATAATGTTAAATGTGAGTGGATTAAACAATATAATGACAGATATTATTAGACGGAATTAAAAAAACACAAGACCAACTATATGCTATTGAGAGGAGATACATTTTATATTCAAAGATACAGACAGATTGAAAGTAAAAGGATGGAGAACATCTCTATCATGCAGACAGCGACCATAAGAAAGCCAGAGTGGCTACGCTAACTTCAGGCAAAACAGACTTTAAAATAAGAAAGGGTTACTAGGATTCAGAGGCACATTTTTTAGTGATAAAAGAGCCAGTCTACCAAGAAGGTAAAACAACCCAAAACAGACCCCCAACATGCATGAAGAAAAAAAAAACTTGACGAAAATGAAGGGAGAAGGCAACAGCTGAATAATAATGTTTGCGAACTTCAATCCCTCACTTTCAATAACGAGGAGAACAACTAGACAACAAGATCTGTAAGGAACAGAAGCCATGAAGGGCGCTGTCGGCCGACGAGGGCTGACAGGTGTCTGTGGAACACTTCACACAAAGCAGAACACACGTTCTTCTCCAGGGCCTACGGAGCAGTGCCCAGAAGGCCACCACACAAGACTCCATGAATTTCAAACAACTGAAATCATACGAGATACCTTTTCTGATCACAATGAAACAAAGCTACAAATCAATATCAGAGGGAAAGCTGGAAATTTACAAACATGTGGAAATGAACTTACTCCAAAACAACCAATGTGCCAAAGAGGAGATCACAAGAGACATTAGAAAATACCAAAAGATGAATGAAAATGAAAACTCAGTATCTGAGACCATATGGAGGCAATGAAAGCGGTACCTAGGGGAAATTTATGTCTCTAAATGCCCATTAAAAAAAGGATCTCAAGTCAGTAACCTCACTTTCCACCTAAGACAGTGGGTAAAAAAAGCAAATGAAACCTAAAGCAAGTGGAGAGAAGGAAATGATAAAGATTATGGTGGAAATAAATGAAGTACAGAATGGTATAAGCAATTTGAAGAAATCAACAAAACTAAACTTGGTTCTTTGGAAAGATCAAGAAAATTGACAGATTTCTCACTGGATTGAAAAATCTAGTTAAAAAGAAAAGACTCATACTAAAATCAGAAATGAAAAAGGGAACATGACTACCAATCTTACAGAAATTAAATGGATGATAAAGGAACCCTATGAATAACTGTATGCCAGTAAATTTGATAAGTGCGCTGAAATGACAAATTCCAGGAAAGTTACAAAATGATGAAGCTGAGTCAAGAAGAAATAGCCTGAATTAACCTATAACAAGGGAAGAGATTTAATTCATAATCTAAAAAAATTATCCACAAAGAAAAGCCCAGGACTACATGTTTCAGTAGTGAATTCTACCAAAACATTTAAAGAGGAATCAATGCCAATTTTTCACAAACTATTCTAAAAAATAGAAAGGAGGGGTCATTCCCCAGTTCATTGTACAAGGGCAGCATTACCCTGATACCAAAGCCAGAGCAAGGCATCCAAGAAAATAAACTTCAGAGCAGTATCTTTTGTGAATATAGATACAAAAATCCTCCAAAAATAGCAACCCAAATCCAGCAGCATATAAAAAGAATTACACACCATGACCAAGGGGATTTTTCCCAGGCCTAGAGGGTTGGTTTAACTTCTGAAAATCAATTAATATAATACACCATTCACTAGAATAAAAAACAAAAGCCATATGATTATCTCAATAAAGACAGAAAAAGCATTTGACAAAATCCAACCCCTTTGCAAAAGAAAACCTACTCAACAAACCAGAAGCGGGACACTTTCTCAACCTGATGAAAGGTATCCGTGAAAACCCCACAGCTGATCTCACGCTCAGTGGAGAAAGCCTGGATACGGCCCCCCTAAAATCAGGAACAAGACAAAAATTTTCACTCTCACCACTTCTTTTCAGCATTGTACTAGAGGTTCCAGCTGGGGCAATTAAGCAAGAATGAGTAAGATAAAAGGCATTCAGACTGGAAAGGAAGTAAAACTATTTCTATGTCTTGTGATCTTTTACATAAAAAGCTTAAGGAATCCTCCCAGAAAACCTGTTAGAACTAAGTTCAGCAAATATGCAGGATAGAGTTCAGCATGCAGACATCGATGGTAATTCCATACATTTCAATGAATAATCCAAAAATGAAGAAAATAATTCCACTTACAATAGTATCAAAAAGAAACAATAAATTTTAATAATTATATTATACATTATATTAATTATTAATAATTAAGTAATAATTTTTAGAAATAAATTCAACAGAGGAAGTCGAAAACTTGTAGCCTGAAAATGACAAAACACTATTGAAAGAAATGAAACAATTATGGATTGGAAGTCTTAATTTTTTAATAAGGTTTTATTTATTTATTTGAGGGAGGAAGCACTAGCAGGGGGAGCAGCAGAGGGAGAGGGAGAAGCAGACTCCCTGCTGAGTAGGGAGCCCAGTGCAGGGCTCAGTCCCAGGACCCTGAGATCACGACCTGAGCCGAAGGCAGACACTTAACTGAGCCACCCAGGTGCCCCAAGATGTAATAGTTTTTAAATGACAACACTCCCCAAATTGATGTCACTTTAAATGACAACACTCCCCAAATTAACACAATCCCTATCAGAATACCACTGGTTTCTTTGTAGAAATTGACAAGCTGATCTTAAATTCATATGGAAACTCACAGGACCCAGAATAACCAAAATATCTTGAAAAAGAAGACCAATTTGGAGGACTCAGAATTCCCAATTTCAAAACTCACTACAAAGCAAGAAGAATCAAGACAATGTGATACGAACATGAGGATAGACATACAGACCACTGGAATAAAACTGACAGTCCAGAAATAAACCCCTCTACCTATGATCAGCTGATTTCTGACAAAGATGCTAAGGCCATTCGATAAGGAAAGAATAAAATGAAGAGGTAGAGAAGAAATAAAGGAATATACAGGAGTTTTGTGCAGGTAGAGTTTGACACGATGGTGAAACACAAGAATGGAAATGTCCAGAAGAGCATTCTGCGTGCAGGTCTCGAACTCAGAGAATTCAGGCTGGTAATACAAATGTGCGTTTCATCACACAAGCTGGTGGTGACTGAGGCCATCGACATTCTTCAGCAACGTTCCATAGTCTTGCTTCGAAATCCTCGTGCGCAGAGTTCCTACCCCGCGTGTGGGATGGTCCATGGGAGCTTCTCCCTCTTCTCCCTTCCCATCCCTGACCACTCTCCTTCCCTAGTGTGGATCACAAAGGCCCCTGTCCGTCCTCCCCAGAGCCTTGTCATTGCCAGCTAGAAGTGGATTGTGAATTTCAAAGGGGATTCCATTTCACTAGAAAGGCCTCCTTGAAGAAACTTCTTGAAAACCTATACTTGAGATACCTTATCCACAAATCCCCCTTTGGGCCACCCTTGCTTGCATTTTCCTTTAGCATCCTTCCGCAGACACATCTCCCCCCTCGGTACTTCGGAGGAGTCAGGATTGGGTCAGTTTGCCACAGGTGTGTAGTAGAAATCATCAGAATTTCCTAACCAACCTACATTCAGAGAATAAGATTAAACAACATGCAGGCACTTTACCAAAATAGTCCCCAAACACTTAGATGACCGAGGCGGAGAGTAGGATAATACAGCTGAAGAAAACACGTCCCATCCATGGGTCTATGACATTGCCAGTAAAGAGTCATGGCCAGGAGTGGTTTCTGTACTGTCTGTGCCCATTAATCGTCAATGACGAAACAGAAGCCCATAAAGGAAATAAGCAGGTACAGGTCAGTCACGTCTACTTGGTATCTGGGTTTCACAAACAAGACCTCGGTCACGAGAAAATGCCCGCGGTGATTTCGCAGGTCCCTAGTACAGAGTAGATGCATTTATCTCCTTAACATTGTAATCCAGTTACTATTTCTTGGTGGCTTATCCTGTGTTGGGCCTGCTGGGTGTTTCCTCATATTTCCTCGTTCTCGTGCTCCCGCCTGCCTTGTCAGCAACCTTCAGAAGTAGGCGTTCCCGCCTCTGAAACGGTTAAAAACATTGCGTCTCGGAGAGCTCCGTCATTAGCTCCGGTCACCCCGCCGGGGAGTGGCCCACCCAAGGCTACGCTTCACCCCGAGCCCACACCCGGAGACCCTCGCCATCCACACCGTCATCTCCGTTCTTGTCACCACGTATTTACCATCCATCAAATACCCACGCTCGTGATTCTCACCGTCTTTAGACTTGTTTCTATTATTCTCCGCAAAATCCACCACAGAATAGTAGTAATCCCTCAGTCGTAATCCCTCCCTGGCTCCTCCCGTCCGTGTGGTCCAGCCCTCCTTCCTGCACCTCTGCTCAGCCCTCCTCTGCTACAGAATGGTGGCCAGAGAGGCGTGCTGGAAGATGGGGGTAAAGACTCGACTCCCTGATGCCTGAGGAGCTCAGATCAATTCACGAGGTTTACTCACGCTCATAGTGGCGGGTCCGTTAATGGTTCTTGGGGCCCTGGGTGTGTCTGTGTAGCAGCATGTGCACATTGTCTCTCACGTCATGACCACCGTTTTCCAGATAAGGAAACTGGAGCTCAGAGCCCTTCCCCCTGATCTCAGAGCCTAGAGGTAACAGTCAGCCCAAACCCAGGGCCGTCTGCATGCGCCTCGCTCTGCCACGGAAGTCCTCAAATACCTGTCCACAAACCGAGGGCTAGATTATCGCGAAGTTTCCACCCATCCACAGCAAAGTAAGAACAGAACATATTACAAGTGGAGGGGGTGTGGTCTGGGTCAGTATAAAGACATTATTGGCAAGAACCATCTTTTAGGCTGCGATGATGTCCTTCTGCCTCTTTGGTGTCAAAGTTTCTTTTCTTTGTGAAATGATAATGAAAATAGGTGGTAATTTTTTTTGATGACTTGATGGTACTATGCTTACTTGGTACCATGGAAAGGAGGTAACTCTGTGGTGACTTTGTAGGTCCCATCCACTGAATGTCTTCCAAAAAGTCCAACTGAAATATTCCTGTGTTATCAGCTAACCCCAACATGGTGATTTGCATTTCAGACCGATGTTTTGAAGTAGATTGTGTTTAGGGTAATACTCTTTAGAAAGTGGTTACGGGATAAGCAAAGGGCGGAGAGGGGTCTGCCCACAGGGCATGGGTCTGCTAGACCCATGTTAGCTCCGTCCAGGTGGTAGAAGGAGCAGAGAAAAGAAACAGTGATTTCACAATTTCCCCAAGCATTTTGTCTGGGTTTTTATAAACATGATTGAGAATTAAAATTCCCAGCTAGACGTACCTTCTCTAAAAGGTTTCCTGAAAAAAATTTTTTTAGGATTTTATGTATGTTATTTTAGAGGAAGAGTGCGAGTATGGGGAGGGGCAGAGGGAGAAACCCCGGCAGGTGTCCCGGGAGCCAGGAGCCCGACGCGGGGCTTGATCTCAAGACCCTGAGATCATGACTGCAGCCAAAATCGAAAGTCCAGGGCTTGACCGACTGAGCCACCAGGCGCCCCATGAAGCATTTTGTACATATAGTATTTTTGCCTCTGCTGTCCTCTGAACAGGTATGTAAGATTTCAGGTGTCACCCCCACCGTACCAATCTAACCAGACACATAAAAGAGAAAGGCCTTTCTTCCCTATCTTTCTATTGGATTAATAGTCACTATTCTCTCTTTAAAACATAGTCCTGTATTTAAACTGTTCCTCTGTTCTCTAGAAAAAGGTATTTGCTCTGTCCTTTGATCCTTTCCAGTCCTTCCCAACCAATTTAAGGAGAATACAGCAGACCCCCACTGGGGATAGTCTCCCTACAGGGAATCTCTAATCAGTCACTTGCTCGGCACTGAGAACACATGTTGCCGTAAAACAACGTAAATGGTGATTACGTTCTCAAAATCCCTCCCAAATGTCTGCTTACCATGCACAAAGGTAAGGCACCGCCCAAGTTTAAAAAGCTCGGCTTTGAGTCATCGGTTCAGAGCAGACACAGGAGAATGGAGCCCTGGGGGCTGGGCCACCACGCCCCCTGAGCAGGGGTCCAGCCCCTGCCCTGCACTGTCCCGGACACCTGCAGGCCCACGGTCACTCTGCCCTCTCCTCTGCGTCACACTCCCCGAATACTGAAGCTTTAGAATTATCGTGCTCACTCTCTCCCTCCGAAGCTTCCGTTTCCTCCATACAAATGTCTCAGGAAGGGCGCCTGGGTGGTTCAGTGGGTTAAGCCTCTGCCTTCGGCTCAGGTCATGATCTCAGGGTCCTGGGATCGAGCCCCACATCGGGCTCCCTGCTCAGCGGAGAGCCTGCTTCCTCCTCTCTCTGCCTGCCTCTCTGCCTACTTGTGATCTGATCTCTCTCTCTCTGTCAAATAAATAAATATTTAAAAAGAAAAACAAAACAAATGTCTCAGGGAAGTGAGAGAAGAAAGCAGCCCAGCCAACAAAGGTTAATGTGTAAACAATGTTTGATAAGGGAGTCCAGATTTCAGACACTGGAAGGAAGGAGGCAAACAGAAGTGATGCAGGCCACGGGGGAGCCAGCTTTCCCCAGGCTGTTCCTTTCCTTTCTGTCCCGTGTTGTCCTGACTCCACTCCTGGGACGTTACAGCCCCTTGGATGACACAGGGCCCGTCCCGCACGCTGTGTCGGCATTTCTGATGACAGTTAAGCTCAGGAAATGGTTTCCGTCTCTGTCTGTGCTACAGTGACTTGCAGAGCTTGGTTTTCCCCTTGGCCCACTGGGAGGTTCTAATGACCCTCCTGAGAAGGGCATCTGGGACAGTCAGCGTGCACTCCTGTCCTCCACACTCCCCCAAGCAGCTCAACCCGCTAGTCACGCTGGCCTGAATAATTCTTGGCCGACGTGCAGTCCTGCTCGGGGTCAGGAGGGATCCGTCCCCAGCCTGTGCGGTCACGGCCATGTGAGAGGAGGTGGGTGTCTGCGGCTGCAGGAAATGGCTCAGGGCTCCAGGCACCAGCAGAAACTGTCTGACCTTTTGGTGGGAAGCGAGTGGGGTGTCCACCCTGGGAATGTCCCTGCGGGGGCTCTGTGCCGACAAAGAAAGACCTTTCTCACACTTGAGACGAAGGCTGCATGACCGCCTACGTGCTCAGCCCATACCAGGCACGCTGATTCACACAAGTCACCGTCTTTGGTACAAGGGGCAGCGTGGGTCACAAAGACGTGCATTAAACATTCTTCTGACTTGTCATCGCACCATGGCTGCTGATCCGGAACGAGAAAACTAATCTACTGTTTGGTCGGTCGTATAATGTTCCAGGAAACAAAAACAATGTAATTCCATTCACCCGATTGAAAAGGCACAGGCTCAGTTACCTGCGATTTTCTTGCTACTCATCTCTACCTGTTGACTGTCTGCATAGGTGTGTTCATTCAGTGTGCGTGTGTCCAGTCCCTCCCCTGCAGATACATAGCAAAGGAGCCCATGAGGAGAAGCCCCGTGAAGGGCTTTCAACTGATTCTTGGATAAGAATCCAAGCCCAGAAAATCTTACATGGAGTGGGGTGGGGATCATTGCAACAGTAAATAAAGCAGTAAAAATATATGTAGAGTTCCTTTGAAAAGGCAACATATCTTTTTTTAATTATAGGAACATGTTGCTATAATATAGAGGATAATTCTAAGACTAATTCTAAGAACATATCTATTTACAGACTGTTTAGAGCAAATGAGCCGTCCTAGGATCTAAGGAACTTGGGAGAGAAGTGATACTGTGTGTGTGTGTGTGTGTGTGTGCGCGCGCGCGCGCGCGTGTGTGCATGCATGTGTGTGGCAGAGAGGCAGAGACACACAGAGACACGCATCTAAACTGACTCATAAGTCAGCCCTGGCGAATGATGACTGACTAGCTCCGTGTCACCTACATTCAATAAAGACCTCTTATTGACTTTTTTTGTGGAATAACACTTCCTTCAGCTACGATGAACAAAAGAGGAAAATGGAGAAAGACTACCCGAAGAACACTGAAGAGGAATTCTCAGGAGTTAATGGCCAAATAGACGCCGCTGTGGAACTAAACGGTGAGCATCTCCACCAAAAACGTTCTTTGTGGAAACACAGAGACAAGAGCTCTGGGCTCTGCTTTAACACATGGAAAAACGGGTGTCCAAATGGGAGTCCTCGGTCCTGAGTCCCTCACCAATTTAGCTAACCAGACCAACGATTAGAAAGAGTACAGAAGGTCTGCCACTGAGACGCTGTGCAAATAGAAAGTTTAGAAGTCTGGCTTCCATCCATGAGTCGGGTACATCTTAAAGTCCTTCCAGTCAAAACTGCCTCTTTCCTCTTGAAAATGTACATACTGTCAGCCTTGCCAGAGCCTGTCCCCACCCCCTGACCCCACTCCTGAAGTTTAACCCAGAGCAGGGAAAGCCGAACTGAACGGCGCAGGGTTGAGTAAACGTGACTGAATCTTCCTGAGTCTAGAGCACAGAGCTGGACTCTGTTCAGAAATCCATAGAGTTCCAGACACGTCCTCTGCTCTTGCGGAGTGGCTCATGACACTGGGAAATGCCCCTCCACGCAGCACAGATGCCAGTACTAGAAAACAAGACCGTCTGTGATTTGGTACTGAGTGAAGTGCAGACTTCGCAGCGACTGCGAGAGGTGAGCGGAGAAAGGAAAGCTGAAAACCCGCATCCACACTTGGCGTTTGCACAATGGGACTTGAGCAGAGTTCCGGGGATGGGCTAGTAGGGGGAGCAGAGGAGGGGTTGCCTGGAGGGGAGCAGAGGCACCAACGCAGCTGAGCCCCACGCGCTGGGTGAGCGCCCCTGGGAGAAGGGCGAGCGGGGACCAGTCGGAGGTGCTGGGTCCGAGGGCTCCGTGAGAGCCGGGTACAGGCCTGCAGCTGCCCCAGACGGGGCCCCAGCCCCCCTCTGGGGCCACCTACAGACCCTCCCTTCGCAGACCTGCCCGTCATTTTCAGTAACCACGTTTTCAACTTTGTCTCTTTTAGGCTACATTTACTTCTTTTCAGGACCAAAAACGTACAAGTATGATACAGAGAAGGAAGACGTGGTCAGTGTGCTGAAATCCAGCTCCTGGATTGGTTGCTAACCAGAGCAGGCTAGCGTTTCCTGCGGAGCGAGCGCGACCGCAAGCAGCCGGTCCCTGGAGCGCATGGACTAAAGCAGAATGTAGGATAGGGATTCTTCCCACCGCCTTTGATCCTAAGGGCCACTTCGACTTCATCGAAAATAATTACACTTCTAAATTTTTTCATGGTTGCAGATTCATAATTGTAATCTAAATGGACAATTTCTGTATGGTCAATTTCACATAAAATCAGAATTGAAACAATGCTGTCTTCCATCAGACACCCTCTGCCTTTTTTCTCCTTACCTAGTATACAGAAGCAAATTGATAAATTGGTTTTTATTCCCAAGAAGAAGCCTATTTGTGGATTCCCTGACGTGTATTATAACTCTTTTTAGTAGGAAACGTCATTGCCGTACAAATTATGATTACTCTTTACACAAAAGCAGTGGCTTTTGTGGCCTCTACATTTGTTGCGATAAGTGTAAATTCATCCATCTTCACCTTGAACACATCACAAACAAAATACCGTGTAAGTCTTGTTCCTAGTTGTTTGTTGATTAACTCCGTGCACTCACTGGCGTTTGAAGTAGGTCCTAGCAGGCAAAGCTATTCAAATGAATTTTCACGCTAGGCAAGAGATGGACACTTGGCAAGAGGAAACCTTTTAACAAAAGCCAATAAAAATGTTGTCCAGGAACAGTTCCTCATTGCTCTTTTCAGTTAGTATTTACTAGCTTCGATCACACTTTATTTGGCAACCAACGTACCTAACGGAAACTCAAAACCCGAGATGATCTGAAGAGCGTGCAGACCCAGGAGAAGTAACGGTAACTCACCCCTTTTCCTGCTTCCTGACAATAAAGCAACCACCGTGAGCCACCTTTAACCCGTCCAACGGTGTCTCCTACGAGGGGTTTCCATTTAGGGGAGTCTCTCTCTTTAGTTTTTCTTACTTCGAGCTAAACCTTTTCTCTTTCTTACCTACTTATCAGTACAGGGAAAACACAGCTGTTTGTCCTTCTTATGACCTTCTGAATCTTACCCCCTAGAATGTAAGGATTCTAAAGATTGAGTCTAAAACTAGACGATAAGTACATTTAGTGTTCTTCATAGGCCGCCTGGAATACCCACAGCGCTCAACGCATTAGTTGTTCCCGTCACCGCCACCGACCCAGCTGCCACCACGGGGTGAAACAGGGATGGGCCGCTCCTGAGGGGACTCCCAGCCTCCCACTCGGTTTCTCTTACCGGAAGTGGCTATAGCCAACCAGATGTTGAATCTTTGACGGTTGAAGACTCTCTAGCATGCTTGCTTTCCAATGTCATCAGCCTTATTGAGGAAGCAAAGTCACTTGTGCAAAAACGGCCAACAGAGGAGAAGAGCAGGATGGCCATGAGCAAGGAGTTGAGGCCGCCTGGCAGGTCCTCAAAGGCTAACCCCGAGAGCACCAAGCGAGCCATTCCCCTCCCGCGAGCACACCCGTGAGGCCGGAAGGAACGCACTACAGTGTGCATGAAGCTTGAAAAAAGTACACTAAGAAACCGGACGCAAAAGGCCACCAACGCTAGGATTCTGTTTCTATGAGATGTTGGGAAGAAGAAAAATCACAGAGACGGAAAGCTGACGTGTGCCTGCCAGGAGTTGGGGGAGGGGCGATGGACGGTGACCTAGGCTAAGGGGGGGGGTTTCTTTGTGGGGTGATGAAAATGTTCTAGAAGTGGTGATGGTGAGCATTGCACAATCCTGTGAATATACGAAAAGCCATTGAATTGTACATTTTAAGTGGACAAATTGTATGGTATGTGAACTGCATCTCAATAAACCTATTGTCTTCATAATAATAATAAGCAAGGAGCTCCAGGTTCTGTGACGATCTCTGCAGGGCGTGGGCTGGCCCGCTGGGGCAGGGACACGGTGGGGAAGCATTAGCCCGGGGACCGCTGGGGCTGACCTCCACCAGCCAGAGTTCCTCCCGCTGCCCGGGGCTCGCCGGGGGACATGCACGGGGTGACTCTTCACTACATAAATGAACGTTGCAGAACATTGAAAAGCATGTGCTCTGAGCTCTGGGTGGCTTCAAACCCAGATCTGTTATTTTTAGCTGTGTGGTGTGGTCAGTTCCTTAATCTCAGTCTCGGTTTCTTCCTTTGTAAAACCAGAATGGAATAGTCCTTATGTCCTCAAGATATTTAGAGGCTTAAATATGTAAGTCAAAATATACAAAGCCCTTATGTAGTCCCAGGTGCCCTAGAGGGGCTCTGTAATTGTTTGGAAGCAATTAGGAATAAGTTCATTTTGAGACATTTTGGAGAATTTGTATATATCCCTCGAGATAACTGAAATCATAATATAGAACCACGAGGCTTGCTAACCAGTGACCTGAAATGTTCCTTTCCAAACTCCAGATGAACTCAGTCATCAAATAATACACGGAGTGTTGTTAATTCCCTTCCCCCAAGAATAATTCTTATAAGTGTCTTATTCCTTTGTTGAGTAAGGGGACTTCTGGCTCCCACAGTTGTCTGTGTTCTGGAAAGACAGGCTCTCTAGTGACTGTGTTTGTATGAGAATCACTTGGAACATTTATGTGCTCGCCTGAAACAGTTTTGTGTCCAGATAATCTTCGTCACTTGGCTCCAGAGTAACTGAGGGCGTACATGTTAAGTAACAGTTTCAGACACGGTGTGTTTCAATGGTTCTTCTTGACATCAAGAGTAAGCAGAACGGAGTTTTCTTCCTGTCGACCTCGGTCATTGTCCTCTTAACCTCAGGGTGACTGTTTCTGGGCGGCCCCCCATGGAAGCTCTGAAAGAGCCAGGGGGCTACGAGGGACGAGTGGATCCAGCCAGGTGGGGGGCTTCCCTAACAGCCCTGCACTCCGTTTCTGTGGCTAGACCCAAGCTCTCTTCCAGTCAGCCCGGTGTGACACGGCAGACCCAGCTCGCCTGGCCGGTCCTCTCTCCTCTTCCGCGTGGTCATTTGGAAACGCCCTTAGACCCCTCTCACGGGGCCGATGGCAAATGAACTGTGCAGGTTTTATCTGGAATTCTGTGTGATATATTTGCAAGTCGCCCCAGAAGCTTCAAATGCTTTTGTTCTGTGTCATCTGGGCGTCTTGCCGTTCTTGCTTTTAGCCGTTTCCTTCCAGAGACAATGATGGGGGGGTTGGTGAATATTCGCAGCTGAAATCACCCAGTGGAGTGCCTTTTGAGAAGAAATGCATAATGCCAGTCAGCAGGGTGGGGTTTTAGATTCTTGCACGGAGCAAAGGAGAGTCCCAAGGATTTTCTGTCTGTCGCCCCTATAAACCAAGAGAATGACCCTCTGATCACTTCCCGCTGCTGAGCCTGTCCTTGGTGCCATCCCCAACCCCAAGGGGCTTGTGGGCACGACCAGACCAGAGCCCATCCTGCTATACCCATAATGCCACGGTCCTTATTCCCGCCACCTACACTCTCGTCATTGAACCGAGAACAGAACAGGAAGACTGCTAGTGAGCAAGTGATCCAGGAAACTAGTGAATGACTCTGGGTTCCAAACGAGGCTTCTTGGAATGCACATATCCTTCCTTCTCCACTGTGAATCCTTTCCTTTCATTCAGGGCCTCATTTCAGATGGTTGGGGATGAAAGTAAATGTCTGTTGTGCAATCCAGCATATTGTCCCGGGAAGAGTGGGGGGGAGAGATGAGAAGGGAGAAGGACCAGAGCGACTCAGTGAGAAAACATCTGCAGAGCCCAGTTGAGAAATGTAACCTATAAATCCATTTTAGCTCATCTGCATTGGAAAGAGAAAAAAACATGTCTGTGTACATAGCCAGCAATTTGTTTATCTTTAGAAAGTCCCAGGCCTGTAAAGCGTGATAAACAGCGTGAGCTTCTGGGGCTGGGCAGTAGGTGTGTTCACAGTTCCCGAGGCCTGGATGGCAGGAGTCAGATGCCGGCCCACCACGTGAACCACTGACTTGTGGCGGCTTCGTCTCCACACTGTAGACAGTTACCCTGAGTGAGCGGGCAATTTCTGCAAGTTGGTGATGTTACCAGCAGTGGCTTTTGAAAAAATTCATCTCTTCCCTAAAATAGCTTTAAAAAAAAAGATTTTATTTATTTATTTGACAGAGAGAGAGAGAGATCACAAGTAGGCAGAAAGGCAGGCAGAGAGAGGGGGGGAAGCAGGCTCCCCGCTGAGCAGAGAGCCCGATGCGGGCCTCGATCCCAGGACCCTGAGATCATGACCTGAGCCGAAGGCAGAGGCTTAACCCGCTGAGCCACCCAGGCGCCCTTCCCTAAGATAGCTTTATCTCCCTAAAGAATCCCTCCAGCCTTCCTGAAGTGTCTAGCCACCCACCATCTCCACACTCCCCATTCACTCTGTCTGTTCAGAAATTGTGGGCAGCATTTACTTTATGCTGACCCCCACCTAGGCTCAGCTGTGTCCAGTGGAACACACACATTCTGATGGGAGAGATAGTCACTATTCCAGTGAATAAATAGTTCTGGATGTAATGAAAGATATGGAGCATGCTGTGAGAAAAGCAAACAAAGCAGGGAAGAAGGTAAAGTGTTTGGGGGGGGCATTTTCGTAACGCCTGTTTGGGGAGACGACTTACTGAACGGGGGACATTCATTCAGAGACGTGGGGAAAGGCAAGGAGGAGCCATGGAGGCCCCTAGGTTTAGGCCGAGGGAGCAGTGAGCTCGAGGAAGGGGCTGGGCAAGCGTGAAGCCCAGCAGGAAGGTCAGAGGAAATCCAGCGTTTCCTTCCAGAGACGGGGCTGAGATGCAGGCGGCACCGACCAAGGAGCAGCAGCACGGACACTAACAGTGGTCAGAGGGGAATTTTCTAGGTAAAACCAATAGGACTTGCTCCTGAAGCGTATGCTGGACTTGAGAAAAAGCACAGAGTCAAGAATGACTCTAAGCTTTCAGGGCCAGGTGCGTGGGAGGACGGTGTGCAACCTGGAATGAGCTGGGTGTGAGCTGCCCCTTCGACGGGCCAGGCAGGAGGCCAGACCGGGTGGGCAGATGGGGACCCGTCTGTCTGCTGACGCCTTCTCCCTCCCCGCTTTGAGAACATGGTTCGGGGGTATCTGGGGGGCTCAGCTGGTGAAGTGGTTAAGCATCTGACTTTGGCTCAGGTCATGATCTTGGGGTCCTGGGATCGAGCCCCGCGTCGGGCTCCCTGCTCAGCGGAAAGCCTGCTGCTCCCCCGGCTTGTGCTCTCTTTCGCTCTGTCAAAAAAAATTAAAATCTTATAGAAAAAAAGAACAGAGTTTAATGTTCAACAAGAAGCTTCGGTTTTCTTTTTTTCTTGATTTTTATGTTTCTTGGTACAAAAATCAGAGCACAAATCACAAAAGAAAACAAAATCTTAAGGACTGCTCTCCTGGAAGAAAGGTGCTGACCGTCTAGGAATCGTAACTAAATACAGTAAAAGAACTTTCAAGACTTGTCAAAAATCCATTTGTTCTTACAGTGAAAACACCTCAGTAACGTCAGCAGACCTTACAGAGGAGGTGACTGGCTAGGTCTGTCCCGCCTTCTTCTGTCTTTCCTGAAAACCAGAGTGAGCCCCTGCGTCTCTCCCACAGGCCGGGACGGTTCCCGATCCCCAGATCAAGGTTCGAGTCAACGTTCACGACTGGAACTCCGTCCAGCCAGCCGGCAGCGCTCGTGTCAAGAGGGCCCGTCCTGGTTTCCGGTGGGCCAGCGTGCTGCTCGGGACCCGGGGCAGAGCGACAGGCTCAGGCCTCCAGGCAAGGATAGGCAGCTCCTCCCTTGTCCGTATGCGGCCTGAAGCCGGCCCTCAAGCCCACCCCTGGGAGACGCTGGCGGGAGCCCTAGTCCTGAGGTGCCACGACACCAAACTCGTCGCATGAAGGAGAATTTTCTCATCAAGTATTTGGTGCAAGCAGTTTTGTCAAAAGCCTCAGAAACCCTTGGCGTTTGAAATTTTCACCTTTGAGGTTGCAGCTTTCCTCAAGCACAGGAAGTCCGAGGCCGGGGCCTTGCCGTTCGCATCCCGGGGGCGGTGGGCTGGAGAGGAGGGCTGGCGCGGCGAGTCCTGCGGGACACGGGACACTCACACTGCGGCGTGGCTTCCCGGTGCCCTTCACGAGCAGCCGTACGCGGCGCACCCCCCGCAGCGGAAACGTCCACATGCCGTGGGGGAAATTCTCCTTGCGGTCCAAGAATACTCGTTAGATCGACAAAGTCGCGTAAATAAAGCAGCCGACGACCCCAGAGATGACCCAGCCAAGACTGAAGGACTCTGTTAAGGAAATTCCGGGAAGGTTAAGGGCCTGTGAATCATCAGGAGGGATGAGGTTTTGAATCCCATCCCGAATCAGGATCGGGGAGGACGGGAAAGCAAGAACTGGCATCCAGAAAACAGGGACGTGGGGTGGGAAAGACAATAGCAGCGCGAGTGTAGAAAAGGACCAAAGGGAAGGAGCTCGTGCAGAATGTGTTTGGCCAAAGGCGGTTGAGTAAAAAGGAAATCGTTTCCACGGGAAAAATAACATGGAGTGTGTTACGTTATGCCAGGCGTTTTTGCCTCGTTCTCAGTTTTTTTAAAAAGTGAATCTGTGTGAGGAAGAGAGATCACTCTTATCCCCACTTCACAGACAAGCGCAGACTCAAGAGCTGAAGCGACCAGAGCCGCCGAGGTGACCCCGGCACCTCCCGTCTGTCCCCGGGCCGCGCCAGGCCCGGCTCCGACGGCACCTCGCGGGGAGGCGGGACGAGGGCGCCCCCGAGAGCAGGGGCACGCCGGAACGAGGACTGCGGGGAGCTCCCCGCCCGGCCCTGAGTGGACGCTAAGTAAACGTCCACAGCACAGAGAATATGTTTATCAGCCAATGTGCAGACAGTGCGCTCTGGGAGGAGGAGAAGATTCAACAGACAGTAGAGAGAGAATTCTGTTGACTCCTTCAGAGAAGCAGGAGGTGTTCAGGCTGCTACACGGGGCTTCCGTGGTGAAGGATCCCGAAAATCAGGCCGAGGAAGTCGACTTTAGTCAATAATTTAAAAATGCAGGTTATGCAATGGATTTTTTTTTAATGGAACCTCAGACTAAAGGAGGTATTTACACAGTGGTTGCTCGGGAAGTCGGGGAGGGTGCTTCTCGGTGACACCAGGGCAGGGAGGAGCTGGGGGGAGGGGCCGGCCGCAGACAGAAGGACCCTCACCTGCAGCTCGTCCTGGGCGGCCCGCATGTGTCCCCAGCTGCGCCCGCCGTGGGGCCGGGGAGGGCAGCCGGAGGGCAGGCCGGCCGCCCCCAGATGGGGGCCAGGAGGGGGAGGGGCCTTGGGTGCCCAGATGGAGCTGGGGTCACCCAGGGGGTCACGTCCTCTCTGTGACCTTCCCAACAATGGTGTCCGCTGTTCCTGTTGCATTCACTGAGAGGGATGATGTATGCCCCCCGGGGGGTGCGGAGGGGACAGCGGATTTCTGTATGTAGAGGCGGAGGACGGAAAGAAGATGGGAACGAAAGTAGGATTGGCTGACTGTTCATAATTACACCGAACAGTATTTCAACAAGGCCTTAGTCATGAAACATTGTGACCAACTGTAAAAAATTCTATGGAGGAGAGAATAAAAGACTGTTGAGTTAAATTTCACCAAAGGAGAGTTTGATTTTTACACAGGTAAGAGTGTCCTTGACGATGACCTTTGCGGGTAATACCTGTCCTGCCAAGAACCTGTGCCTAGTGGCTCCGCATCGTGGGACCTGCCCTTGTCTGTCTGGGGATGTCAGCCAGTTCCTACCCAAGCTTTAATTATTCTTCTGATGACAGAGCCCCACATTCCAAAACACGACTGCATGACCAACCCGGCCACATCGTGCCAGGAACAGCGGGCTGGCGAAACTCGAGCATTTGCGTCGCAACAAGCACCAAACCACAGAACTATTACAATACAGGACACACAGTCCCCACGTTAGAACTGGGTTACAAATCAGAACTTTGTCTGTCGGCTCTTCAGAACTCAGACCGTATTTCCCATGACGGTGATCTTAGCAACTAACCAAGACGAGGGCGGTGTGGACCACGAGTAGAGTCGTCCGGCCGGCCGTGCGGACGCTCAGCACCGAGCCCTGCGGGAGAGCAGGCGTCCTGACGGACACTCCCCACAGCAGCCCGTCCCTTCCACTGAGCAGCTCCTCTGAGCTCACAGCGTCTCCCGTCGGCATCACGGCGACTCCCTGCTCCGGGTACCCCTGGTGTCTCTGCTCCGGGCTTGGGGAAGCGGAGGAGCCCGGGTGCCGCCGGTGACAGGGGCTCGGAGCCACGGAGCCTTGCCGGGGCAGACTGCCGGGCCGCGGACACAGGCCCCGGGAGCATCCCGTCCGGACACCCTGAACCCAGAGCTGCAGCCGCCCGCCCGGGCCACCTGTCGGCTGCGCAGCGCTCCGGCCGCAGGTTGATGGGGACACGGCAGCGACAGGCGGGCGCTGGGCTGCGGAGTCGGTGCGGGGGCCGGGAGGAGGGCAGGGACGGCTCGGGCAAGGCGGGGAGGGAGGGCCCAGGGGGAGCACCGGGACTCTGGCTTGGAGACGCTCCGCCCGCGGCCGCCCGCCGTCCGGTCCCCTGGCGCGCTCCCCAGAATAACGTGGTGCCCGCGGCCTGGGAGGGAGGAGCGGATTCACAGCCAGTGCTCCTTTCCTGGCGACGGGAGTGCTCTCTCTTCCTGAACTGCACCCTTTGTTCTCGGCTCTGCCGCTGTTTCGGGTGGGGGCTCCCTCGCCTTCCGGCGCGGGCTCTGTGCAGGCACCAGTGAAGCCGGGAAGGTGCCTGGGCCTCTGGATGTCTGACCAGTGCCCCCGGCCCCCTGATCACCCAGGTTCCCCTCTTACAACTCGGGGGGCAGAGTCCGGAGACAATGCGCCTCTTTGAGACCCACGTGGGCCTGGCCTTCCTCTCGGGGCGGACATCCCAAGTCAGCAGTGAGGGCTGCGATTCAGCCCAAGGGTCTCCAAGTTTGCAAACCTGTGGTCCTGTTTTTCTCAAACGCCAGAGCATGAAAATGAGAGCCCCTGGTCTGTCCCGCCCCCAGCAGACTGCAGCACCGCTTGGCCCTCTGAGGACCCCTGCCCCGGAAGGCCACGTTCTCTTCTGCCTCTCCTTCGTCCCCATCGTCTCTTCTCCAGCTGTTTCCCGAGCCTCGCCGTGGGTGTCTGGGGCTGGCCACCCTCTGGGCACACCGTCCTCCCCGACAGGGCCGCAGCCCCCCTTCCGCAGGCCCGAGGCATCACCACCACCCAGGCCGGTCTGAAGAGCAGGTTTATGGCAGCCTGAAGGGGAAGAGAGGGGCACAGAAGAGGAGACAAGCTCACGGTCACAGCGTCTGGTCCCTGGCACACCAGCACTCTTCCTGCCGCTTTCCTTCCCGGGCCCTCACCTCCTTCTGCCCCGTACCCTCCCTTTGTCCACCTCCCCACATTCAGAGGCCTTTGAACACATATGTGGGAGCACCACAAAAAACAGGAAATAACCCATATCACACAGATCAGTTTTGCTTCTTTGACCTCTATTCCCATTTCCTGGACCTTGACTTTCATGATCAAAACACCATAAATTAAATTCTGCAAACAAAGCCATCCACCCCAGGCTCCCAACCTCAGCAGTGGCTCCGATTTCTGAGACCGTTTCCAACGACGTGAGTCTCCACTTCAGCTCTCCTTCCTTCGCCGTGAAAGCACCTGTCTTCTCCTCTCCCGGGAGTCTGTGGGTCGAAGGACAGCTCTCCCCCTTTACCTGGTCAACCGTCAGAGCTGGGGACTCTTCTCTTCTCTCAGGAGTAAAAATTCTCAAAGGCCCCGGTTCCTAGAGCGGAGTCATGTCTCCTGCGTGGTGTAAGGACTGAACCTCTCCGAGAAGGCAAACCATTCTTGTCCCTCATTCCCCTTGGGAAAATAAGGCGTCTCTGGATTTTGGAGTCACGCAGAGACGCAGCGAACACGTAGAGTTAAACACCAAGGCCCACAGAGACTGAGAGTTTCTCCCAGTGAGTCCCAGAAGAACGAGGACACGCCGCTCAGCAGGGAGCCTCCCTCTCCCTCTGCCTTTCCCCCCACTCATGCCTAGAGAAATCTTTAAAAAAAAATAATATTTCTTTCTTTTTATGTTTTTTTTTTCAAATAGTTTCTAGGTTTTGGGAACATAAATAATTTTTAAGTTGATTTGGACCTAACTACTTCATCAGTAGGACTGTTGGACATCACTTTTGGTCTAAAGGCAGTTCAAAAAAATTACTAAGATCCAGGAAACCAAAAACAAAGTTTTAGAACTTCTATATTAGCCCATTTTACAGGTGAGAAAACAGGCCCAGAGAAGTTAAGTAAGCTGTCCAAAATGATAAGCTGAGATTCGGATCAATGAGTATCCGATTCCAGAGTCTGTGTTCCTCTTACAGCCCCACCCTGCAGACAGGAAAGGACCGAGGATCCGACTCGGGCTCTGCCTCAAGGGGCTCCCGAACTCTGTCGTGACGGCCCCACTCACACTCCCAGCAGCCCGGCACCCACCCCATCGTCTGTACCTCGCCCGGAACCTCCACGCTGTTTCCCAATGGATGCTGTCTGGCTCGTTGGGCACCCCAGACCCAGGCCCCCAGGGACAGAGACTCTCCCCGTATAAACTAACTCTTCTTGGAATGCACGAGGCATGATGTCAGCTCAGGCCGGTCTGCGACCAGACACGGGATGCGGGAAATTCAGAACGAAGGGGCCATGCAGAGAAGAATATGAAACCCATAGTGAGGCTTGCTGACGGAGATGCTGAGACTAGGACGACCCTCGTAAGACACAATGTTGGAATTACTTCCGAGGGATTTAGTAACTGTCAGAGAATCCTTCCCTTTACCGCACGTGAATGCAACCTCTTCAAAACAAACAAGAAGGCCGAGGAAACTCCTGACAGCAGAAGCTGCGAATGGATCACTGAACTCCACACACACAGAACAGGAGTGGCATGGTGTCTAATTCAGTTGTGATTTACATCAAAAGGAAAGAAAGACAAAAATAATGAAATGCGAATTATCGAAAACACCAGCTATTAAACTTCAGGGAAGCCTGGGGGCTTTCACGGGCATTGCCTAATCCCCAAGGTCTTCTCCTCCATCGGCGCTTCACAGCTGTGGGCGGGTTGGATCGAATCAAATTATTGCATGTGAAGCTAAATACCAGAGTGGCTTGGAAAATTCTACCATGAGCCAAAACAGACCTCCTAACTAGGACTCTTCTCTCTCTCTGTCTTTTTTTTTTTAATTTTTTTTATTTATTTCACAGAGGGAGAGAGATCACAAGTAGGCTGAGAGGCAGGCAGAGAGAGAGGAGGAAGCAGGCTCCCTGCTGAGCCGGGAGCCCGATGTGGGGCTCGATCTCAGGACCCTGAGATCATGACCTGAGCCGAAGGCAGAGGCTTTAACCCACTGAGCCACCAAGGTGCCCTAGGACTCTTCTCTTTTTAAAACAAAACAATCAACCACCGTTTGCAGGTGAATTTTATGGTATGTAAACTGCAGCTCAATAAAGCTGTTTAAATAAAAACTATTAATAGCTACAGGGCTCTCTTAAAAATCACACAGGGGATAGTTTCCAAATCTCTCCCCATCTTGTAGAAAATCACTTACCTTCCATTCGTTTCTTAGGACAGTTTTTTTTTTTTTTAATTATCTGCCCCGGGTACAGGCCATTGAATCATCAGGCTTACACCTTTCACAGCACTCACCATAGCACAAACCCTCCCCAATGTCCATCACCCATCCGCCCTGTCCCTGCCCTCCCACCCCCCAGGAACCCTCAGTTTGTTTTGTGAGATTAGGAGTCTCTTATGGTTTGTCTCCTTCCCCATCCCATCTTGTTTCCTTATTTTTCCCTCCCTACCCGCCACGACCTCAGGCCCTTCCCCGCAAGTTCCTCATATCAGAGAGATCGTATGAAAATTGTCTTTCTCTGATTGACTTATTTCGCTCAGCATAATACCCTCTAGTTCCATCCACGTCATTGCAAATGGCAAGATTTTGTTTCTTTTGATGGCTGCATAGTATTCCATTGTATATATATACCACATCTTCTTTATCCATTCATCTGTTGATGGACAACTAGGTTCTTTCCATAGTTTGGCTATTGTGGACATTACTGCTATAAACATTCGGGTGCATGTGCCCCTTCAGATCACTACCTTTGTATCTTTATGGTAAATACCCAGTAGTGCGATTGCTGAGTCGTAGGGTAGCTCTATTTTCAACTGATTTCCAGAGTGGCTGCACCAGCTTGCATTCCCACCAACAGTGTAGGAGGATTTCCCTTTCTCTGCCAACACCTGTCATTTCCTGACTTGTTGATTTCAGCTATTCTGACTGGTGTGAGGTGGTATCTCACTGTGGTTTTGATTTGTATTTCCCTGATGCCGAGTGATGTTGAGCACATTCTCATGTGTCTGTTGGCCATTTGGCTGTCTTCTTTGGAGAAATTCTGTACTATAATTTATTCCAATATCCCTTCTGCCCCTCTCTCTCCTCCTCCTCTTCTGGGATCCCAATTATTCTAATATTGTTTCATCTTATGGTATCACTTCTCTCTCGAATTCTCCCCTCATGGTCCAGTAGTTGTTTCTCTCTCTTTTCCTCTGCTGCTTTATTCTCTGACATTTTGTCTTCTAAATCACTAATTCTGTCTTCTGCCTCATTTATCCTAGCAGTAAGAGCCTCCATTTNATTGCACCTCATTAATAGCTTTTTTGATTTCACCTTGGTTGGATTTTAGTTCTTTTATTTCTCCAGGAAGGGTTTTTATTTCTCTAGAGAGGGCTTCTCTATTATCTTCCATGGTTTTTTCGAGCATAGACAGCACCTTAAGAATCGTCATTCTGAACTCTAGTTCTGTCATATTACTAATGTCCGCATTGATTAGGTCCCTGGCCATCACTACTGCCTCTTGTTCTTTTTTTTGTGTTGTTTTTTTCCACCTTGTCATTTTATGCAGATAAGAATAGATGGATGAGAGAACAAAATACTAAAGGGTAGCAATGACCCCAGAAAAATATACAGTAACCTACTCAGAAGAGACCTGGAACTGGGGAGAAAAGAAAGAGGGAAAAAAACAAACAAAAAAATCACTAAAATCAAACAAACAAAAACAAAACAAAAAAATAAAATCCTATATCTATATCTATATTATCTATTTCTGTTTCTATATCTCTGTCTCTGACTCTATTTCCATATCTAGCTCTATATCTTTTAGGTTGGTGAATTGAACAGACCCTATATGTATACAAAAAATAAGGTTAAATACAATGAAGGGATAAAATATGACTATAACAATGAAAATTTAAAAAGATTAAAAAGTGTTGATAAGATATAATAGCTAAAAACATTAAAATAGGGCGCCCGAGTGGCTCAGTGGGTTAAAGCCTCTGCCTTCGGCTCAGGTCATGATCTCAGGGTCCTGGGATCGAGGCCCACATCGGGCTCTCTGCTCAGCAGGGAGTCTGCTTCCTCCTCTCTGCCTTCCTCTCTGCCTACTTGTGATCTCTCTCTCTCTGTGAAATAAATAAATAAAATCTTTAAAAAAAAACATTAAAATAGGAAAAGGGAAAGTATTTAAAAGAAAAGAGTAAGAAAAAATAAAATTCAAAGAATTTAACATTGAACAGCTAAAGAATCATGGGGGAAAAGCCATGAATTCTCTGCGTTGCTTTCCCCTAGCTCAGGAGTTCCACAGTTCTCCACAGTTCTCAGCAATCTTGAACTTGACTTTGACTGGATGGTTTTGTTTTTTTTCTTCCCCTGGTCTTCTGGGGGAGGGGCCTGTTGCTGTGATTCTCAAGTGTCTCTGCCCGAGGCGGAATCGCACCGCCCTCGCCAGGGGCGGGGCTAAGTCCTCCGCTCGGGTTCGCTCTCGGAGCTTTTGTTCCCTAAGCGCTTTCCGTACCGCGGTGGAGGCCGGGACTGAACATGGCCGCTCCCAGTCTCCGACCGGAGGAGCCGGGAGCTCGGGGCTCCGTCCTCAGTGCGCCTCAGAGAACAGCAGTCCCTCCCGTGTCCCTGGTCTCTGTCGCGCTCCGAGCTCCCCCGGCCTGGGACCGAGCGTCTCTCTCTGGCGCGGCCCCGTTTGGAGCCTCAAACCCGGCAGATTCTGCAGCCGCCCCCGCGCCGCGGCTCCCGGAGGAGGAAGGAGGGGGTCTCTCCGGGTCTGCCGCCCGTGGGGTCCCCGCTCAGAGAGCAGTGGCCCGACCATGCTTTGGATCACGGCCCAAGGTAATCCTGGGCTGAGAGACCCCTTCTCAGCTCGGCTCCGTCTCTCCCGCCGGCTTCTCTCTGAGACCTGGGAGCTCGGTCGCGCTCAGACACCCCTGGTCTTTTTGTGTCCCCGCGGGTCCTGAGACCACACTGTCCCTGCGAGGGCTCCACCGCCCGCTTGGCCTCTGGGGCGACGTCCCTCCGTGGAGTCGACTTCTAGAAATTCCATGTCTGTGCTCCACTGCTCGCTCCCCTGCCGGGAGCCGCCCTCCCCCCATATGGGAGTCTGTTATCCCATCG
This sequence comes from Ailurus styani, assembly GCA_002007465.1. NCBI lineage: Eukaryota > Metazoa > Chordata > Mammalia > Carnivora > Ailuridae > Ailurus > Ailurus styani. The sequence goes on along the minus strand of LNAC01000608.1, from coordinate 792,933 downwards.
CCTCAGATTCACTTCTCCGCACGGCCTACCTTCCGGAACGTGGTCGATTTTCTGTTCCTAGAATTGCTGCTCTTCTTCTCTTCGATCTCCTGTAGAATTAGTGGTTGTTCAGAATAGTTTGATCGCTATCTGGGTGAGTTTCTGGGACCTGATGATAATCCGTCTCCTACTCCTCCACCATCTTGCCCCTTCCTCTCTTAGGACAGTTTTAAATTTCTCCAAGATACATGAGTAACTGTCGATCAGACTTCCTTCCCAATTCTCCGGCATCTTGGAGGGTTTTGTAAGCATGCTTATGAATGAAGAGCAGCAGGTTTGATGTCAGAGTGGGTCAGAAACTTGGCTCCACCGCTTGCTCACGAGTCACGTAGGACCTTTGTGCCTCCCTTTTGTCCTCTGTGAAACGGAGACGATGATGATAATGGGGACCGCGCTCTCGGGAGCACTGGCCCCCCATCTCAGGCTGCGATCTACACATACCGCTCCCCTCACCTGCGGGGGAGACAGCCGAGACCCCCATGCACACCTGGGACCACGGGTGGTACCCAGTCCTACCGGCCGGGTGTTCCCTCCCGCACACACACACCTATGATAATGTTTAGTTTGTAAATAAGGCTCAAGAGGAGGTGAACAGCCATAACTAATAATCAGAAAATAGAACGACGGTGTCAACATTCCCAATCAGGCACCTGCAGACCCCTAGTCCAGCGGGAGGGGGTGAATCACCTGCCTCGGGTCATGGGAGTGCCGGGAGCCAAGCTGGGGGTGAGGGAGGGCTGCGGGCCTCCCACATGCTCCTCACATCAGCCCATTCCTTAGGGACCACTTCGTCTGCCGGTGAGACGCTGAGCAGAGGACTGAAGTAACGTCACAGTCACGCAGCCAGTCTGAGCTGAGATCCACAGTCTGAACTCGGGAATAACATCATGTGCAAGTTGCTCTCCTCACTTCCTCACAGGCTCGTCGTGAGTCAGGAAAGCAGCAGAACAGGCCCCGAGATGTGCAACAAAGCTAGCTTTTCACGGTTATCAGGTAAGAAGCGAATTTTCCCTTTATCGGTATCCCACGTCCCGCCCCGCCCCCAAAAGAAACCACTTTTGCACGCGTTTTACATTTAAATGTATATTTATTTCTGTGACTGGAAGGTATGTAGATATGAACCACATAGTACAGCAGCTTGGCTTTGAGCTTACCTGTACGTCTTTGTGTAGTTGGGGACGTTTCCACGACAGTCTATAAAGATCATTTAATTTAGGGTAAAGATGATGGTTTATTGCGGAGGGAAAGATGAATTAGTGAATTAATGGTATTGGGACTACTACTTATCTCTTCTTCCCTGTGGTTCTCTTCACCGAATATTGGGTCCAGGGGCCCGCGCCCCACAGAATATGCCCTCCTAGGTGGCTGACAGGCTACTGCATTTTCCACCTCCTGCCACTCAGAAAAAAGAACACAATTTTTAGATTTTTGAGTTAGGGCATATCAATCTGACCTCTTTGGAAGAATGACAAGCCTGCCAGATTTAACTAGAGTCAGATTTAGAGGGATAACTTTGTTATGGGTTCATGCCTATAAGACCTAACAAGCCCCAAAGTGACAGGGCAGACCCCTGGGATTCTGGAACAAGACACCTGTTCACGGCAGGAAACCCGTGTGGGTTGGCCCCACCTGCTCCAGAGAGCGCATCGAGGGAGAGGGCAGAGAACTCCTCTTGCCTTTGCGTCTTCTCAGTTGCCTTTGGATCAAAATGATCCTTATGCCAAAGTGACACACTGGGGAGGCACCCTCTTCACTCCCCCACACACTGAGGAGGAGGAAACCATTGGTGCCCGGATTACTGACCATCACCTCACACGGGGACGACTTTGAAAGACGGGTCGTGAGATGTAGCACTTGGAGGAAGCGGAGGGCCGAGCACACTCGGGGCCACGTCGATGAGGACACGCGGCGCTAACTCGGCGTGGAAGCGGGGAGAGCGGAAGGGAGAATGGACATGAAGCTCTGGGCTGTCACCGGTCACTTGACTGGTTCTTCAGGGTCTGGAAGGAGCAAGATGGGAAGATGATAAGATCAGAGGCAGGAAGGCCTGGGAAAGTCCCTGAAGAAACGTGCGCAAGTGAGCACGCAGTGTGGGACCTTCCACTGTCACCTGAGCGCCCACAGCAGAACTCGCAGTGTGCGGATGGGGTGTTGCAGCCGGGAGGCAGGGGCCAGCCAGCTTCCACCCGTAAGCACGGCGGGCCCCCGAGCGCCAGGTCCCAGGCTGACTCCCGTCCGCCTAGCTGCTCGGCGGCAGGTCTGACTGGTCAGTACTGATCACAGAATCTGAGCCCCCAGGACGGGACCGGTCCTTGAGGGGAGCCCACCGAGGCAGTCGGACATGCCGATTAAATCCGATGTTGAAGGTATGACCCTGCCTTCATGGCCCCTGTGCCTCGGCGAGCGCTTTCTCCTGTCCACCCTTCAGTGTCTCAGCAAACACCCTATTCTACGCCGCCTTCTGACTCGCGTGTCCATGTCACCCGAGGGTAGATTCCAGGTCACTCTTTGTGAGTTCCCTAGCCTTACCACCGGGCCAGACCATGCATCGTGGGCTTTATAAATCTTTGGTAAATAAGTGCATGAGCAAACAACTCACCCAGACACCCAGTGAGGGAGGCTAGGGCCGTCAGCAGGGCAGCAGCCGTGGGTTTGGAGAGTCTCGCCGTGTCGGCACTGGTTCAAGTCACCACCGCAAGGTTAGGTCGCTTTCGGTAACCACACAGGGATCGGGAAGGAAAGACAATCAGCCCAGGCAGTAATTCAGTTGGTGAAACCATTTATTATCTGTTCGGTATTAATAACCGTGATGACCACGACACAGAAGGCTAGTGTTAGAAATCTGGCCTGTGACTTCCAGCCACGGCCCGGCCCAGGGCCCAGCGCAGTCCGCAGACCGAGGGACTGCACGGGCATGCGTGGCTGAAAGGCAGCCTGGGATCCTGATAGACGGGATCCTGCCCTGCCCGTCACCCATGGACCTCTGAGACTTGGGGAGACAGCAGCCGCTTCCTGAATGATTTGGTCGGAAGCTTAGAAAACCAACCCAAACAGGCACCATCGAAACCGACCAGCTAACAGATACATGAGGAGCTTTAGCGGCTCGCTGGGAAGTTCAGGCAGTGAGAACCCCTTCAGGTCTGGCCCAATCTAAGGAATCCCATGGTGTGACTGGAAATCTGAGGCCTTCTGCTCAGCTTTATTCACAGACTAGGGTTCTCCGCGTGGTAGTGAGACAGCCATCAGCTGTGGCAAGCTTGCAGGTTCTTACAGCTCATGCTCTAAATCACAAGCCCCTCTCGACGGCTGTGAACCTCAAGGCCAGAAAAGGCTCCTCGCGCCTGCTTCTGGGGTCATCCCCTCTCCGGGACTGAGGGCGGTGGCCAAGCCGTGGGGAGGGGGGCCTGTCAAAGCGCAGGAAGGACCCGCGCGGCCCACAGAAGGAAGAACTGCCGCTCGGGGCACAAAGGAACAACCTCAGTCTAAAGTTATCCTCGGCTCAGATGTGATCACTTCCAGAAAAATCACCTGTAAAGCACCTGCTCGTAAAAGGTATTCATCCAATAGTAGCCGTTATTCATAACGAAGCTGTTAAGGGGAACAGAGTTCAAAATAACTACAAGAATTATACATGCAGTTTCAATCGTATCCTTATTCAAATGCAAAAACAAAACAAAAAATCTCTTCTTTTTTAAATGTTGAATTTTTGTGTGTCATAGTGCCCTAATTTAGGACACCGAAAGTCACACTCTGAGTACCAAGGAAAACCTGGACGCTACAAACTCTGAATGTTTCTGGGCCATGAGGCCTTATGAACACAGTCTCGGAGACATTTGATGTAATTACCCGATTGGCTCATATCGTTAGCCTTCCTGTCTTGCTCATTTGCTGATTTTAGAAGAGAGACACAGAGAGAAAGGCTAAATGCAATTTCGAATACAGGACTGGATCCTGGCACAGAAAAGGACATCAATGCAAAAACTAGTGAAATCTGATCAAAGTCTGTGGATTAGTTAATAGTGATATGCCAATGGTAATTTCATCTTGATAAGCGAATCATGGTTAGGTAAGATGTTAACCTTCCAGAAAGCTGGCTACGGCGTATTCGGGAGCTCTGTAGGCAGAAAAGCCTAGAACAGTTTCAACGATACTGATGATTGGAACTTAAAAATAATTCGAAGACCAATTGTTGGGTTCTTATTATGTGTCAAGCACGGTTTTAAATGTGTCGTGTGTCTTACTTCATTCTCTGCTCAAAATCATCGAAAGAAGTAGTGCGTCTGTCAGGATTTAGTTCAGAAAGACAGGATTTGCCTTTACTAGTTTTAGGAAAAAGGAAATACAGGGAATTAACTGTTAATAAAAATCACGGAAAGGCCAGGCCTCCAAGAAGGACTCCCAGAGCAGCACCATAAACTGACCAGAGAAACCACTGCTTCCGCAGCCGGGAGCCTGGGAGTCAGGAGGACGCTCTGTGCACCCGTGATCCTCGGATGCCCCCGGCTGAGCTGCTCCCCACACCTCTGAGAGCCACAGTCTACACGATGCCCACAGAGCCCAAGTGTGAACTGTGATAACGTTCCCTGAAATAAGGAACACAGAGGAGAAGGAAACTGGTGAGAAAAAAATCACATCTTCCATTTAGGACGTATAGTTCCAGTGGCATCCAAATGGACATTTCTAGAAGGCAACAGGAAATACAAATTTAAAGGGAACAGATTTAGACCAAATTTAGGCCAGGAGATGAGGTCCATGCTTTACAAACACGTCCTTTATCCCAACAGCAACTAAGTGATGCGATATTATTATCCCCGAGGATATGAGGTTTAGAGACACCCATACGAGTGTGCTGTCACACAGCTAATAGGAATGAGACAGAATTCAAGGACGGGACAAGATCACATCGGCACTGACAAGCCAGGAACCGATCACGGAATGGACTGTCAAGGAAACTCTGGGCTAGATGAGATCATCCAAGGAACAGGCATACCATGAGGAGGAAAGGGGACAGAGCCTGGGGACTGCCAGGGTTAGGAGAGGGACTGTGGAGGGGGCTGTGAATAAGAGAACAGAGAAAGCAGGAATCTGGGGTGTCGGTCGCCTCCGCGTGATCACATTCCGTAAGGACAAGAAGAGTCCTCCAGATGCAGCAGCAAAGTCCCCTGTGATAGCCCGCTGTTACACATGTGTACTTTCCGGGGTGAGATGGTCCCATTCCATCTCCCCACAAGATGTTTGAGGTCAGAGCACATGTCTGTCCCCTCCTTTATCCCTTGCACCAAGCTCATACAATGGGTACATTAATGTTTTTGTTGCATGAATGAATAAATCCGGAGATAAAGGGGCTCCTGGGTGGCTCAGTCAGTTAAGCGTCTGCCTTTGGCTCAGATCATGATCGCAGGGTCCTGGGATCAAGCCCCGTGTTGGGCTCCCTGCTCAGCAGGGAGTCTGCTTCTCCCTCATCCCCTACCTCTCCACACCTGCCCCCCGCTCATGCTCTCTTGCTCTTTATCTCTCAAATAATTTTTTAAAGCTTCTTAAAAATTTTTTTTTAATTTAAGAAAAAATCTGGGGGTGTACTTTTCTTTTAAGACTTTATTTTTAAGTCATTTCTACACCCAACATGGGGCTTCAGCTCACAACCCCAAGATCAAGAGTCTCATTTTCCACCGACTGAGCCCAGCCACGTGTCCCACAGATGCATACCTCTTAACGGTGCTGAACCCATCCAGCTCAAAGCTGGGGTCAGGAGAAGGCCTTCTCTCGAGTGGAGTTTTAACCACAAATGAGAGTGGCTATGACGAATTAAAAAATGTATCTACCCAATTTAGGAAGCTGGTTTTAGGAAAAGTCCCATCCCCACTACCCCTGCCCTCGCCAGTATTCGCGTAGTGTGTGTGACACTCCTCTTTAAGGGAACAATGGAAAGCTGTGTTCAGTGAGAGCAGCTACGTCCTGGCAAAGCCACAGTTTGGGCTACAGAACGGGACAGTGACATGGCAATGCTGGACTCGGTTGTCTTTCTAGATATGATCCTGCTTCCCCACCAACTCAGTTTTTGATGTCGGATCAGCAAAATGATATCCTGAATTACCCATCCCAAATAAAGCAAAACAAACACTGAGGAAATTTTTGAGAAGACTGAATGACTTCAGCTGCCAAGAGGAAAGAAAAACAAATGACAGAAACCTGCTGGCCCAGAAAAGGGGGACATTGGCCCAGCACCCCGGGGGGGTCTCCTTGTGAAAACCTGAGAAGGAGCCTTTACGCCTCCCCACATGGTCTTTGCCAGAACCCTGCGTCTTAGAAATGCCTAAATAATAAGAAAACCATGGTCAAATAAGTTTGGAAGTGCAAAAAAAAAAGGAAAATCATGGATTCTCAACACAAATTTGCATGTTGGAGGCTCTAGGAAATCCTGCAAGCAGCAGCAAAGCTGTTAGCTTGTTTTAATATATTCTCTCCCAAAGTTATCTTGCCACAGTGTGATTCTAGTAGCGTCCGTTCATGCCCTGCATTGTTACGTTCTTGGGAAGGGCTGCTGGGGAGGTTTGTAGGTCTGGCGAGACCTTGGAGGCTTGGCAAGTGTGTGACCAAATAATCCCGTCCAGAACGGAACATAAAGCATCAAAGAAATCTCCCTGGCTGCGGGCGAGCAGCTGAGGTTGAAACCGGCCGATTCCCTGAGCCGGGAGCACGGGAGGAAGCGGGGTGAGACGCCACCCCCCGCGCGCCCCAGTCTTGCTGTCCCGAGAGCCCGAGGGCGCGGTCCCAGCCGTGTGGCCGCCCCTCCTCCCGCGGGCTCAGCCTACGCCCAGGTTGCTCTGCTGTCTTCAAAACCCGCGCTGAGTTTAGTCTTTCAAGCCGCTTAAAGGTAGAGACGTAAAACAACACGATAGAACGTCCCAATAACTGTTGGGGCTCCACGCATCAGCCTAATTAATTTTCAGTGTCCATCCAGACAGAAGAGGGGCCGGAGTGGGGCAAATATTCCCAGAGGCACTGGCTGGAAGCCTAAACTCTTCCGCCCAGAAATGACATTCAGAGGAAGCGTGCAGTTCCACGTACAACACAAGGTCAATGACTTGCTTGTTTTGCCTCAGTCCCAGAGAAGCACTGAGCATGTGGTTCGTGTCGCTGGATGTGGCCGAGGGGCTCGTTCCTGCGTCAGCAGAAGGCACCGAGCTCCTCGGCAGAATGACTGTCTTAGCCCAGAAAAATACCTCGGCGAGCGACTTAGGAATGGGAAGGGAGGCTCAGAGAGCTCGGATCGTAAGAAGACCATCAGGAGATTGCTACGAGGCCCCTGATTTTAGAAATAAAGTAAGATAAAATCACGGTGTAGTTGGAAGCCAGGAGAAACAGCAGGCCAAGAAGCAGAGGACGTAGTTGGTGAGGTTTTCTCAAAGAACGGGGATGCTTAGCACTGAAGTGCACATTATCTGCATCTGGTGCTCGGTTGTGACCACCCCCCGCCCGCTTACCCCCAACCCTTCATTCCGTGCAGCCTGCAGCTTGAGTCCCTCGGACGAGGTCAAGCACAGACGGTGATGTCCTTCCACTGGGCTGGGCTGGGATGACACGGTCACCCCCTTTCTTGCCGAGGTGTTGCTTGTAAAAGGTGGCACCGAGGGCAAGATGCCTAGCTCTGCCCTCCCCCGTGCAAGTAGAGGAGGTGGGCTCGGTTATTTAAGGTCCAGACCCCAGCGGGCTACGGTTGGCGGGGAAGGAGGGATGCAGAGGAAGGGAAATGTCTCCTTCGGCTTTCTCCCTTCGGGGCTGGAGGAGGAGGGAAGCACACAGAACAGGAGCAGAGCAGAGGCGGTGTGCCCTCAAAATGGGCGTGCACGCCACCTTGTGTGGTCGCTTGTCGCCGGACATGGTGGGAGGGCCATGCATCCTCCGCTGCGTCTGCTAAGGTACCCCCTGCCTTCCTTTGCTCTGCAGAAACCCATCTTCTCCTGGACGCAAAATGTTTCCACGCATTTAAAATTCAACTGTGTCATTTGTGCTAAGATCTGATTTACTCTGTCTTCGTCTTTGTGAATTTACCTCCTGGCTGTTTTGTTGTTCATACTGTACACCCAAAGATTTTACTAAATACCACAAATGCTCTTCTTATTTAAAAGTCAGTGGCCCTGGGCGCCTGGGTGGCTCAGTCGGTCAGGCGTCTGCCTTCAGCTCAGGTCATGATCCCAGGGGCCTGGGATCGAGTCTTGCGTTGAGCTCCCTGCTTGGCGGGAAGTCTGCTTCTCCATACCCCCTGGTCATGCTTGCTCTCTTGCTATCTCTCTCTCTCTCTCAAATACATAAATAAGATCTTTTTAAAAAATAATATAAAAAATAAGTCAATAGCACCTATGATGAGACAATTTCTTTAATGGCTGTTATAAACACACCACAATATGATATTTAAAATAGTTCCCTCTGTCCCAGAAAACACTGGCATTATCAGCATCAGTAAACCTTTTGGAACAAGACCACTTAAACTTCCTATATTTCCTGTATACCTAATGATCATGCTGGGTTCATAGAGATTACAGTACGTAAAAACTCCCAGCACATAATGACAATGACAGAGATCCTAGCCAGGGTTTATAAAAGTCTTACTGTGTTCATGCAGTTAATCCCCTCATCATTCCCCTCCCCAATCCAAAGAGAAAGGTGCCTGCCCTGTTGTTCAGCTGAGAAATCTGAAGCACAGAGAGGTTACTCTGACGCGGGGGGGCCGACCGGGACTGAAAACCTCCTTCAATGGGACAAGTCTGTCCAGTCAGAACATCAAAGTGAAAAATCACACTGCAGCAGAGGAAAGCAAAGGCATGGAAAGGAAGGCTGTAAAAAATAAAGCATGTACACGACTTTCAGAATGGCTAAAATCAAAAGCACAAGAAACAACAGATGTTGGCGAGGATGCGGAGAAAGGGGAGCCCCCCTACACTGTTGGTGGGAATGCAAGCTGGTGCAGCCACTCTGGAAAACAGTATGGAGGTTTCTCAAAAAAGTTAAAAATAGAGCTACCCTATGACCCAGCAATCGCACTACTGGGTATTTACCCAAATGATACAAAAATACACAATTATAGGGATACACTGACCCTGATGTTCGTAGAAGCATTATTTACAATAAACAATATATGGAAGTAGCCCAAGTGTGTGTTGACTGATGAATGGATGAAGAAGAGGTTGTGTATATACACAATGGACTATTACTCAGCCATCAGAAAGGATGAAACCTTGCCATTTGCAACAACGTGGATGGAGCTAGAGAGTATGATGCTAAGCAAAATAAGTCAGTTGGGGAAAGACGAACACCCTATGATTTCACTCAAATGTGGAATTGAAGAAACAAAACACATGAGTAAAGGGGAAAAAGAAGAGAGAAAGAGGCAAGCCAAGAAACAGACTGAACTCCAGAGAACACACTGACGATGACCAGAGGGGAGGTGGGGGATGGGGGGGTAACAGGTGATGGGGATGGAGGAGGCACCTGTCGTAATGAGCACCGGGTGATGTGTGGATGTGCTGAATCACTACATTGTACACCTGAGAATAATGTTATATGTATTTCAACTAGCTGGAATTAAAAACTTTAAAAAGAGAAAAAGTGAAGTATGTGGATCCATAACCTACATATAAGAGTTAGAAGCACAAATCTCTCAACAGATGGGCAGAAATATTCATGACTTTGGACTTGGCAGTGGGTTTTTAGATCCAACACAGAAGCATAAGCAACGAAGAAAAAATAAACTGGACTTCATCAAAACTAGAAATTTTGGGGCAGCAAAGGACATTATCAAGAGCATGAAAAGGCAACCTACAGAGAGGGAGAAAAATATTTGCAAATCATATATCTGATAAGGGTTTAACGGCCACAATATGTAAAGAACTCCTACAACTCAACAACAAAAAGACAACCCAATTAAAAATACAGTCAAAAAGCTTTACCAGATAGTCCTCTAAGGAAGATTTACAAATGGACAACAAGCATTCAACATCATTCACTGGTCATTAGAAATACATATCAAAACCATAATGAGGTACCACTTCATGGCTGTAATAAAAAAAGTTTTTAAACATGGGTATTAACAAATATTGATGAAGATGAGGAGAAATTGAAGTCCTCCTATGTCGCTGGCAGGAGTGTAAAATGATGCTGTGTCTACAGAAACCATATGGTGGATCCTCAAAAACTCAATCCTTTTATAATAGAAATATTACATGGCCCAGAAATTCCACTCATAAGTATCTGCCCAAACCGATGGAAAACAGGGACTCAGATATTTGTACACTGAGGACCATTGCACAATTGCTCACAATAGCCAAACAGTGGAAACAACCCAAGATGTTGACAGACAAATGGATAAGTGATACATTCATACGATGGAATATTTTTCAGCCATAAAAAGGAGGGAAGTTCTGATACCTGCTACAGCAGGGATGAAACTTGAGGACATTTTGGTAAATGAAATAATCCATACACCAAAGGATGACTCTGCTGTGAATACAGTCATATGAGTAGAATAATCATACTCGTAGAGACAGGATGCAGAATTGAGATTACCAGGGGCTGGGAAAATGGGGAGGGAAAGAGTTACCATATAATGGGCATAGAGTTTCTATTTGGAATGATAAAAAAAAGGTGCAGGAAATTGATATTGGTGATGGTTGTTCAGTATCGTGAATGGACTTAATGCAACCGAAGTGCACAGTTACAATGGTGAAAATGGGAAATGTTAGAGCATACGTATTTTATGACAACATAAAAGCATGTTTTTCCCTTCCCAACAACCACCACCATTTGTTCACAACATGACAGATCTGATACATGCCTCCTTTGAAACATTCCTTGACACTGTTTATGATGAAGTCAAAAGCCCCCAGCAGACAAGGCTGGTTGTTCACGACCTGAACCCAAACTCCTTCCCAGCCACTCAACCTCCCAGCAACACCAACGGCTCGATCTTCACCTTGTGTTCTTTCTTCCCGAAAGCTCTACCTATAATGCCTACCCAGGGGAACGCCGATTTATCCTCTCAAATCCAGTTAAAATGTCACGTCCTACCCAGATCGTTCCTCAGTTCCCATGGGAAGGATTAGTTCTTCCCTGTACTTGGTAGCTCTGCCTACTACAGGCAATTTCCCATTGTACATGCACAGGGGGGTCCCTGCACCCCCATGCTAGAGCATAAGCTTCTAGAGACAGGGAAGGGACTTGACCCTGTTCATTTGTTTCTTACTCATTAAAATTCAGAAGAGCAAGACAAGAAAAGATTTCTTTCTTGCTATCCAGAAGTGACTAACCAAGGGAGTTACTCAAATTTATTTAAAATATTTATAATGTCTAACGCTCTTCAGATGACTAAAATTAGCAGAATTAGAAAATATAATACCTAGCTAATGCCTTTGAAATTTAATTCAAGCCAAAGATCATGGGAAAACCTCATAAAACCCATATTAGCTGATCCAAATCTTGAGGTATTCATTTATTCTCTAAACCTGCGTCGCGCCCCTGTTTCCTTCCCCATGCTGACCGAAGGTAGAAGGTTCTCATGTACGGCTGAACTGTGATGAGACAGATTTACACTATCTAGGTAAAGAGAGCCAGTTTAATTTATTGATCTGGAAGATTGACTCTTGCTAAGTCACAGCACCCAACCTCCAGATGATTTAGGAGATATTTGAATAAGTAAATTTTTCAGCTCCTGTGTGTCTGGCGTGATTCCCATGGTGTAATGCCGTTCGAAGCCAGGGGACTGTCCCGGGAAATGCATTCTCTCAAGACCCTGTGGGGAGGCAGCGCTGGGTGGCGGGGGGGGGGTCAGAGCTATCACTGCCCACCTGTCACCGACCCACCAGCCCCTTGCTGGGACATCGGGGCAAGAAGTGAGTCTCGTTTCAGCTTCAACTTCATCTTTGATAAAAATAAAGGATTTGGACTCAAATCCTGACTTTGGGCTGTTACAGAACGTTTGCTTCGTAATTATTTGATTACTTATATGTCTTACGTGCTTTTTCACGCATTTCAAATTTTTTAAAATTTCTTTTAAGATGCATGGTACAGTAAGTCCCGATTGATGCTCCCTCAAAATTTTAAATTGCGGAGACATGTCTGAGCAGCAGTTTGATCCCAGCAAATAAAATGAGTTAAATTTATACAACAAACAGGGTGCAAAAAAAATCCCTTGAGAGGCAAATACCTTGTGTGCTTCCTGCCAATAAAGGCATAAGACTTCCTTGTTGCCGTTAATGAAAAAAAACCACACACTTCCAAAGTTCTGTAGACACTGAAAAGAAAGAAAACAGTCCAGTGAGTCACCAGTTTGCACATTCAGGGCTGGGAAGCTATATAAACGTCCCCAGCTCGGCAGAACTCAGCTGGCCGGCCACCGGTCCGGAGGAGCCGTCGGGACAGCAGCCATGCGGCTGACCGTGCTGTGCGCCCTGTGTCTGCTGCCCAGCGGGCTGGCCTTGCTGCTCCCCCGGGAGGCGGGGGGCGTGCGCGAGCCCCAGTGGACACAGGCTCAGGTACGTCCCCAGCCCGCTCCTCCGGGGGGCAGGGAGGGGGGACTCCCGTCTCACCATCAGTATGAGCAAGTGTGATTTTCAGTTCGGGTAGTTTTTCTGACCGTAGGTATGTTTTAATCAAGTAGCTATTCCGAGCAGCCTGACCAGGGGGCTCAGTCAGTTAAGCGTCTGACTCTTGGTTTCAGCTCTGGCCATGATCTCAGGGCCATGAGATCGAGCTCCGCATCGGGCTCCGTGCTCCGTGGGGAGTCTGCTGGACATTCTCTCTCCCCATCTCCTGCAAACAAGTGCACACTCTTTCTCTCTCTCTCTCTTAAAAAAGGCGGGGGGGGCTGGGTGGCTCCGTTGGTGAAGCGTCTGCCTTCAGCTCAGGTGATGATCTCGGGGTCCTGGGATCAAGTCCTGCGTCGGGCTCTCTGCTCAGCAGTCAGTCTGCTTCTCCATCTCCCTCTGACTCTCCCCTTGACCATGCTGTCTCTTTCTCTGACAAATAAATAAAATCTTTAAAAACAAACAAACCCAGAGCAGCTTTAGAGCCTGCCCAAGCTGCATTCACATCACAGCTCCTCCTGCCCTCACCACGTAGACAAGTGTGGGAATGTTAACACACTTCTGTGACTTGGTTGCTGGAGATGACATGGGGTGCCGTGGGGAACTTACACAGAAGCCGAAACAGGGCTCCCAGTCAACGAGTTGAAGTTGTCGATGTTATTATTTATTGTGACTTGAGATTCTTTTCACGAAGAGCTGCATGGTGCCTGTTAAGGTGGGGACTCCTGGTCATGAAGAGGCTTGAAATCAGAAAACAAGGTAGGGGTCCTAGCGGACCCCTGACCAGCGGGTGGGGACGACGGGCAGGAGTGAACTGACTTTGCCCACTGGGGACAGTGATACTATGCGATTGACAGCTCACAGGATTCTTCTCCGGAATAAGGAAGTGACAACAATGCCAACTATTATGTATGCAACAATCATAGAACATAAGGTCCTTCATATATCTTATGTCATTTTATCTCTAGCACTATCCCAGGAAAAAGAAGGAGCCAAAGTTATGTTGATTGATGTACTTGATAATGATAGTGATGGGAGTCAAGGACAAGTTTTTCTGGTTCAAAAGCCATGGTCTTCCCATGACCATAGAAAAGTCTCCCATGCTTATTAAGAAGTATGGAAGTTCCGTACTTCTTAATAAGCAACCTAATAAGTATAAATAGTGAATATTTGGTAAAATAATGGGTCATTGACTCCTAACTATTGTTCAAAAATTTAAGCTTTAAGTGTAAGTCTACTTTTATTTCTTTTTTTTCTTTTTTTAATTTTATTTATTTGACACAGACAGATCACAAGTAGGCAGAGAGGCAGGCAGAGAGAGAGGAGGAAGCAAGCTCCCTGCCGAGCAGGGAGCCCGATGCGGGCCTCGATCCCAGGACCCCGAGATCATGACCTGAGCTGAAGGCAGAGGCTTTAACCCACTGAGCCACCCAGGCGCCCCAGTCTACTTTTATTTCTCATTAACTCTGACTTTGAAAAAGTCCTAGTAATCTGTTAGATTGAACTAGATGAAATTACTGATATTTGACTGGGTTTTTTTTTTACCTGCAAATCAGCAATTTCATAAAGTCCGATCTGACGGGTTCTCCAAAAGGGGTGCATTTGCAAGCACATTGAGTCCCTTTACTTCCTGCACAGGTTGCCAATAAACCAGGGAGACGTTAGCCGGATTTAACAGGCAGGAAAGCTCGTATCAAGGAGGCAAAAAGATTTCTTCCAAATGAGCGTCTTAGTAAAGCCTGGAGCTCAGGAAGGGATAAAATGACTTACTTGTTTTTAAATAACAGATTCACTCCTAGTTGTCATGGATGAACAGTGTTTGCTATGTTGAACAAAACACAATCCCTGGGACCTTGAAGAGAGAGCCCGATCGGACTAAGGTCACGTTTCTGAGAGGTTCAGGGACAAGTAACCTTACCGCCCACCGTGGTTAGATGGCACGCGTGTGTGCCCGTGTTTGAATGGTTCCAACGAAACCATCATGCCCCCTGGGGCCCTCTCCATTGTTCGCATGGCCCTGGGGCACATGGTTCAGCCCTGTGAGCTTTGCTGGCTTCGCCTGGAGATTGTGCACAGCAAACGAAATAATTTCACAGTATCCATTCCCAGGACTAGAATCTTAAGACCAGTTAACCTCAGTGAGGCCCAGGCCTCTGGCAAATCTCGCTCTGGCTTTGTGACATGGGCCTCCGGACAGGGTCTCTGCTACGCCCTGTGGACTGGCCGGGTGCCCTTTCCACTTGGCTGTTACAAGCAAGTCTGTGCTTTACAAAGTGTACCGTGCATTTCTCCATGAAACATTAACTGGGAGACGGCCCCCTGGGTGGCTCAGTGGGTTAAGCATCTGCCGTCAGCTCAGGTCATGATCTCAGGGCCCTGGGATCGAGTCCCGCATCAGGCTCCCTGCTCAGTGAGGAGCCTGCTTCTCCCTCTACTGCTCCCCCTGCTTGTGCTCTCTCTCTCAAATAAATAAAATCTTTAAAATAAAAAAAAAATCCTCTTCTAAAAAGAAACATTTAATTGGATAAAAGGGAAACGGAGGGACCCTTTGGCTCATGAGATGCAATGATGAGGCCGCCTTATCAATATTAAATTTCCTCCTCCTTAATGCACACTTGTTTCCCTCGGCGGCTACGTAACGCCCTCTCACCACAACTCAAGTCTGCAGGAATCCGAGGAAAGATGCACAGGCTTCTGCGATCTAGAAGGAAGACAGTAAAGAAGGTGACAGAACGACCCCTCTCTCCCCAACAGGACTATCTCAGGAGGTTTTATCCGTCCGACTCAGAAACGAGGGAGGCCGACAGCTTCGAAGCCAGACTCAAGCGGATGCAGACGTTCTTCCGCCTGCCCGTGACCGGGGTCCTCAACTCCCGCGTGATAGAGATAATGCAGAGGCCCAGATGTGGGGTCCCCGACGTCGCCGACTACTCGCTCTTCCCAACCCGGCCCAAGTGGAACTCCAGAGTCGTCACCTACAGGTGTGTCCGGGGCTCACCGCGGCGCACACAGCCCAGCCCTCCCAAGGCCAAACGCTGTTTTCTTGTTCGCCGCCAGGGTCGTGTCGTACACGCGAGACCTGCCGCGGGGGACCGTGAATCGACTCGTGGCAAAGGCTTTGGGCTTGTGGAGCAAGGAGATCCCGCTGGCCTTCAGGAGAGTGTTAGCGGGGACGGCGGACATCATGATTGGCTTTGCGAGAGGAGGTAAGGAAGGGCGCCGTGGGCCGCCTGCGTGTTCACGGGCGCACGTGCCTCTGTTCCGGGTCTTCGCATGCGCTCTGTACACAGCGTGTGTAACATGCAATGACATGTGTCTCTCCACCTCTTCTAGTTCATAACGTGGAGCCACTGCTGATAGCAGGGTTGCCAAATGATGGCCCATGAACCAAATCTGGCCCGCCCTCTGTTTTTATACATAAATTTATCTCCTTTATTTTTTTTACCTTTGTGGGCAGTGTCAGCATTCTGTGCGTAAATATTTATCAGAGCACCATGATGGTCCTTCACTGACCCATTATCAGTGACTGCTTTGGGGCGACCGGGGGAGAGTTCAGGGATCATGACGGATGGCACCAAGCTCCCAAATCCTAAATTACTTACTCTCTGGTCCTCTACAGAAGAAGTTTGCCAACCCTGTTTTGTAGCGTGAATCCTGATAGCTGTATATATGTGTACAAACATGTATTTACAAAACGGGTTAAAATAGGCCTAACATCATCATTAAACCAAGACAAGGGCGACAACTTCCAAAGGCCCTGAGTGGTCTCTGTGATGGCCTGTTGCCAACACCCTCAATGGCCTGAGAAAGGAGAGGCTGAGGGCACTCCGATCACGGGATTCAAGGAGCTAGAATCCTTGCACACCAGCTGCTAGTAACTGCTAGCGTCGTATGGTGCTCATTTAAAGACACGTGTTGTTCCTGGGGGTCTGTTCTAACGTTGGGCTGCCCAGGTGCTGTGAACTTAGCTCAACTTTGACCTTTGCCCACAATACTGACGCCCAAGGACACATCACAGAAAGCCCGGATCACGGCAGCCCATGTCCCTCAAGAAATGGATGGAATCCATTGGATTCAAATGCATACAGCCAGAAACCGATTCAAAAATAAGCACCTCTGTATCCCAAATAAAAGCACTAACCGATTCATTGGGACCCTCTGTGCCTGGTCCTCCAAGGCATTATCTGTTCACATTTAAAATCCGGTATTCAGTCAGCCTTCGATCTCGGGGGGTGAGCGGGGCTGAGCAGTTGTTTTGTGAAAGAAATCCTAGGGGCGCCTGGGTGGTTCAGTGGGTTAAGGTCTCTGCCTTCGGCTCAGGTCATGATCTCAGGGTCCTGGGATCAAGCCCCGCATCGGGCTCCCTGCTCAGCGGGGAGCCTGCTTCCCCCCTCTCTCTCTGCCTGCCTCTCAGCCTACTTGTGATCTCTCTCTCTCTGTCAAATAAATAAATAAAAATCTTAAAAAAGAAAGAAAGAAAGAAAGAAAGAAAGAAAGAAAGAAAGAAAGAAAGAAAGAAAGAAAGAAAGAAAAGAAAGAAAGAAAGAAAGGAAAGAAAGAAAGAAAGAAAGAAAGAAAACCTGCCTGTGAGCAGCACCACATGTGGACCCCCGCGCCGGCCTGATCTTCGCGTAAACCACACGATGAAACGGCCGGAGGTGGACTCACGGAGGGCACCCCCTGTTTCCTTCCAGCTCACGGGGACTACTACCCATTTGACGGACCAGGAAACACCCTGGCGCACGCCTTCGCGCCCGGCCCGGGGCTGGGGGGAGACGCCCACTTTGACGAGGACGAGCGCTGGACGGACGGCAGCAGGCTGGGTACGGCGCGCCCCCCTCGTCTGCGGCGGCGGCGGTGGTGGTGATCGATTTTGTGTTATTTTTTTACCATGTTCAGTTAGCCACTGTGGAGTACGTGATTCGTTTTGGAGGCAGCGTGCCCTGATTCGGTAGTTACGTACGACAGCCAGTGCTCCTCACAACGCGCGCCCCTGTCCCCAGCACCCTGCCCGGGGTTCTCAGAGACCCGAGCTCCCCGGAGCAGTGTCAGTACGCTCACTGCTCTACGTAACGCTAATTACTGACCCGTCGTGAATGGCCAAGGACCATGTGCGTCCAGCGCATTATTTCGTTCCACGTGCTCACAGTGCTGTGTCGACAAGAGGATGAAAGGAGGCTCCGGGCGCAAACCCGGCTGGGGTCAACCAGCCATCCCAACACCCGCCGCCCACCACATGTCCTTGGCCAAGCGCTGACTTCCCTGAGCCGGCTTCCATCTGAAGTGGGACTGTCATTCCCGCCTCCTAGGATGGTGGTGGCAAGTAAATGAATAATGGTCACCTGGTGCTTTACACAGTGTTGGGATCGCTTAGTCATTCGATAACCTGGCGTTCTTCCGAGTTCCCAAGGGTAAGGTTTTTTATTGGAGGAGAAGGAGGAGCAGAGACTATGATGTTTAAGAATTGGGTACAATTCTGAGATCATTCTCTGCTGTTCAAAAGGAAGCCAGCCTGTCATCCTCATCACCTTACAAAGTGGGAGGTTACGGACACCCCAGAAAAGCAACGGAGGAAAGCTCTGGTATAAATACTAAGCGGAGGCGATGCTAACGGTCACTTAATCAGATAAGATAGCGGGGCTGCTCCTGTCCCTGAGAGGATGCCGGTGTCGGGTGATGGGAGGTCACCACCTCTGCCTGTCCTCATCGGACCTCTGTGAGGAGGGGACACGGGCTCGCCCCCACATCCTGCGCGTCTTGCTCGTTCCCCTCCCCACTTGGGGGGGGCCCACAATCGTCCCTGACCTCGCCCCCGTCGGAGCCCCAGCCGCTCCGCCCGCGCCCAGGCCGCGCCTGCCGCCTTCCCGGCCAAGCTGGCCTGTGAGTCTGAGGAGTCGACGCGGTAATTCGGAAGCCAGACCCGGCCCCCCAGGGGACCTTGCCTTGGCTTCTTCGAGGCCGGCTCGCTCCTCGTGCTCAAGGTCTCTGCTGAGAGGAGCCATTGTCTTCCAGATACGGGCAAACTCTCGATGACAAGCTACACAGGAGGAGGGACTTGCTCCGGTTGACAGACAGGGAACCGAGCCAGGGAAGTCAGTTCACGTGTCCATGGGGTCCGGCCAGTAAGCAGCAGGGCTGGGCCTCGGCCTGGGTGCCTAGTGCCTCTGAAGCCTTTGCTTTCGACTCCAGACGACGGCTGTCTGGGGGACGACACAAGAGAAACAGCACATTTTTGTAAGAGCAGAAAGGGCGATGAGACTAACGCACTCCTGCTTTGAGGGTCCTCTCAGCCCCCCACTCGTGGGGCCCAGACACACGTAGGTAACCTGCAAAGGCTCTGAAGAGGTGTGCATTCTTGCTGTTCTTATTTTTCATTGCGCGTTAGGCGTGACGTTCACGGACCTGCTTTAACAGCTCCTGTGTCTCACTCTTGGGTTGTAGGAGTTGACTTCCTGGTCACTGCGACCCACGAACTTGGCCATTCTTTGGGCCTCGGTCATTCGTCTGATCCCAATGCCGTGATGTATCCAACCTACAGAGTCGGAGGTTCCAAGAATTTCAGACTTTCACTGGATGACATCGAAGGAATCCAGAAGTTATACGGTAATATTTATGATTATTCACATTGTCTCCTCCAGGCGGGCACGTCTGAACAGGAAAGGCTGGGAAATGGGTATCCTTGGGAAAGCACACCGGAACTTCTGTCTCAAAGTCCAGTGAGGGGAGAAATTTGAGCCCTTAGGTCCTCAAAACGTCACCAGGCTGTTTTACACGGTGTTGAGTTTATGTTTTCAGTAACGCAGTATCATTCAGTGAAATCAGGAAAAGGACACGACTGAGGTATTTTTTGTCCCCGATCTGCCACTCGCTGTTCTTTCTGGCTCAGTTCAGATACTTGAGAGAGTGTCCCCGGGGGGTGGACTGAGGAACCCAGCACCTTCCTCCCCAGCCGAAGAGTCTGGATGATCACGAGAGCAGTGAAGGTGCTTCTAAATGGCAGGGCATGTCCTCAGGAGAAGGTCATTCCTAGAATAAGATGGAGCTAAGAGATCGGTCGGACCTAGAATTCTCCATCCATGGGGTTTCCTAAACTGTGTTCCCAGAACCTTAAGTAGTCCTATGAGACAATTGCCAGAAGAGGAAGCGATGGAAAAACAGGGTCGAGCTACAGCGCCTGTTGTATTCGGGCGCAGGGACAGTAAGCGTACCGGCCACTCGAGTTCACCCCGCGCCCCCTAGCTTGTAATCCTCTTTCTGGAACGCCCACCGAGCCCTCGCAGAACAGCGTTTCAGCGAACACGTTCTGCTGAAAACCACAGAACTGTATCTTGACGTTGTGACTCAAACTGCTGCCGTGGCCCAACAGCTCATGAAACACAACTGTTGATAAAGTCATCACCAACAGAACAGAAAACAGTGCCTCCCCTTCCGTAAATCTGCTGCCCTCGTGGCATCCTCCGTGGCCTGTGTCACTGTCCCACAACCCTAAGAAAGTGAGAAAGGGACCCAAAAAGGGAAATCTGACTAGATTTCATAAGAAGCAGACAGACCAAGGCATTAAGTGAAGTATCAGACAATGAGGCGCCCCAGTCAAAGTTGGAAAGAGACATGTCCTTCTGGACAAAGGAACGCAAGCCTTAATTAAACAGCTTTTAAATTTAGCGGGATCGTTCATCCAAGAAGTGGTATGAGCAGAAAATGTACATTCCGAAGAGCGTGGTTCCACTCATGGGTGTTCTTTCCCGAGTAGCACGAACAGTAGCTACCATGCCCGTCGCGCTGAGTGCGCCCGCATTTCCCGGGCTTCCGCTCCCGTGCTGGGGCACCCCAGCGACTGCCGGTCCCCTCGGCGTGCCCGTGGGCGAGCCCACGGCCAGAGAGCCTGAGGGGGGCTCACCGAGGCTGGCCGGCTGGTGTTTGCAGACCCGGGCGCGGAGACACCTGTCCCCGGGCGCGCTCCGCCGCCGGGGCTGGGCTGCAGAGCCTCCGTTCCCCGCACGGAAAAGCGGGCCGGGCGCCTCCTACATCGTACTGGGGGCGGCGCGGCTTGGTTTTAGCGCCGTAGGATGGCTTCTGTGTGTTGTAGCCCGGGCCAGGTGTTGGTGCTTCCTCTCTCGGCAGGAGAGAATAGCAGTTCGAGAAAGAAGTAGGAGCGTGGGGAAGAACATCCATTCGTTGCGTGGACTGCGTGCGGCTGCGGCCCAGCCCCGGAGCCCCGAGCAGCACCGTGTGGCCTTCCCGCGTCCCCGCTCGTCTCCACGGGCTCGCGCTCCTGGGGAGGGCGCGAGAGCCTCCTTCCTCCGTGACTTTCCTCAAGCAGCTTGCACGCGCCCAGTGGTCACACGTGTCAGACACACAGAGAAATAAAGTCTTTATCCCGTGGCAGAAGGGTTTCTATCGGGAAGGACTGTGTGTGGGTCAGAGAGGACACATGTACGATGAAATCCAAGACCAAACGAACAAAAACCTCACATCCCGTCGGTCTTCACCTGCACCTGTCCTGCCCCCGGGCGGGCCAGCAGGGAGAGGGAGCTCTGCCCGTGGGCGCAGCCCAGAGGTGCCCAAGTCCCCCTTTCGCTCCTGGCCCCGGCTTTCCCTCCGAGGCTTCAGGGAAGCCCGGTCCTTCCCGCATCAGGCATGCGAATTCCCAAGATTCAACATTCCCACAGTCACTCGTGGCTGATGTCACCGCATCGCCCCTGACCCGGCCGCCCTGGGTTCCCTGTCCTCCGCCCAGGGCCACACCGCCCGTCGGTCCCACCCTCTTCTCTTTGACTTCCTGCCAGCTCCCTGGACCCCGCGGGCCCTGCTGAAGACCTGCTGGGCAGTGGGGTTGCACGTGCACCACGGAAACTGCACGGCACCCCCATCCCTCAGCTCCTTCCCCTGCCCCCCATCAGGGTTTCTTCCTGGCCGCCGCCCCCCGCCCCACCCTCCTGTCCCCACGTCTACACCCCGTTCCCTCTCACTCCTGCCAGAAACAAGTTCTCCTGGCGTCCACACAGCTCTCTCTGCGGCGAGGGTCGCGCCGATGCGTTTCCGTGGGAGAAGCACTCTCGGTAGAAGGAGGAGTCAGCGAACTTGGACATAGGACAGTGGAAATTATCAAAGCTGAGGGAGAAAAGGACAAAGGATCAAAGAAAGTGAGCGGAACCGAACGTGCTGCGGGACAGCGTCAGGCAGACTGCGGTGGGAATGCAGACGAGGAGGGAGAGGCTCTGCGAGGGAAGGGGTGGGGGGAGGGGCCGTGGGAAACGTCCGTACCTTCCTTCCCCTCGATTTCGCTGTGAACTTAAAACTTCCCTAAAAAATAAAGTCTTAATTCTAGAAAAATAACCTTATAGATTAAACATTAAATTACAATCTGGAATTTTTAAAAATCCATGAAATTGACAAACCTTTAGACAGACTAAGGAAAAAAGAGAGAAGGCTCAAATCTCTAAAATCAGATCTGAATGTGGGGACATTCCTACTGATTCTACAGAAATAAAATTTACAAATAAGAGAGCACTGTAAGCAATTATACGTCAACAAATTGAATAATATAGACTCAATTGACAAATTCCTCGAAATACCAAACCCACCAAGATAAAATCCTAAGAAATAGAAAATCTAAATAGACCCATAACTAGTAATGTGATTAAATCAGTAATTGAGAGTCTCCTGACGAAGGAAAGCCAGGACTAAGGCTTCACCAGTGAACTCCGCCAGACACTTAAAGGAGAACTGACACCGATTCTTCTCAAACTTTTCCAAAAAAATGGAACAGGAAGGAACTTGTGTAGCCTATTCTGCAAGGCTAACGTTACCCTTCTATCAAAGCTAGACAAAGACTACAAGAAAAGAAAACCACAGAGCAATATTCCTTATGAAATCGATGCAGAAATTCTCAACAAAGTACTAGCAACAAATTCAGCAACATAGTAAAAGGATTATGCACCATGCAAGTAGGATTTATTCCTGGAATGCAAAGATGTTGCAACAAGATGGAAATCGATCAGTGTAATATACCACATTAGCAAAAAGAAGGGAAAAACTGCCTAATCACCTTAATTCATGCAGGAAAGCATTTGACATTTTCCAAACCCTTTTATGATAAAAACACTCAGCACCCTAGGAATTGAAAAAAACTCCCACAGCATAATAAAAATATGAAATATCCACAATAAACATCATACTCAGTAGCGAAAGACTTAAATATTTTCCTCGGGGATCAGGAACAAGACATGGATACCTGCTTTTGCCACTTCTACCCAACATTGTACTGAAAGTCCCAAGCAAAGCAATTAGATAGGAAAAATAAAAGACATCCAAAATGAAAATGAAAAGGGAGAAGTAAAATTATCTCTGTTCACAAGATAAGATCTTACAGACAGAAAACCCTAACAATTACACCACACACACACCTGTTAGAACTAATAAATTCAGCAAAGTAGCAGGATACAGAGTCTATAAGCAAAAATCAGTTTGCCTTTCTGTACACAAAGAACAATCTGAAGAGGAAATCAAGCCGACAGGGCCATTAACAATTGTATCAAAAAGAATAAAATACTTAGGAATTAAAGGAGGTGAAAAATTAGTGGGAAAATCCCATGTTTGTGGACTGGAGGGCTTAATATGGTTAAATTGTCAGGACTACCCAAAGTGATCTCTGATTTAATGTGAAAGACAAAAGCCTAGGCTAACATTCATATGGAATCTCAAGGGAGCCTGAAGAGCAAAAACAATCCTGAAAAAGAACGCAGCTGGAAAATTCACACTTCCTGATTTCAAAACTCACCTAAAAGGCTAGAGTAATCAGAACTGGGTGGTGCTGGGGCATCCAGGGGGTGTGGTTCATTTGGTTAGGCCACGGCCTTTGGCTGGGGTCATGATCCCAGGGTCCTCCCCGGGCTCCCTGCCTCACCTTCTCCCTTTGCTCCTCCCCCTGCTCATGCTCTCTCTCTCTCAAATAAATAAAATCTTAAAAAAAAAAAAAAAAAAGATGGTACTGGTGTCAAGAGAGATACAGAGACCATTGGAATAGAAGAGTCCAGAATAAACCCTCACGTATGTGGTCAAAGGATTTTTCCTGTAACGACACACAAAACATAACTTGATCATTATTCTCAATCAACCATTCAACAAACATTCACTGAGTCAGGAACCTGGGGAGAGAAGAAGCGTGCAAAGGTGAAGAACACATAGCACGTACCTTCCAGAATCTCAAAGTCTGATGAATGGAGAGATATCCCAGAAATCATCATAATTCACCACGTTAAGTGCTGCTGTAAAGGACTGAACGGTGTGTTGAGTTTCTGAGGTCGAGTCGACAATTTCTAGCGTACCACAGATCACGTGCAAATGCAAAACTCCAGTTCGACCTTCAAGTGTTCTGGACAAATGGGACCTCCCTAACAGGCTTGCGACTCCGCACCAGCCTGACCAAGCCCTACAACTACAGTAGGAGCTAAGACTTCACAGAATCCAGCCCCGCATCGGGGCCTGAAGCCCCCCCCGCCCCGCCCCCCGCTTCAGTCTCTCCCACTTCATCCCTCCCAGGCCCAGGAAGGGTACCCGCCATAAATCTTTGTGTGTCTAATCACACGTCTTAGCACCTGCTTTTTGAAGGATCTGAACGAGCATAAGGGGTGTTTGAGTAATCTATCCTGCACGAGATAGTGGCTTACAACAACAATCATTTTATTAAGTCCCGTGATTTTGTGAATCAAGAATTTGGGCCAGTCTCCACGGGGTGATTCTTTTGCTGCATGGGCCAGATGGATGTGTTCGGAGGGTCTGAGATGGTTTCATTCCCTTGTCTGTCACCTTGGTCCGGGGGGCTGGAGATCTGGACTCAGCAGGGACCGCCGGCCATATCATGAACACATGGTCTCTCCGGCTGGGAGATGGTAGGGTGATGGGACTTCACACCTGGAGGCTCCAGGCTCCAAGAACAGGGGTCCCTACGAGCAAGGAGAAGCGATACAGCCTTTTGGATCGAGCCTCAGATGTCACGTAACCAAGCAACCACAAGCCCGCCAGACTAAGGATGAGGGGACATACATGCCACCTGGATGCAAGAGACGCCGAAAAATTGGGGTGCCTGTTGGCTCAGTAGGTTAAGCCTCTGCCTTCTGCTCAGGTCATGGTCCCAGGGTCCTGGTCTCCCTGCTCAGCGGGGAGTCTGTTTCTCCCTCTCCCTCTGCCCCTCCCCTGCTCGTGCTCTCTCTTGCTATCTCTGTCACTGTCTCTCTCTCTCTCAAACAAATAAAATCTTTAAAAATAAATAAGTAAAGCTGTTGCATCAGTTTAAAAAAAAGGAAAAGAAATGCGGAAAATTTCCGGTCCTGTTTCAAAACTGCCACACGGGGTCGCCCTTTCTCTTATGAAACCATCTACCATGTAAACTGGAGTTTCGTTCATTCTAACTGAAGGGACACTTGCTTCTATAAAATGCCCTGTAGAATGAATGGATAAAGAAGATGTGGTCCATATACACAAGGAATATCACACAACCATCAGAAAGGATGCAGCGTTTGCACCGACATGGACGGAACTGGAGGGGGTTATGCTGAGTGAAGTAGGTCAAGCAGAGAACGATAATTATTATATGGTTTCACTCACAGGTGAAACATAAGACATGGTGCAGAGGACCATAGGGCAGGGAGGGAAACCCGAATGGGAAGAAATCAGAGAGGGAGACAAACCATGAGAGACTCTGGACTGCGGGAACCAAACTGAGGCTTACAGAGGGGAGGGGTGGGGGAGGGGGTGACTGGGGGATGGGCCTGAAGGAGGACTCACCATGTGATGAGCACTGGGCGTTGTACACAACTGATGGATTGTTCAAGGCTACATCTGAGATTAGTGATGTACTCTAGGTTGGCTAACTGAATTTAAATAAAAAACACAAAAATAAAATAAAATGATGTACGGACCAGCAAAAATAAGTTCTAGTCGGTCCCCTCTTTGCCACCGCAGCCCAGATGCCGATGCCCCAGCCAACAAAGAGAGAATCAGTGTGACTGCTTCAGTGCTGAGGCGACAGAGGGCGCTACGGAGCACGCCCCTGGTGCCCACGAGGTTTCTTTGGGGAGAGTTTGTTTTCTGCAGGTTTGCAAGCGGGCAGGCAACACCAGCCCTGCCCACGTCGTCACCGATCTTTCTGCGTGTGAGACAGAGAAACTCTGACACGCAGGCCTGGAGATGACGGTGACCTGCACTTTGGCCTGACCTCCAGCTAAGGGACAGCGGTGACCTACTGGGCAGCTTCACCTGGTGAGGAGAAACATGGTGTCACCACTACGCAAGGACGAGGGGTCGGAGTTTAAGAAGCGGCACAGGCTTTCCTCCGTGACACACTCTCCTAGGCATTAGAGACTGCAGAACCAAGGGCCAGGACCCTCGTCGGTTACAAAGTGATTGTGGACTTGCTGCCGCGGACTGTGATGACGGTGATGGTCAAGCTTGTAGTATGGGTTCCACCTGGGCTTGGAGACACTTTGAGAACGCCCTCAGCATCATTCGAATGCCTTTGATAGGGTTCCTTTTCTTGCCTCTCAAAGGAGCGAATTCACCAGCCCCGAGAAAAGCAAGCAACTCTGTAGAACAGTTGGGAGCCATACGTAGTGGGTTGAAGCTGTGTTTGAACTTAACCCCTGCTCCACCTCCTCAGTTTACCTGTAACTCGATCACACACAAGGAAGCGTGTACCTCAAAGTACGTAGACCACACCTCTGAATCTACGGAATCGTTCTGGTACAGACACCGCGCCCGGCCGAATGAATGAATGAATATTAATTTGAATTAACTTGCTCAGTTAAGATTTTCATTTAGACATCTTACAGAAGATGATTTAAGTCAAGAATGAGAGGCAAAACACAGGCTGCTTTAAACTTGAAATAGCTAAATGGTTTCTATTCTGCTTAGATATTAATACTTAGGAAAATCCTATAAAAATTGACTTTTTCCTGAATGATACCCCCTGGTGCTGGGCTCACTGGGCTGCTCCACATTCCAGGCACTCTGGTTGTCTCTGGCTACACAGCCATGATTCGGACCTTGAAATTTCAGCTCCCCCCCATTCTCTGGGGAAGGGAGTCTGACAGCACAGTTAATGATCCGTCACGCCGACGTGATGAAGCCTCCATTTAAAAACAACAACAACCCGAAAGCCGGGCTCAGAGAGCTTCCGGGTTGGCGAGCGCGCCTGCGAACGGGGACGGTGGCGCACCGCAGCCGCCCGTGCTTCCTTGCTCTCGCCACCCGTACGTGGCAGGCGTGGAGGTCAGCCTGCTTCAGAGTGTGATCTCACCCGCGTGTGCTTTCCTGCCTTCTCTTTGATGTACTAGAAAGTGAAGTGGAAGTATTTGTTCTCAGCTTTGGTAAAGTCAACCCTCCCTTCCCTGGAGCAAAGACAACCTGTTGGGTCAGGGTAGGGATTTAAGGAACTTCGGGCGTAGGGGGAAGGACAGGGAGGGGACTTGCCCCCCAGACCGGGGCTAAGCTGAGGGCGATGGGGGCAGGAGACCCGTGGGCACAGACACAGGTGGGCGCCAGGCTCTCCTCGGAGCCCGACCCCGGGAAGCAGTCGCCCCCCAGACAGGAGGTTAGCTGTTCATCCGGGGAGACGGAGCCCGGGCCTGGGGTTTCAGAGCTTTGCCCAATATTCTAGCGTCCTACCTGTGTCAGGGAAGGTGCCAGAAGCGGACGCCGCGGCCGGTAGTCTCGGGCTGGGGGGGTGACAGACGCAGGAGCAGGGGACCCGTCGGCCCCGTGTTGCCACGGCGAGGGCCCGGGATGCACGGGGGGCTGCGGGCAGGGCTCGGCGCCAGGGACGGCAGCTGGACCCCAAATCAGGCTGACCCGTGGGCCGTGCTCGTCGCTGGCCCTCGTTCCCGGTCCCAGATCCAACCCCTGACCAGTGTCAGTCTTGTATGTGAGGGCCTGGCTCCCAGAACGAGGGTCTCTCTGCAGACGGTTCCCTGGTGACCCTTCCAGACCTCTTTCTGCCCCCGCCAGCACCTTGGCTCCCACCTTGTCCTGATGGGCTGGGTTTCGGGAGAGAGGCGCGGGCAGGAGTGGCTTCTCCTCAGTTTCACACCCGCGGGGGCCTGGCAGGTCACGAGGAGGGATGGGGCAGCCCGCACGTGCAGACGGTGCTGGCCCCGCGGGGGCGTGGGGACGTCGGGGTTGCAGGAGGGGACCGGCAGAGGCGGGCACAGGCCGTGCAACTGCGCCTGTGCTCTCGCCCGGGCCGGGGCGGGAGGTGCCGAGCCGCCCGGGGACTCCCTTCACCACCCGTCCTCCGGGCGGCCTCCTCTCATCCCCAAGGGCAGCCCCTCCGTCATCCTTCCCTCCTCTCTCTCCCCACCTCCCATCTGCCTGCTCGTGTGGTCTCTGCGGTCGCGATGTCCTGACCCAGACGTCTACACAAGACCTAGGACACTGTCTCCTCCTTCCTTCATTGTGTCTGTGGCCCTCCGTTTGCCTGGACCCCCCCTGAGGACCAGAACGTGGCCCCATTTTCTTCAGAAACCCGGGCAATGCACTCAAGTAGGCAGCACGTAATAGGGACTCGATGATTTTTGCAAGAACGCATGAATGAATAAATAAATAAGATCAGTCACCTTCCCAAATCCTGGGATCTGCCCTCAAAAGGTGCGGATACTGGCGTGACAGGTGCCTGCCTTCCGTCCCGTTTTTATCCACTGGGAATTAGCATCAAAACTAGGGTCGGACACCGTTTTGTTCACGGCTTCCGTGACCTTGTTCATGAGCTCCGTTCTGCCCGCGGAAGTCCTCCCTTCAGACTGACCCCGATGTCCCTCCTCCAGACCCTCGTCCCCTCGGGCGCCCCGTTCCCTTCCTTCCTTCCTTCCTACCTCCCGGCTCTCCCCAGGAGGCCTGAGAGTTCCTTGGGGCAGGATCTGCCCTGCCTTCTTGCACTTCCAGAGACCAGGGCTACACCGGGCAATAAGATATTTAATACGTGTTTGTTGATTGACTAAATGTCCATGCACTTAAAAGACCTTACAGCTTTAGAGACTGGAAATTTAAAGCGTTAGAGAACACTTTGGGACGATGTTTCCCAAAAACTGGTGATGAAGAACCAATGTGTTTTTTCTTTTCCTCTCTTAAAAGATTTTATTTCTTGGGCGCCTGGGTGGCTCAGTGGGTTAAAGCCGCTGCCTTCGGCTCAGATCATGATCCCAGGGTCCTGGGATCCAGGCCCACACGGGCTCTCTGCTCAGCAGGGAGCCTGCTTCCTCCTCTCCTCTCTCTCTGCCTGCCTCTCTGCCTACTTGTAATCTCTCTCTCTGTGTCAAATGAATAAATAAAAATCTTTAAAATATATATATATATATAAAAGATTTTATTTCTTTACTTGAGAGAGAGAGTGCGCGAGTGTGCGAGCAGAGTGGGGGGCAGAGACTGAGGGGGAGCAGACTCGCCGCTGAGCAGAGGGCCCAGCACAGGGCTCCATCCCAGGACCCTGACATCAGGAGCTGAGCCGAAGGCAAACGTTCACCTGACTGAAACACCCAGCTGCCCCGTTTTTTTCTTTTTAAAATTTATTGTCGATCATGTGTAAGATACAATTATGAAGTTTAAACAACTAGTATACAAAACACAAGCCCGATGACCTATTTGTAGATTCAACAGACATAAGATCACTTTCTCAAATTACTGTAAGTGTTCGTGAAGAATAGCCATCCGTTTCTGTGCTTACCTTGGGGTGGCTGGGGGTAAACTCTCATGGGGGGCGCTGGTGCCAGTGGGCGGGTGGGGGGGCAGTAACCCGATGTCACTACTGTCCGGTCAGAGACCCCTGGGAACGCACCTGCGCCCGAGCCAGCGGGGTCCTCCCTCAGGTACCCCTACGACGTTCTGGTGGAACTAATCAGAAAGGACTTTCTGGGGGCGGATTGCGCCTTGTGTTGGGTCCTAGTGAGATGCGGGGTCTTGCCCGAGGCCAGACGCCGCCGCAAGCAGGGCAGCTCTGTGACTTAAGTATTGGATAGGGCCGCGGATAATGAGTCTAAAGCTTTCATAGGCCAAGAGTCAGTGGCCACTCATTTTTAGCTAGGATGGAAACACATTTTGGTTATTTTTGTGGTTTGGACATGTTCCTGTTTTTGTCTGTTCAGACAAGGTCACGGAGGGGCCGGGTCTGTGATGCTCTGTGAAACTGTTTCTGTTCCACAGCAAGGCGTCTGGGTAGCGCGGGGCCAGCCCCCAGGCCTGAGCTCTCGCTCACCTCAGGGAGGTGGCCTGCTCTGCAAAAGGTTAACACATTTGCAAAGTACGAAGGCCCGGATGTGGGAGGGACTGTCCCCTTTGGGATCAGGCAGCCGTGTTGGGACACCCCGTCCTCGGGAGTTTGCGCTGGGACGTCGGGGGTGGGCCTCGGGAGTTTGCCTCTCTAACCCGCCCCGGGTGCTGCTGAGGCTGCCAGACCTCGCGTGGAATCCCACCGAAGTCGAGGGCATACAGGGGGATGTTCACAGGGAAGCCTCTCCCAGGGGGAACGTCTGGCCCCTTCTGGAAACTTTGTGTGTTTTAGGGGCGGCTGGGTGGCTCTGTCGGTGAAGCCCTCTGCCGTTCGCTCAGGTCCTGATCGCAGGGTCCTGGGATCGAGGCCCGCGTGTGGGCTGCACGCTCAGCGGGGGTCTGCTCGTCCCTCTCCGTGTCCCTCTGCCCCCCACCCTGCTGTCCTCATGGCGCCTCCCCTCATCCTGAAGTCAGACGGTTTCCCCTGGTGTCTTATAAATACAGTATCTGCTCTCTCGGATATGGGGAAAATATAGACTGTTGCATTGATAGAGAAATCCAGCAAGTTGAACATTATATTAGTTTATTATGGTTACGTTTATGATTTACAAGCACCAGAACAAGACAATACAGAAGCAAGCAACATGCCCAAAAGTACCTTCAAAGAAGTAACAGCGTTTGACTACACTAGTTTTCGGAGCCGCCGCATCTTCCCCGGATACCGGTAGGTGGACCCGTAGCCATCAGAGTCACAAGAAGTCAGTATTTTAAGCTTCAGTCCAATTTCCCTCTTCCACTGAACTGTGCTCACCTGCAGTGAAGAGAGAGCAAAATGCAGTGTAAACCAGGACCGAGGCTGCCCTGAGTGAGGATGTGACTTACCTCCTGACCAGCCCCCAGGAGGTGCCTCCGTTCCAGGCCCCCAGCAGGGCCCTGGGCAGCCCTCCTGAGCAAGAGTGAAGACCAGATTCGGGCGCACTGTCTCTGCCCCGGGGGACTCGCGCGTGGTCGCTGAGCGTCTCAGTACTTCACCTCCCCCAGCCGTGCTGAACCCCAGGGGCCGCAAGGAAGGGAAATGGACACGCTCTTCTCCGTCTCCCCTGTGCAGGCGTGGCCCTGATGCATGGCAGGTTCAAATACCTGTCCCTGGAATGTTCTAGCAGACGAACGAAGGCATCCGCGAGTTCATGGACGTGGCTGTGACTGAAGGTCAGGGACAAGATGGTTGGATGTCCAGACAAGGTCCACGTGGAAACCCCAGAAGATTTCCGTTCATCGACACCTAGTATAACCAGGAATGAGAGGCAGCTGATAACAAAAATGACGACACAGCCTTGAGATGGAGTTAACAGGAGTATGGTGCTCAAAAGAAAGGAGGTTGATAGGGGATTCTTCACGGCTGTGACCACTTCCCCAACATTCCAGATGCTTTGCTCAATTCCAGGGAAGTGATCTTTCCCAGATAGACTCTCGCCCTTTTGTTCTGTTTCTGTGGTTTTCTTCCACCACAAAACTCCTTCCATGCCCTCTCCTTTGTCCTCTTGGAATTCTCCCCTTCTTCCGCAATTCCAGTCCCCACACCCCCAACTGATTTCCCTTTCCCCCAAGCCCCTACTACGATGTTATGGTACCTACGTTTTCTACCGAATATTTTCATTATTTATTTACACGTCTTATTTATCCAAAGAATGTAAGCTGCAAAGCACTGATCCAAGGCAAGTGGTTTTCATTATTTTTGTTGTATTGGCTTCCCTGTATGTTTCACAGCATTTGATTATGATCTTCTAAAGGCCAGTGAGGCCTTTGTCATTTCTTTTCTTTCCTTTTGAATTGCACACTGTACCAAGCTAGTGGCTCTGGGGAAAGAGCAGAAGTTACTTGTCTCACGGTTGAGTCAGACCCGTATGAGCTGCAAGGAGAGAAATGGGACGTGCCGGCCGGGAGCAAGAGCCCGTGTACTCTGAGCCGTGAGCGAGCGGGGTTTTGAAACAATTGTTAGTGTACAGATATATTTTCACATACACAGCTTGCATAAGAGTTAAGCAACCACATATATAAACAAATAGTTCCCAGAAACGGAAATACAAACGCCCAATAAAATAACCAAAGGTGTTAACCATCTCAGTTAATGGAGCAGGAAATGCGAATTGAACAAGACGAGCCCCGTGATGGGCCTATCGCTCTGGCAAAAGACAGCGAGGTCCCGTGCAGCGCCAGCAACAGCGGGGATGTAAATTTTCAAGTGCGCTTTACAAGACTGATCTGAATTTTTAAAACACATATGTTAACAATCGCATTTCTAAGAGCATACACCTCAAAATTACTTTTTCCCTACTTTTTCCCTGTTGCCAGGATATTGGCTGAAGGATGCTCACAGGGCCATGAATTTATATTAGTAGAAATCAGAGATGACCTAGGTACCTGTCAAAATGATTATGTTTAAATAAACGACATCCATGCTCTGGCGCTTCATAGCTATCCCGAAGAACGAAGCGCGTCTTTGTGCAGATAGGGAAAATGATCAAAGCATATGTCAAATTGAGAAAGCAAATTACAGAACACCAACTAGAGTGTGATTCCTTTTCTGTGGACAAAAAGACCTATGTTCTGTGTTTTCACAGTTATATAAATGCACGTGCAAATCTCTACATAACTACATGTGCAAAGACAAAATCAAACACACAGAGATCTGAAAAGAAAATCACCCCACACCTGTGGTTACCCCCAGGGAGGTAAGACAGGAAGGACTTTTTACGCACTTCTGTGTATTGTTTGAATTTTCTTTCATGTAATACTTATGACTCTTGTTGAAATAGAAAAT
The DNA here is from genome assembly GCA_002007465.1 of Ailurus styani. Lineage (NCBI taxonomy): Eukaryota > Metazoa > Chordata > Mammalia > Carnivora > Ailuridae > Ailurus > Ailurus styani. The sequence continues at coordinate 760,239 of LNAC01000608.1, read as the reverse complement.
AAGCCCAATTAAAAGGAGAGGCTTTTCAAAGCTGTGATAAAATGTTTGAATGTTTGCAGAAGCACGGATCAAACTGCAGAGACGGCATGCATGAATAATCTCTTTATTCTTTAGAACTCTAGGCTCACAAAATTATTCACATATATTTGGGTCCATTACGGAAACCTAAAATCCTGTGTGGTCCTCCGGGACCAGCCGTTTCCTTGTTGTAGATGAGGTAAGAAAGGAACTCAACGGAAAAAAAATTTCTCTGACACTTCGCTTTTTAAAAATGGGCACCCCAAGGGCGCCTGGGTGGCTCAGTGGGTTAAAGCCTCTGCCTTCGGCTCGGGTCATGATATCAGGGTCCTGGGATCGAGGCCCGCATCGGGCTCCCTGCTCAGCAGGGAGCCTGCTTCCTCCTCTCTCTCTCTGCCTGCCTCTCTGCCTACTTGTGATCTGATCTCACTGTGTCAAATAAATAAATAAAATCTTTAAAAAAAAAAAATGGGCACCCCAAGCAAGGGCCTCTCAGAAACAATCCCCCAGACCACTGATTTCAGCGAGGGGCCACAAATCCCAATGCCACGGGACAGGGCGGCGAGAAACCCAGGCAGAGGTTCCAGAGGCCGCTGGGGAGCAGACAGGAAGCGGGGCTGCTGGGAGGTGCCTCCCGCCCCTACGGGCAGCTCAGCCGCTTCCCCTCCCGACAGGATGGAGCCCTGACCCCGGGATCGAGAGAAAGCAGACATCAGAATGCTTCACTGCAATACCCCCGGGTTTTCCAGTTCAACAGGTAATTATTTGCGACCTGAAGCGCTGCGTTGGTAAACTGCAAACGCCGGACGAAGCATCCCCCGGCAGGGTTCGGTCAGCCGGACTCCCCCGCGCCGTGTTTGGTCTTACTGTCCTCACGGAGTTCTAGCGACTGATTCCAGCACATCCTTCCTGACCCACGTCACTTCGCTCTTCTTTCTTCACCCTTGGGCCACGGTATTCTGGAACGTCAGAGGTCAAGGACAGGTTAGGCCTGGGCGGCTCAGTCGGTGAAGCGTCTAACTTCAGCGAGGGTCTTGATCTCAGGGTCCTGGGATCGAGCGCCACATCCCCGCTCATGCTCTCTCTCTCTCTCAAAGAAAATCTTTAAAGATAATGATAATTTTACGTGTACAATGCAGTGGCATTAATTACACTCACAGTGTTGCACATACCACCACTACTAAGCTATCTCCAACCATTTTTTATCACCCGACAGAAACTCTGTATTCATGACACAGTAACCCCTGCTCCGCCGACCCGCCAGCCCCTGGTGACCTCCAGCCTATTCTGTCTCTGCTTTCGCCTGTGCTGGGTTCCCCGACCCGGTGGGATGGCCAGCTGTTTGCCTTTTGTGCCTGGCTTGTATCTCCAGAGTCCGTGCACGTCACAGCCTGCATCAGAGCTCTGTTCCCTGGCTGAGGAATGTCCCACTCTGTGTCGTGTACTGGGATGTGGTTTTCAGGCGGCTCCGTGCCCACCGTGGGGCTTGAACCCATGACCCCAGGATCAAGAGTCACACGCTCCACCGACGGAGCTGGCCAGGTGCCCGGTATCATGGTTTACAGTCAGAAATATATATTTGGTCTTCATTTCCCTTTGCAGCATGAGAGCTTCTAAACCCACAGAATTTCCCAAACTGTGAGAACATTCAAGGTGTCTTTTGTTATGGTAATGAGGTGATTTCCGGAGAGGCCCTCGGTCACCTGAGGGGGGAACCGGTTGTCAGGGGAACCAACCAGGTGTTCCGGGGAGGAGAGGGGGGCTGTGGGTAGAAACGCTTGCTCGCAGGTGGCCCGTGATTGGATCGCCCGTAAAGAACCAGAGGACGGGGCTCCGGGGGCAGGCAGGGTGACCCGCTGGACCTGGGGGTTGGGACAGGATGCCCGGGAGAGGGCGAAGCTCCGTGCCCCTCCCCCATTCCCGGTGATCCTGAGCTCCACCCTTGCATGACCAGCCAGGAGTCTCGGAGTAAATGTTCCTCTGAGTTCTGTGAGCCACTCCCGCCAATGAGCCAAACCCACGGATGGGCCATCGGCAATCTCCAACTTAGCCAGTCGGTCTGGGTGACTGGCAGGGGCCTCTGAAGTGCGTGTTTGGGGGGGGGGCACTGAGCCCCTCTCCCCTCTCCGGGCAGATGTGTCAGCAGCCAGTTGAGTTGTAGGACACCCCGCTGGTGTCTGAGCGTTGCTTGTTGGGCTCCTACAGCTTCTATGTTTCCACCACGTGGGTGAATGTCTTCCTGTGTTGACCGGTTGTTTCCACTTTTCAAACTGTGAAAAGTCCTAAGAAAATTGGCTTAGAAATGGCTGAGTCGGGGCGCCTGGGTGGCTCAGTAGGTTAAAGCCTCTGCCTTCGGCTCAGGTCATGATCTCAGGGTCCTGGGATTGAGCCCCGAATCGGGCTCTCTGCTCAGCAGGGAGCCTGCTTCCACCCCTCTCTCCGCCTGCCTCTCTGCCTACTTATGATCTCTCTCTGTCAAATAAATGAAATCTTAAAAGAAAAGAAAAGAAATGGCTGAGTCCATGTTTTATTCCTTGAGTCCGTACCTAGGAGTACAGTTGTTGGGGAGAAGGACAGTCCTGTGTTTCACTCCGAGGACCCCCAACCTGTTTCCCACACCGTTAGTACCACTCTGCATCCCCACCGGCAGTGCACGTACATCCCTTATTTTCGAGGTGAAGAAATCAAGGGTAGAACTGGTCAAATGACTTAACCATATACACAGAAAGTCAGCTACAGAGCTGATATCAGAAGCACATAGGGGCGCCTGGGTGGCTCAGTGGGTTAAAGCCGCTGCCTTCAGCTCAGGTCATGATCCCAGGGTCCTGGGATCGAGGCCCACATCGGGCTCTCTGCTCGGCAGGGAGCCTGCTTCCTCCTCTCTCCTCTCTCTCTGCCTGCCTCTCGGCCTACTTGTAATCTCTCTCTGTGTGTCAAATGAATAAATAAAATCTTTAAAAAAAAAAAAAAAAAAGAAGCACATAGCTTGAGTCCCAATACCATCCTGTTTCCAAAGTCGCCTCCGCCAACACAGGCGTCAGAGGACCAGGCAAACAGCAGCCATGTCTGCACACACTGGACCGCTGCTGAGAGACTCCTGATGTATCTGTGGGAAAGAATTTGAGTAAGTTCGGATTTGCCTCTCCCTCGTAGAGAGGATTTTGTTTTATTCTTTTCTTCCTCGGGTCTAAGCTCCAAGAGAAGATTGAACCCTGCTTGTCTTTTGCCTGGTACCTAATTGTGGAGTAGTCATAGACACATTTTTTTAATCATTATTACACTTACAGTTCTAAAATAAGGGCTTAAAAGATTACTTTAAATGCAATAAATATTCATTTTAGAAAAACTGGCAAATTCACAAAAGTGGAAAGGAAAAAAAAAGTTACCTAGAGAACTTTATATCAGAAAAATAACTATTAAAGCCTGAGTACTTTTTCCCCAAGTTTTTTTTTTTTCCTAAGGATGGAGTTTTTGTTTGGTATATATGGTTGGAATTGCAGACTCTTAAACAGAATTATTACAGTTTGGGGGAGGCAAGCTTAAAAAATAGAATAAGGGAAAACAGATATTCAGTTCTAGAATGGGGCCCAACGAACGTACCCCTGGTGGTCCCCCCTCCCCACTCAGCAGCCCTCCTAGTCTCAGGACATCCCTGTTGGTGGTTATGGCACTACCTACCTGACACATGGAAAACTTCCATTTTTCCAAATACAAGAGCCTCGGGAGCTTGGCCACGTCGTACACTATTTTGTTCCTTCCTCCATGCTGCAGGCATGGGGGAGCTCGGCAAAGAACTTCTGGATGATTCTCATTGATTTCTTATCACCTTCAGTGTTAGCGTTCCTGAGTCTCTAATAAGGGGTAACCCAGCCCAGGCCCTGCAAGGCCTCCCAATCCACACGAAGAAACTAGTTCAGCAATCAAAGGCCATTTCAATTCATTTAAGGGACCCCTGGGTGGCTCAGTCAGTGTGGTGTCGTACTTTGGATTTCGGCTCCGGGCATGATCTCAGGGTCCTGAGATTGAGCCCCCCTCCCCAGCATCGGGCTCCAAGCTCAGCGGGGAGTCTCCTTGAGGTTCTCTCTCTCCCTTTGACTCTGCCCCTCCCCCCGCTCAAGCACACTCGCTCTCTCTTCCTAAAATAAGTATATAAATCTCTAAATGTCATGTGAATCTTTAAAGAACAATGAATGGGATTCAACACATTCCCCACAATAACCCTTCTTCCCTCAGGCGCCATCTCCCTCTCCTCAAGTCTTGAGTTCACAAGGGACTCAAAACCCCAGTCTCAAAATTATTGCCAAAAATTCTCTCTGAACTCCGTCCCTTGTGGTTCTCGGTCCTACTTCTCTTTCCCCTTCCATTGATTTCTATTGTTTCTTCCTTCTAGTCAGTAAACAGCAGCCTATGCATCCTCCTGCCACGCATTCTTGCTCTTTGGCTCAGTCCCCCTCTCCTGGGCTGTTGATTCTGCATCATGAGAACCTGGGAATGGAGGTGGCAGACTCGGCACTTCTCTTGGAAGGCGACACAGGAGTTTGGACGGAGGGGGGCCGTCAGGGAGGGGCTGGGAGAAATCATAAATTGCTGTAATGTATTATCCTTACTTTTATTCTCATCACACGATAGAATTCTCAAACATTATTTATTTGGGGTGGGCTACAAAAGGTCTTTGGAAAAAGTTATGTGGCCAACTGTAAAGGTAAGATGATGAATTCTGAGGAAGGAGGTCACTGCCTACATGCTCTCCCTTCTTCAGGGTGTCCACCTCGAGGACACGGCACACCTGATCTCACCACACAAAGTCGTGCGTCTCCTGACCTGGAAGCTGGAAACACTTGCTCTGAAGTCAGCTCAGAGTCTGTCTCTCATGGTAGAATGAGACCATCCATCCCAAGGTACAGCCTCTTGTTGCCCCCAGACATAAGTTTTCTTTTTTTTTTTTTTTTTTTAAAGATTTTATTTATTTATTTGACACAGAGAGAGAGATTACAAGTAGGCAGAGAGGCAGGCAGAGAGAGAGGAGGAAGCAGGCTCCCTGCTGAGCAGAGAGCCCGATGTGGGCCTCGATCCCAGGACGCTGAGATCATGACCTGAGCCGAAAGCAGAGGCTTTAACCCACTGAGCCACCCAGGCGCCCCAGACATAAGTTTTCATTTTCCTCTCTTCTACGTTCTGTATAAATTCGTGTGAAAGTCTCTCCAGACTTTGTAGTCACTTTTAGCGTACGTCCGTGTCATCACTGATAACGCTCACCCACTATGAGGTCAAGTTCTCTTTCTCTTCTGTATTGACATAGCGGTCTTTGGTTGGAATCTGCCTTCTCTCCCCAACTCTCCAGGGATCCTCCAAAAACCACTTCCATCTCTTCAGCGGTATTTCTTCTTTCCTCTCTGTGTCAGTCCAGGTGACACCCGAAGCGCACTACCGGGGTGAGAGGGACTGGGAACCCCCCGCGCTGCGCAGGGGCCCCGCTGACCCACGGAGACGCCGACAGACGCTCCACTGTGCGGAACAGTTCCGACTGTGGTTGGTTCCACGGGGACACGCTCTGCGCACTCTGGAGGGAGACGGTCGGAGGGAGCAGACGTGACGGGGACGGGGCTCGGCCGCGCGGGTGAGTGTGCGGGGAGAGGGAGGGCCTGGCGCCTCGAACCTGGGCGTCAGCCTGGATTGCTCTTTCCCTCAGCCGGCACGTTCCGCTGGCTCCACACGCAGTCGACGCCCCGAAGCCATTCCCTGCTTCCATCGTCTCCACTCCCGCCCAGTTCGAGACCCCACACGGTAGCCGCATAACCAGACTCCCGCTTCTACTCTCGCTCCTCTAGAGCAGCTGGCGTGACCCTCTCCGACCGTGTAAATCCCAGCTGTCCGTTGCCCGTTCTCGAGTGGCCTTCCATCGTGTTTGAATTCAAACCCACACTCCTCACCCGAAAACCCCAAACCTCATCGCGACCCCCCCCCGCCCACGAAGCTGCCGCCGCAGCGCCTTCCTCCCCGGTCCCCAGCCCGCCGAGCTGGGTTGAGCTGTACTTCCCCTGGGTCTTCCCGTGGCTCCGTGGAGGACTCGTGTCTCTGGGTGTCCCAGTCCCCTTCCTGGAGAAGACTGCCCTGACCACTTCTCCCGAACTAGCCACCCGACGGTCCGCCTCACTCTGCCGTGTTTCCCCAGCAGAGCCCTGGTTTCTGGCGCTGCCTTGTGGGGCTGTGTGTGTTTTCCGAGGCTCCAGCTTTTGCTGAGTGACTGGATGGTAAGCCGCTTCTCCGTTCCCCCGATGGGAGGCAGCAGATACGGAGCAGGGATCAAGACTATAGGAACGTTATTTCAGATTTTTTTTGACTTCCTCGTAAGAGCGTTTGTCAGTTTCTTCCTCATGATTAGCAATGAAACTGTTGCTATGGAAAGTGCCTGTGATCCGGGGCAGCTAGGACCAGCGCGGGGGACTTGGAGCTACGTCCCTGGGAAGGCTCGAAGAAGTGAGGACAGTGAAGAATGGGGTGGGTGGCAGCCAGTGACTTGAACTGAAGGTAAGCTGAATCCCTGGGGCCTGGTCCAGAGAAGAGCCGAGAGTCAGAGCAGGAGCTGACGAAGAACCGGGACAACGTGGAAGAGCCCACGGGGCCATGCTGGGCCCACCACTGGGAGCCTCTGAGCCCGGACCTCATCTTCCTCCCTACCTCCTAGCACAGCGTAATCCCACCCGGATCGCCCTGGGAAACTCACCGCCGCCACCTCTCCCTCAACCACATCCTCTGGATTCAGACACAGCTTCCTACTCCCTTTTATTTTCCTGAAAAACTGTAGTCGCCCTGAGCCCTTTCTAATCTGACCTCCTTGTTCAGAGAGGAAAACCCAGCTGTGTGGGAGCCCACCGTTGTCTGTGTGCTGAGTCTTCACCTTCCCTGCGTTTGGCGTGTTGTGTTTCTGCGGGTGCTCTTGCCTTAATGCCAGAGTCCTACGGAGCCCTGAGTACAGCATCGGCACCCAGGAGATCTTTCGGGATGAATGGTCCTCTGAGGGCAGAAACAAGAAGGAAACAGTGAAGTCAGAGGGAAGAAGGAGGCGTGAGAAAAGCAGGGGCTGCTGAGCACAGAGAGAGGGAGCAGAGGTACGGAAGAGGGCGGGGACCCCGTGGATCAGCCTTCACCGTGAAGACTTAATCACAGTGCTCAACCTGCTGTCAGTCAATCTGGTAAAATGCAAGTTGACAGGAAATTGGCAGGAGCAGGGAAACGGCCACAGGCTGACTCACACTCTTTTGTTAGGTCCTTCCACTGCCTTGTCTTGTTTGCTGCTCCCTCGCCGTCTCAAAGTGCGGCAAATTCAGATTCGTTCCTCATGCAAATATTGATTTATCGACAGACTGGTTTATACGTCGCTAGAAGGTAATTACCTGTGCACATCTAACCAGAGGAGCAGTCCTTGATCACGTGATCTCTTCTTTTGATGAATAAGAACTTACAGTGGGATGTAGCAAGTTTCAGTGATAAACCTGAAATCTCTGTAGCTTCTGCCATTCTGATCTCCAGACCAGCTCACCGGTAAACCACTCCCTGGGTCCGTCATTTTATGAGGTCGGCAGATCCGTGTTTGCCAGCACCTAGCACCGTGCCTGGTGCGTGATGTGTGTCCAGTGAAGTTTTGGATATTGGCTGATTGAATGAATGATGGTCCCAGTCTCCCCTTCATGCTCAGGTGACCTTCAGTGTAAGACACAGACGAATGGGAAATACAGAGTGGACGGAAGAACAGAATCCCTGAGGATGAGAGGACCCAAGCTTTGCTCTGTTTACGTCCACCCAGCCTTCGTTCCACACATACAGACTGAATGCTTCGATATGATGGGAAGTGGGTTGGACTCCCAGGTGCAGATGTGGACACAGAGCCTCGCTCCAATGTGTGCGTTTCCATGACCACATTGTCGCACCCGCCACTCCGTGTCAGCTACTGGACAGCGCCTGTCAGCCACTAGAGTGTCCCCTCTGCCCAGACATTGTCCAGTGCATTGTAAGCACTCAACAGTTGACAGAACATCTAAAGGGAAAGTAGCTTTCTTGGGGGGAGAGGACAGGCCCAGCTGCACAGAGTCAGGATCCATCACTGGGAGACGAAAGGCTGAGTTTGCAGATGGAGCCGCAAAGGAAGATGCTGAAGACACTGGGAAGCTCTTGGGCTTATGAGAAGGTGTGGAGAATCAGGACTGAGGCTAAGCCCCAAACCCTGCAAAACTAGTCCAGTGAGAAAAACATCTACACTGCAGCTCCCGGCCAATGCCACGTCGGCATCAGAAACTCAATCTCACCTCCACCGAGAACCTGCCATTGCCGTGAGCACCACCAGCAAAGCCACAAACAGCCGGTGCTGTTCACACCAGCAGCGGGGGCAGCTCCAGACGGAGCCTGCTTCCTCGGGCTGCTCAAACCTGCAGCTAAGTTTGCCAGGAACGAGCCAGATTGGCAGAGCCTTGGTCACATTCTCAAGCCCAGCTGCCAAGGAGGCGGGGGATTTGACATCTAAAGGAAGGCGAGCTAATCAAAAGGGGATAAGAGGCCGTAAAGATGACCAGTGCCCACAGTACTACGGCAATACGTGATAGGAGTGAAATCAGGAACGCGCTGTCCGAGATCGTTTCTGGTTGGATGAAACTGGCACCCTTGAGGGAAGAACTCGCAATAAGCACGTGCAGGAGCATGATGATGCAGAGACCTAGATGCTACAGGACACACAAAACCTTGAGCTGGGGGTCCAAGGAGAGCTCTTCCAAGATGAGCATGAGTAGACAGCTAGCACAAAGGCTGGGGACGGATCTGGCATTTCTAGAAAAACGAAAGGTAGGCTGCAGCTGAGTAAGTGAGGGGGGAGGTAGGAAGCAGGGCTAGAAGAGCCCCAGGGACGATGTTGTGCAGGGCCATGATTCTGGATCCTGGAAAGTGGCATGGCAACAGCATGATGTGGCTTACATTCTAGAAAGATCACGAGGGCTGGCTGCTGTGATTGAAGTATGAGCAGGGATCAGGGCACTTAAATCTGCCTGATGTCTGGGGAGAGGGTGAGATAGGAGGGAATCTTGAGAAATGAGTGAAAACTGGCCAGGAGAGGGGGTCGGGACGCATCCTGGCAAAGAGAAGAGCAGGAGCAAACACACAGTAGCAGCATGGAAGGCTCTGGAATGTTTGCAGAACTTCGAGGAGTCTGGCAGGGTTATAGAGGGGATCCGACCTCAGGCTGGAGAAGTAGGGGAGAGCTCGACTGCCAAGGGCTCCTGCCCTGTTCTTTTAACTTCTCATGGCACCAAAGTCAAGTGTTGGTCCAGTGATGCGGACAGAACCTGACGTGACCCGGGGACTAGATCTTCCCCATGGAGTCCAGACCTCCCCTAGCACTTTGTAAGAGGGCGGGAGGGACACAGTTTCTTGCCCCTTCCACCAGGCCCTCCTCAGACTGGAGGAAACTGTGGGCCCACCCCACAGTTCTGTGCAAAGCTGGTGGTGCAGGAATCAGGTAAAAGACAAGATTGAAGGGTGTCAACGTCAAGGTCGGTTCCAGGAGAAAGCATCAGGTGGACATCTTGTCTTCCAGACTCTCTCATTTCTCTTCTGGAGGCATCTTATATTCCACCCCTATCTCCCAGGTACACGTACACTGAGCCTTAAAGGAAGCATTCGAGGTAGGCTGAGTGAAAGAGGTAGGCCAGCGTTCCAGAAAGCGAGAACAATGTATGCAAACGCCTGGGAACCAGAAAGCACCCTTGTCCATGGGCAGCCGAACCCAGGCTGGAAAGGCAGGTTGAACCTGGGTTGTGAAATGCTTGATGGGCTAGACAGTCACCAGAACAATTCATTCCTAAACCAGATTCCCCAGTTGAGTAGAGTAACCAAGCCCTAAACGAGCAGTGTTTTGCATGTTGTCCATGGTGGATGCCAGGGGAGTGTTTGCCAGCTTCCTTGACTCAACAGATGGAAATCTATAAATGTAGGACAGATTGCCCCATTTAATCTTTATGAGCACTCATGTCCATATCGATGGACTTACCTGAGATCAAAAAGTCCTATCTGCTCTAACAGAGTTTTCAGAATTTAAACTGCAGTGATGTGGTCTTTATGTCGTGGAATCTGGGTCAGATGTCAGAGTTCAGCAATGTGCGGAGGGTTGCAGGCTGGGGATTCGCAGCGATTTCAAGGGCCCTGGATCCTTCTGTCTCCCATCTGGGAGGAGCTTTCCCACCCAAAGCAGGACTCCTGGTCCCTCTCCTGCATCAGCTATGGGTTCTTAGCAAGAATGACATGCAGACTAGGAAGCATTCCAAGTCAAGACAGGCCAGTAGAATTGGCTTCGAGACTCGAGAGGGCCTGGACCAAAAACTCTTCACAACAGGTCATTCCACCTGAACCGGGAGCGCGGACACCGGGAGACAAGGGACGAGGTTCAATCTGGGCTCCTGGGCCTCGGTGCCGCCCTCGCTACCGCACCCGCGTCCCCGGCACCCCTGCACCCCTGCGCCCCTGCGCCCCGCACGCCTCTCTTTCGGCACAGAAGTCCGGGGAGCACGGAGGACCAGGACGACGAGTACAACGTGCGGTGCAGGTGCGCCCACCGCGAGGACACCGCTCCTGGGAAACTGAACCCGGATCGAGGGGACACTCTCCCCTCTTCCCCACCGTTCGCCTTCCCGCACTTTTAAGGGCAGACCTCCATGAGCACCATAGGGCTTTCCCCCAAAAGCAAGCTCCTCTGGGATTTGTCAGGAAGAGGTGGTCAGGCAGGTGTCTCCCGAAGGTCACGCGGCCTCTCGCAAGGAGGGGCCCGCGCGTGCCGAGACCACGGCTGTTCGGTGCGTGCGCTCGGGCAGCCCCCCCCCAACTCCGCCGGGGTCGCGCGAGCGCACCGCCCGCACGGCCCACGACCCCCGCGCCGTC